>OX422223.1:406794955-407206671 GCA_949130495.1 Sambucus nigra
AAAGCCATTGGTAATATTTGTGGGGGTTATATCAGATCTGACCACGACACCATGGCAGAGGAGCAGCTACAGTGGGCGAGACTTTTGGTGCAAGGGAAGAGCTCTATCCCTTTGAGAATAACAATTAGGTTGGGCGACTGGATTTTTGTTTTACAAATATAGGAGGAGCTTCAGACGTGTTTTATGTTAGATGGAGGTACACGGACATGCATAGACCCAGGTGGAGGAAAAGGGAGAGTACAACAGGATAGTGCTAAAGAGGTGGCTGCGGGAGTCATTACAATTCCATCTTTTCAGCACGGATCCAATAGATGCCTGGTCCGGTGGTTACTCCGAAAGTGAAGGCCTGGACGGAAGCGACAGTTGGGGAAGGGGGGTCGAACGAGTATGATGAGACATCTTCAGATAATCCAGGTGCCATAACCCTCACTTGATGGGGCTGAGTTCGAGAGGATTTCGGCTAGTGAGGCTGAAGGTATCGAGTCACATTTTACTCAAGAGGAAGTGTTGTTGGTGCTCAAGTCGATGAGCAGAGACAAGGCTCCGGGTCCAGACGGTTTCATTATGGTATTTTTTCAACATTTTGGGTCTGTTATCAGGTCGGATGTGATGGAGGTCTTCGAAATTTTTTATGATCGTGGTTACTTTCTCCCTAGGTTGAATGCTACCTTCATCACCTTGATTTCTAAGAAGGGGGACTCATTTGACATTAAGGATTTCAGGCCGATCATCTTGATAGGGAGTGTTTACAAGATCCTAGCCAAAGTCTTATCGGTGTGGTTACAGAAGGTCATTGACCCGTTGATTTTTTAGACACAAAATGCTTTTGTTGGGGGAGGCAGATCTTAGACGCGGTTTTGGTGGCTAACGAGTGCGTGGAAGCAAGGCTTAGAAGCGGGATCCCGGGCATGGCTTGTAAGCTAGATATTGAGAAGGAGTTTGATCATGTTAACTGGAACTTCCTACTTTACTTATTTAGTAGGATGGGCTTTGGGGAGCGGTGGTGTCGGTGGATTAAGAGGTGTATATCTACAGCTAGATTTTCGGTGTTGATTAATGGGGTTCCCGAAGGTTTTTTTCCAAGTTCTCGTGGTCTCCGGCAAGGGGATCCTTTGTCCCCATTTCTTTTTATTCTCGTGATGGAGGCATTCAATAGGATGATGGGGAGGGTGGAAGCAACTGGGTGGATCAGGGGCTTTGGCTTTAGGACGACGACCTCCGTTCAGTTTACAGTCTCACATCTCCTATTCGCTGATGATGCTATTGTATTCTGCGAGGCTGATCGTAGGCAGATTCGGGCTCTGAAGCTACTTTTGATCTGCTTTGAGGCGGTGTCGGGGCTTCGGATTAATGTGGAAAAATGCGAGATGATCCCGATAGGGGGGTGGTCGATGTGGAGGTGCTTGTAGGTATTCTTGGTGTTAGGGCAGGGACTTTCCCTAATACTTATCTTGGTCTACCCCTTGGAGCTAAGTACAAATATAAGGCAATTTGGGACCCTATTTTAGAAAGGATGAGAAGGAGGCTAGCGGGGTGGAAAAATTGGTTCCTTTCGAAAGGGGGGAGACTTACTCTTATTAAGAGCTGCTTGTCTAGCTTGCCTACTTACTTTATGTCTATCTTGCCGTTACCGGTCAATGTGCATAAAAAATGGAGAAACTTATGAGAGACTTCTTGTGGAGAGGCACTGAAGAAAACTTTAAGCATAGTCTGGTAGGTTGGGAGGAGGTTTGCAAGCCCATGCAAGATGGGGGGGGGGGGGGGGGTGAGGAACTTAGATACTTTCTGAGAACACACTATATGGTTGACTTACTTGAGTCTGTGCCATATAGGAGTTCCAACTTGTTTGAATATAGAGACAAAATAGGATTAGATTTTTCCGAGTTGCTCTATTTTAAAAAGGCATCAAGCTTCATCAAAATCATCCCAGTCCAAGTTCTCCAATGTGACACAAAGAGGTAAGTACGACACTTGAACCACATTTAGGACACATACACTACATATACATGTTTATTATGTGTGCATATTTTTTTATGGTGGTGTTGTTGCTTCAAATATTTTTTTGGGGAAAATAAAATCATTTGAATATTTTTTTAATCATTTAAAATGATTTTATCATTTAATTGAAATATGATTTTAAAAATTATATTTGAAGGTAACATAAGAATATTTGTTATGATAAAAATTTGATTGGTTCAATTTTTAGTGGGTTAATATTTTTTGAGTCGAAAAATTTAATTTTTTATAAGACTTTAAAAAATACATGTGTGTTATTTTTTATAAGGTTATTTGTGTTTGTTTAGTGTCTTATTGGTTAGACTCATTCGTGACCCTAGATTGAGTGGTTATCTATGGACTATATTTTTTAGTGGCTCAATCCTAGTGAACACCTCTTAGCCAATCAAATTTAGTTATCCATATTTTTTCTAAATCCTTAGATCGTGGTGAGTTTATCTAGACCCGTCATTTATAACAAACCCTAGTGTTCCTCATATATAATATCTTTTACGGTTTCTTTGTCTTTGGTTATTAGAAAAAAGAGGCGGCTGTTAATAGAACATAAAAAGAGGAGAGAGAAAAATCTATCTTACACTTCATCTTCTCCATTCCTTACTTAAGAGAAAAACTGAGAGAGAGAGAGAGAGAGAGAGATAGAGAGAGAATATTACTTCATCATCTTCTCCACTTGTCAGAAATCGTAAATCGAGAGAGAGAATAGGGTCCCATCGGATAATCGAGAACTCACTGATACTGTGTTAATCTAAATCTGTCGCCGGAAAGAACAGAGGTCATCGGCAGAAATCGTTGCCAGATCTAGGTAAAATGCTATCACCAAAACTGTTCGGCGGACTTGCGTAAACCGATAACGCTATTGCTTTGTCATCGGAGTTGTCCTCAACCGAGATAAAAAGAGAGAGATAGACGACGTTGTTAAGCCGTCGCCAGAACCGAGTCCGCCAGATTCAAAACGAGATAAGAGAGAGAAAGTGACCACTGCCGTTGGTCCGTCATCGGAGCAGTACAAAAAACCGACGTCATCGGAGCTGTTCAAAACCGAGATAGCCAAAAATTTTCGTCACCGGAAAAACTTGTCGGACTTTGAACCCAATTCAGATCTGTGTACATTTCTTTCCCTATACCTCTTAGGGAATCATTTTTAGCGCACTATATTTTTTTAGGACTGCTTGTGTGTTTGTTCTTGGATCTTGGATATTATTGTTGTTTTTATTTTTTTTCCAAGAACATAGTTTCAAATAAATTTAAAACTCAAGACTTGTTATTGTTGTGAATATTCAGATTTGAGAAATTTTTTTTTTGTTTTGTTACAAAAAAAAAATTGGTGAAATATTTTGGAGATAAGTAATTTTGAAACCAAATTTGGTTTGAATTTTGTTAATTCCAAAATCTGAAAATTTCGAAGTCTTGAATTAAAAGTATATTTGAGATTAATTGCATATCATATAGAAGTTGATTGTAATTAATAGGTATTGCTTGTAATTGATTGAGAGGCGTGAGAAGCATTTTGCATGTTTAGTTAGTTCACAAACACTATCACTTTCACACGAACACTAGAAGTTGTGGTTCTTGGTGAGGTATTTTGTTTGTTGGTGCTGCTGAAATCCGGGATTCAAGGATAAAAGAAAAGCTGCGTGGAGAAGAACAAATCAAGAAAGAATGGCTTTAAGACTGGAGTAAACTCGGGTAGGTACGTTTTCTGTTCTTGTATTTTGGTTTTTAGTTGCATGCTTTAGGGTTGTAACTTAGTTGTGATTTTAGTGGACTTTTCTTTTTGCTCCGTAGAGGGAGCCGTGGATGTATCCCTAATTTAGGGTGTTACCATGTTAAAAATCGCGTGTTAATTTGCTTGAGCATTCTTAATTACTTTGGCGAACAATATCATACTCGAGACTTAATTGTAGGTTTGGAATTTTAAAAACCTAAGGTATCAATCTAACAAGTCTAAAGATCATATTCAGAAAAATTGTTTTAACACATCTTGAGTTCATTTTGAAAAGAGTTTCGTCCAACGAGTTTATTTCGGAGTTTACTAAACTTATAACTTTTTGTTATTAATCTTGTAAACGCAATTTTTTCAAGTGGTATCAGAGCGGGTTTATCAAAAGATATTTTTTATCCTGAAACTCCAGAAATTGTTTTCGAAATCCATTTCTGAATATGGATGAAAGATTTGAGAAGTTAGGTAACCTTATGATTCATAATGGTTATGAAAATCCAACTAAGTCTTTATTTGATACTGATCACACAACGGTTAAGAAAATTCTTAGCGAATCTACTAAGGAAGAGATAAAGATGTCTCTTGATAAGAATGAGGGCAAGAATGTTATCCTTATGCTAATTAATGAGCATGAATTTAAAAGAATATGCATTTGCTCTAATTTTGCTAATAAATGCCCAAATAGACCTACCAACAATACTAGGGCTAATTTGTGTAAGACATGGGACGACTCTAGTGATTTTGATGAAGATGAAAATGAGTCAACCCATAATTATGAGTCCTATATGTCTTTCTATGCTAGGATTATATACCGTGATGATGATGAAATTTAGTCTACTCATGATTCTTATTGCTCCTACTATTGCATCTGCTGTTGAAAATATTATGACTTTTGATGATGAAAATGACACTGCTAGTGATAACTTAAGGGTGTGTCAAACTGAAAGCATTGTCGTTAAACCTGAAGTGTGTGTGAGTTCCACATATGAAATGAGCGATATAGGAGACACTTCACACAGTACACTTAGTGATTCTGATGATGATTTTCCTGATCTTCAAGAGCTATACATGAAAATGCGTAAGAAAAGTGCACGTCTTGATAAAACGGTTAAGCTACTTAGTGAGCGTATTGATTTACTTAACCAGACTATTAGGAAGAATGCTAAAGAATTTACAGCACAATGTGTTGCCCATGAGACTGAAATTAAAGAATTTTCCACAAAAATAGAAGATCTTTTTGAGAAAAATAATATTTTGGAACAAAAATACAAGTCTACCTTGGTAGAACTTAAAGAATCTAAGCAAAAATTTCAAACGTGTTTAAAAAATGCTTACACTTTGAAATTCAAGCTAAGTCCTACGAAGAAATTATGGTAGGAAGCAAGTTTGATTCTGACGATAAATCTGGTTTTGGATTTGGAGACAAAGTTTATGCTGGCAAAAATGTTTCTTCTGAAAATGTTGTTTTTGTAAAACAAGGCCAGAATCCTCAAAACACTCAGAAAAAAAATTGTTTTAAAGATGTCTCTAAGGTAAAACAAAGTGATGATTCTCAAAAGCTAAAATATAATGGTCCAGCTAAGTATGTCTGTCCACCTGTTAGAAACCATTATCAAAAACCCAAAGCCAATGACACTTGGACGACCATTCCTATTAGAGATAAACCTATCTTTAAAGACTTTAGTAATAAAGTCAAGTCCTCCACACGTCAGTACTGTTCATATTGTGATGTCTATGGTCACTCCATTGCCGAGTGTTTTCAAAAGAGATTGTATACACCTACTTATTCAAACTTTAATTATTCTAGAAAGAGTAGGAATACTTATGTTCTCCCTAGACAGACCATTAATAACTCTAACTATAAAAAGAAGGGAGGACCTAAAACTAAGAAGAAATCATTTAGAAAGACCAATCAAAACTTTTCTAAATCAAAGTCCAATCAAATTATTAAAACTAGGCCTATTTGGATTAGAAAAGATGACTTGCTACCCCAGCTCAAGTGCAACATTGTCATATATGATATTAAGGCACCAAGCATTTCGTCTGAATGGTATCTTGACTCCGGGTGTTCTAAACATATGACCGGAGATGAAACTAAATTAACAAATATAACAAACTTCCTTGGAGGTAGCGTTGTGTTTGGTGATGGAGTTTCATCTAAGATCATAGGTAAGGGAACATTGTGTGAGGAAGGTCTCCCCATGATAAATGATGTCCTCCTAGTTAAAGGTCTCAAGGCTAACTTGCTTAGTATATCTCAATTTTGTGATTCCAATCATACCGTTTCCTTTTCTAAAACTTATTGTAAAATTTTTAATGAAAAGGGAAAGTGTATTTTAATAGGAAACAGAAATGAGGATAACTGTTACACACTATTTTCTAAGTTTGAATCCTGTAATAGATTGGAACATATAAATTTTGATAATCTTCGTAAGAAAAGTTCCCATGAGATTGTTAGAGAATTTCCTAGAGTCAAAAATTCTTTTAAACTTGTTTATGGTCTTCGTCGGGAAGGGAAAATAAGTAACCCCTCTCATAAGAAAGTTAAAAATTTGGGTGTTACAAAATGTTGTAAAGGCAATGGCAATAAAAATGAATTTTGTGTGCCTAAGACAACTCAGCGGAACGAAATCACTGATAGGAAAGATAGAACCTTACAAGAGATGGCTAAAGTTAAGCTACATGTGAAATTTCTACCTAAGTATTTTTTTACCAAAGGAAGAATTTCAAATCTGTTGATGATATTCGATATGCATATCTTCGTAATGCTACTGGTATGATAGTTCTTACTTATTTAAACACTTCATACATAACCTCGGTAGTTGCATGCTAATAATTGGTCTCTGACGAGTTAGGGCATGGTCGTTTCTCAAATGACAAAAGGCGCCTCCTAATATTTGTTTAATGTAGGAGACCCTTCTATCCGCCCTTGCATATGTTATTGTTTGTGTTGTCGCATTATATCATATTCTCCTGATTTATATCTTTTTACCCCATTGTATATTTGAGCAAAATTGGGGGAGAAGAACTTGAGTACCTATGCTGCGATGTATATCTTAACTTGTACTAACTCAACTAATATGCCATTGAGTGTATCGTTTTCAGACATTTTTCAGACCCAATCGTATAGCTTGTCCTATTTATTAGGGTATTAGTCTGTATTGTAGTTGAGTAATGTATCTTCTTATCTTATTTTCGGTTCTAGGATGGGATTGGGTAGATAGAGACTTTTGTATAGAAAATCTAGGATTTTTTATTTTCACCCACGAGTTGAGGATACTCAAGGGAATTTTGTCTCCAATCTCCAAAGGGGGAGATTGAGAATACACTATATGGTTGACTTACTTGAGTCTGTGCCATATGAGAGTTTCAACTAGTTTGAATATCGAGACAAACTAGGATTAGATTTTTTCGAGTTTCTCTATCTCAAAAAGGCATCAAGCTTCATCAAAAGCATCCCAGTCCAAGTTCTCCAATGTGACACAAAGAGGTAAGTACGACACTTGAACCACATTTATGACACATACAATGCATATACATGTTTATTATGTGTGCATATTTTTTTTATGGTGGTGTTGTTGCTTCAAATATTTTTTGGGGGAAAATAAACTCATTTGAATATTTTTTTTAATCATTTAAAATGATTTTATCATTTAATTGACATATGATTTTAAAAATTATATTTGAAGGTAACATAAGAATATTTGTTATGATAAAAATTTGATTGGTTCAATTTTTAGTGGGTTAATATTTTTTGAGTCGAAAAATTTAATTTTTTATAAGACTTTAAAAAATACATGTGTGTTATTTTTTATAAGGCTATTTGTGTTTGTGTAGTGTCTTGTTGATTAGACTCATTCATGACCCTAGATTGAGTGGTTATTTATGGACTATATTTTTTAGTGGCTCAATCCTAGTGTACACCACTTAGCCAATCAGATTTAGTTATCCATCTTTTTTCTAAACCCTTAGATCGTGGTGAGTTTATCTAGACGCTTCATTTATAACAAACCCTAGTGTCCCTCATATATAATATCTTTTAGGGTTTCCTTGTCTTTGGTTATTAGAAAAAAGAGGCGACTGTTAATAGAACAAAAAAAAGAGGAGAGAGAAAAATCTATCTTACACTTCATCTTCTCCATTCCTTACTTGAGAGAAAAACTGAGAGAGAGAGAATATTACTTCATCATCTTCTCCACTTGTCAGAAATCATAAATCGAGAGAGAGAATAGGGTCCCATCGGAGAATCAAGAACTCACTAATACTGTGTTAATCGAAATCTGTCGCCGAAAAGAACAGAGGTTGTCGGCAGAAATCGTTCCCGGATCTTGGGTAAAACGCCATCACCGAAATTGTTCGTCGGACCTGCGTAAACTGATAACGCTATTGCTTTGTCGTCGGAGTTGTCCTCAACCGAGATAAAAAAGGAGAGATAGACGACATTGTTAACTCGTCGCCAAAATCGAGTCCGCCAGATTCAAAACGAGATAAGAGAGAGAAAGAGACCGCTGTTGTTGGTCCGTCATCAGAGCAGTACAAAAAACCGACGTCATCGGAGCTGTTCAAAATCGAGATAGCCGGAGTTTTTCGTCACCTGAAAAACTTGCCGGACTTTGAACCCAGTTCAGATCTGTGTACATTTCTTTCCCTATACCTCTTAAGGAATCATTTTTAGCACACTATATTTTTTTAGGACTGCTTGTGTGTTTGTTCTTGGATCTTAGATATTATTGTTGTTGTTATTTTTTTTCCAAGAACATAGTTTCAAATAAATTTAAAACTCAAGACTTGTTATTGTGGTGAATATTCAGATTTGAGAAATATTTTTTTTTGTTTTGTTTCAAAAACAAATTGCTGAAATATTTTGGAGATAAGTAATTTTGAAACAAAATTTGGTTTGAATTTTTTTAATTCCAAATCTGAAATTTTCGAAATCTTGAATTAAAAGTATATTTGAGACATATCATATAGAAGTTTATTGTAATTAATAGGTATTGCTTGTAATTGATTGAGAGACGTGAGAAGCATTTTGTATGTTTAGTTAGTTCACAAACACTATCACTTTCACACGAACACTAGGAGTTGTGGTTCTTGGTGAGGTATTTTGTTTGTTGGTGCTGCTGAAATCCGGGATTCAAGGATAAAAGAAAAGCTGCGTGGAGAAGAACAAATCAAGAGATAATACCTTTAAGAGTGGAGTAAACTCGGCTAGGTACGTTTTTTGTTCTTGTATTTTGTTTCTTAGTTGCATGCTTTAGGGTTGTAACTTGATTGTGATTTTAGTGGACTTTTCTTTTTTCTCCATAGAGGGAGCCGTGGATGTTTTCCTAATTTAGGGTTTTACGACGTTAAAAATTGTGTATTAATTTTCTTGAGCATTCTTAATTACTTTGGCGAACAATATCATACTCGAGACTTAATTGTAGGTTTGGAATTTTAAAAACCTAAGGTATCAATCTAACAAGTCTAAAGATCATATTCAGAAATATTGTTTTAACACATCTTGTGTTCATTTTGAAAAGAGTTTCGTCCAACGAGTTTATTTCGGAGTTTACTAAACTTATAACTTTTTGTTATTAATCTTGTAAACGCAATTTTTTCACTTTCAATAGAGCATTGTTAGGGAAGTGGTTGTGGAGATTCCCTATGGAGGTTAATAAATTATGGAGAAGGGTTGTTGGTGCAAGGTGGGGTACTTCTCAGTCCGGGTGGAGGCCGTTAGTGGGGTATGGTGCCCATGGAGTGGGTATGTGGAAGAATATTGCTAAGGAGTGAGTGGACTTCTCTAAGAATACCGAGTTTCTTCTGGGGAAAGGGGATAAGATTCGGTTCTGGAAAGATAAATGGGGCGAGAACGGGTCCCTTCAGGATCTATTTCCCGGGATCTTTAACATTGGAGTGAACCAAGATAGTATGGTGGTAGATCATGTTAATAACACGAACGCGGGTGACGCGTGGTGTTCTCACCTTAGGAGAAGGCTCTGAGACTAGGAACTTCAGGAAGCTGACTTGTTCTTGGAATGTTTGAGTTTGGATCCCCGCCTGACAGTCAGGGAGGATACATTGAGGTGGAAGGGAGGAGGATCTGGGGTATTCTTTGTCCATAAGTATTATAAGATTTTGATGGACGGGACCCGTGAGGTCAGCTTCCCGTGGAAGAAAATTTGGAAGGTTACGGTAGCGCCTAGGGTCAGATTCTTTGTTTGGATTGCATCCAGACATGCCATTTTAACGATGGAAGGGCTACAGAAGAGAAGTTACAGTCTGGTTAGTCGGTGCTGGTTATGCAAGGAGAAAGAGGAGAAGACCAATCACCTTCTATTACATTGTAGGGTGACGAAAGGGTTGTGGGATGTATTCCTCGCCATCACGAGAACTGCGTGGGTCATGCCTGCTTCTATTAGAGCGCTTCTCGAGATGTGGAACCCTCCTAAGGGATGGTCGAGTGACAAAGGGTCTGGAGGATGGTCCCCCACTGTATTTTCTGGACGGTTTGGAAGGAGAGGAATGCTCGTTGCTTCGATGGCATTGAGATGGCTCCAGCGAGACTTCGACATCTTTTTCTGAGCACCCTTCTTAGTTGGTATAAAGTGAAAATCTACGTTTCTACTGGGGATTTTCTTGAATTCGTGGAGGAGATTCATAATGCATTTTAATTCTGTCGTGTAGTAGGCGTAGATGTGATCCTTTGTTAGCTTATATTTTGTATACTCCCTGTATACGGGTTCGCTCCCTTAAGCGGTTTGGTCTTTAATACTATCATTTCATTATCAAAAAAAAATAATCTTTAAATTACGTTTACATTTGTAAATGGAGAATGTGGGGTTTTAGTCGTTCATGATCCAAGTTTTAGTACACAAAAGATTTTCTAAGGTAGATGAATATTATGCACAATAGTATTTCTAATTGTCTTATAATAATCTTTATAAGAAACAGAGACTCGGTTTGTTAGTTGTTCACATAAGATATAAGTTTGAATGAATAGATTATACTAGTCAAGTTAAACACATAAATTATGAAATATAAACGAATCTATTTGGATAAGGTCAAGATAATTGTGGATGGCATGATGAATTTGTATACATTAAACATAATTAATTAGCTATTGGATATTACTTAAGAAGAATGAGTAATTATTGTGTGTAGTATTTCATACCGAACCATATGCTGATATGTAGATGTTTTTTATATTAGCATCGTTGTTGAATTGATCAGACAATGTAGACGTGTAACAATCGATCGGTAATCTTCCAAAGATATAGATGCATACTTTTTATTGGCATACATATGTGAAGTCATATATGAGATAGGTAGGTGTGTTTGGATACTCACATTGTTTGAAATTGGTGCTCGCCGTAGTAGGTCTGAGAAGTAACTTGCTGATCTTCATCTAAATTTTTTTGTTGCTGGTCTAAATCTTCTTAAAGAGTTGGATCATTGACAAGATTGATTTTGATTGGAGGTGTCATATTGGGGGAAACAAAATATATGATGCTGTAAGATTATGGATTACTCATTAGTTATCGGACAAACAAAATATAACGTAGATTAATCTTTAAATAGCTTCAGGTATACCGGCCGCTGCATGTTTTTTATGCAGGGAAAAAAGCATATTTTACCAATGTACGACCGTTTTTAGCGCGTCATATTCAATCATCATTGGTTGACTTGTCAAGTGAAGAAATAAACTTACAAAAAATGAGATAAAATAGTGTAAGCATCAAACCATTAAAATAGTTTGATGTTCCTTCCTACAGCATGTATGCCACCACTAGCACTGTGATAAAGAGTAGCAGCTTGAAAGAGTTGATAATTAAAGTCCACAGGCTTCCCCATTATCCACCCCAAACGCATCTCTATGTGTGTGTGAAGTGCAACACAACTGGCAACATTATACCCACTAGTTTTAAACCCCGCGCGATGCGCGAGCGTAGTATAATTTTATTCGTAAAATATATGCCACATAAATAATATTATCATTACATTTAAACTAATGTTAATATGAGATGAAAAAATGAACAAAAAATTTGGGACATATGAACATGCCTTTATTTTAAAATTACAAATTAACTATATATTTATATTTTTTAGTACAGATGGTAGTTCTATGATTAGTATACACTAAACACCGAGATACTTTTTTTATTTAAGACATAATTATATTTTTATGTCTATTTGACACATTATATAAGTATTAATTAATAATAGATGGAGAGAAAATGGACACTCATATATAATCACGATAATTACTATCATATATATATATATATATATATATATATATATATATATATATATATATATATATATATATATATATATATATATATATATATTCAAAATATTTTACTTAGGCACTTAATCAACTTTACATAAATTATACTTTAACCCCTAATTTTTAAAAAATATAATGAATAGTATCATGGATATGATAGACAGAAATGACAAACAATTAGAACTTGTGTGTTAAGAAAATAAAGCATAAAGGGTATAATTTGTATAAAAAAATCTGAAAATGAGTCAAAATAAAAATATCAAACCTTATAACAAAGCACAAAAATAATTGTGCAATCACAATATAAAAAGAGAAAAATCCAAAAAGGAATATTATATATTTTATTTAAAACACAATGTTATTAAACATGGAAGTATACCTCACTTCCTTTAAAATAGAGCAACATACACCATATGCTTCTAACTAACTAAATTCACATCATATGCTTCCAACTAATTAAACTCCCATTTCTATATAAAGATTCAATCCAAATTATCTTAAGAAAAACACTATTTCAATATTCACATAACACATTCTACTTAAACAAAATCAAAGTCTATTCTATGGCTCCTTGTCAATTTTGTAAGGATTTTTTACTATTTGGGGTCCAATAGTTATTTAGAGTTTTATTCCATTTGTTTACATTCTACTCGTTTGGAATTCAAAATCGACAAAAAACGTTAGTTAGCTAGTTTGATGGTCAGTTGACTCATTTTTCAATCAAAAAGACTATTTTACCCATTAGTATAAGTATTTATTAGTGTATTAAAACAAATTTGACATTATATCTTATTGTTTTAAATAATAAAACTTTTTTTACTAACACTTTTTTATAAAATGAGAAAGTTTTATAAAATGAAAAAGTTTTATACACTTTTTTTATTAAGTATTTTTTTTTTAAATCAAAAAGTTTTACAAAATCAAAAGTTTTTTTTATAAACATTTTTTAGCACTTTTTTTTACAAACATTAAAAAATATTGTTTTTAACTGTTTTTATAAACGTTGAAAAAACTTTATATAAAAACAATCTTATAAAAAACAGCTTATGAATGTCAAAAGTTTTTTTGTAAATTATTTTCAACTTTTTTCATAAAACCAATTCTTTATATGAATAAATTAAAAACGTAAAAAACACTTAATATAAAAACATTAAAAACACTGCTTTTTTAACAGTTATTTGTATAAACGTTAAAAAAATTTATGTAAAACACTGTTCTTAAAAAAAAAGAACTCTTTTAAAAAAATATTAAAAAATGGTTTATATAAAAACAACATTTTTTTAAAGAGAATTATAAAACTGTTTTTGAATGTTTATAAAAAACAGTTAAAAATTCAGTGTTTTGTAACGTTTTTTAAAAACAGTGTTTTTTCCTTAAAAAAATAGTTGTTTATATAAACAGTTTTTTAACATTTATAAAAAATAGTCTTTTTAACATTTTTATATCAACTGTTTTTAAATGTTTTACATAAAAAAATAATTTTATAAAAAAAGTAGAAAAATTTGTTTATAAAAAAACCGTTTAACGATTATAAACTGATTTTTTTAAAAAACATTGATTTTATATAAATTGTTTTTTGATGTTTATAAAAAACAATTTTTTTTTTAACGTTTAAAAAAAGTGTTAAAAAAATAATCCAAAAAAGAGAGAAAGTAAGAATAAGAGAGAGAAAAGCTCTTATAGTTTATATAAAAACACTTTTCGTTAAAAACACTGTTTTTTAAAAAGGTTAAAAAAACACTATTTTTTTACTGTTTTGTATATACGTTAAAAAATTGCTTATACAAAAACCCTTTTTTTTTAAACAGTTATAAACATCAAAAGGTTTCTAATAAACTCTTTTTAACTGTTTTTTATAAAATCAATTTTTTTTTATAAAAGGACATCAAAAATGTTAAAAAAAAGTTTTTATCAACTATTAAAAACAACTTTTTATATGAACAGTTTTCATATAAAATGTTAAAAACGTTAAAAAAACAGTATTTTTCAACGTTATTATATAAACTGTTTTTTAATTGCTTTTGACTTAGTTTCGTAGTTGGATTAAATTGAAGGAGAGAGAGAGAGAGAGAGAGAAAATTCAATAGTTCAATGCATCTATTAAATTGCTTGTATAGTATTTTATAGAAATATAAAATATAGAGTGCCACGTGAACACTCTCAATGAGGAGAAGTCTTAAATGCTTATAAATGTCTTGTTTTGCATTTTATAGTATATAGAGATAATAGCATTTAGCAACAGTCCCAAATTCACATGGCTGTTGCCTTATTGAAAACTAGAATTTTCTGGTGATGAACAATCCCACTAGTGACTTACTTATTACAATGACTTACATACAGTAACATGATGTATAAAGTAGAACAAATTTTAAACAAGTTGTTATATTGTAAGTAATATAAAAAAATAGGCTAAAATTTAGGTTCCTTGACCATATATCGGGTAAGCGTCGTCTTCCTCAAGTAGAACGGGTACTCAAACTCTAATTAACAGTGAACTACCTTCCAATTTTAAAAGGCATCAAAACAATAAAGTTAATTAAAACAAAAATTACAATAAAACATCTATTTCATTATTCATTCAAACAAGCTCAATCGTAACAAATAAAATTAAAAAACAAAATGTAAATCCATGGTTGAATCATCATGGTACTAGTATTTATTGCGATACAATTTAACATATCCAATTGAAATACTTTGAGAAATAAAAACCATACGAAAAACAAGTTTGTAATCTTCAACAGTGACCATTTGGGAGATTTTCCTTTTCTACGATCTTGGGAGTATCTAGAGAAAAGGAACATGACATAAGGACTCAATCATTATTATTGAATAATACATGTATACACACACAACACAAGGGCATAATTTCATTGTCACCCCTGTTAGGGTTGAAATGGACGGATCAATACGTGACTGAGTGGTCAAAACAAACCCCCCATCGATACGTATGGTGAAATTTATTTGGATAAAGAGGCCTTGACTTCTCCAAGGGAGAAGTTAATGGGAGTCCCCATACTGTGATTTGAATTAATGTGACTCCCACTGAGTAATGCCCTAGTGTAATGACTGAAATTCTAACAAACTTATCAAATTAAATTATAAATGGAAAAAATAAACCAATGAGTGAGGCCAGTAGTTATTGCCTTCTACTTCTTTGCCCTTGTCTGGAGTAATATAACCTTATCTATATTATATAAGATTTATTTTCAAGCCCTTTTTTTTCGATCTCATGTTCTTCTCCGACTTTCATGAGTATCGGGTAGTATCAAAGTCACTGATAAATTGCCATTTCTCAGACCAGTGGAGATGGTGGGTCTGCTGGTTCGTTCTCTATGATCGAACGCCAAAAACGTTATTTCATATCAATATTCTTTCAATCCATAAGAAACTCTCAAACCATACATAAAGGAAAACACCGCCACCGTAATGAGATCTTACTCCGTGCCTCTAGACACCTTGTCCATGCCGGTGGATGTGCATGTAAATTAAGAAGCCCACATTTAAGAAAACACGCTGAAGTTTTAGTCATCATATGAATTACGCATAAGGGTTTTCAAAAAATTATAGAGAAATCTTGCATCAATATTCTCTGATTGTAATCCAGCATACAAATATTTTGAATCAAACAAGATGTTAATGAAGGTATAGCCCAAACAATGGAATGTTTGATTAGAGAAATTGGAAGATATGAAATTTGGTAGAAGCAGGAATACTATTGTAAGATAATGGTATATTCAAAGTTCAATCAGAAAAATAAATTAATAAACCAAACTATCATAAATTCCATACATACCATTGACACAGAACAATTATACGAGATTCAAAATATTGTTTACACCTATGAATTGCATAATTAAAAGCAAATATGTGTACATATTAGAATAAAATTACATATTAAAGTGTACACACACACACGCAAATATGTACATTATTGTATTCATTTGCAAAATAATGTTTTTAGGTTAAGAATGGATCAACCGATGGTCAAAACGGTCAACTGAAGCTTTCCATTAATTTCGAACCCCAAACCATTAATACAAACAAATGGGAACCCAAGTCCCAATAATAAGTACCGGTGGATCCCAAACCCAAAATTAAAAAAAGATTCAAGTAAGTACCTCATTAAATAAACCTCTACAATGCGTATTGGAAATATATAGACCTACTGTTGGAAGTGACAATGCCTTAGGTCTTTGATATGTATAGGAGGAATATAAAAGGAAGTCAGATAAGTGACAGCATTCCCAGCATGTATTGGGAATTTGGAGGTTGGTATTGTAAAAATAAGATCTGAACGAGAAAATTTTCCCAGCGCATATATGGTAAAAACGATGGAAAATCACCATATTGCATCAAAATCTCACATAGGGTACTCTTTTCCGACTGAGAGTTTGACTCAATAGCTAAACAATGTGGGAAAGTTACAAAAAAAAAAAATCTTAGTCTCAACAGACATCAGTGTTCCGTCGAAAAGTTTTCAATTTAAATTGTTTTTTGACTATTTTTACCATGATTTTTTGTGCTGATAAAAATTATAAGATTGGTTTATTTACCAACCCAATGTCATTACCAACCATCATTTTTTAAAAATATACGAGGGGAATAATGTGCTAGACAAATAAAAAGAAGTGCATTTTTTATTGTAAACATGGAAAATAGTTCATTTGAATGAGAAGTTGAAAAATTAGCAAAAAAATATATGATTTTTTGGTCTTATATTCTCTATTTTTCATGGAAATTAATACTTTAGTGGGTGGATAAGAAATATTTTTCAATAAAAATGAGTTTTGAGGTGGAGCACTAGCTACTTGAATGGTGGTTGTTCTTATATAAAGTATTTGCAATCAAGGTACTACAAGAGAAAATATAAGTTCAAATAACTATTTTTCATATCAATCAAACACACCCTAAAGGATCATCAATTCAAATAATTTCCCCTTATGCCTTTCAGCATGTTTGCAACTACATTTTCCCCTCATGTAATAATGACCATGATTTGCAAATTGCTATAAATGGAAGATATGGAGGAAGGATACCAATTCATCCATTATAATCATTGAAACCACCACTAGTAGGAACTGCCACCTCACTTTTTTGTATGCTATAAAATACTAAGGAAACGAGATCTCCTCCGTGCGAGGGATATGTTCTATTGTAGAGAGGCTGTGATATGGCATTGCAATTGTGTAACTATTTAATATGGGAGGGTTTATAGAATTCCTATCACAGGGAGGGGCACTAAAAAATTACTATATCACATGCAAATAAATAGCCTTCAAAATATTATTGCTAAAACATGTTCTCACTGGGTATAATAAAAGTCAGTAGAAGAATTGTGTCCAAACTTAACAGGTGTATGATCAATGAATTCTGCCTTGAAAATTTCCCCAAAGGGGAAGTTGAGTTCCACAAATAAGGAATTTTGAACGACTTCTCTATTATTCTAGAATGATTTAACCATCTTCATAAGATACCTACACTTTTATATTTCCTCGAGAATCAAGACTCTTAAAGGTGGTATAAAATAGACTTGGGGAACAGAGTCTAATCGCCTGTTTGGTTCTATATTCAGAAAATTCGATTTAAACATTTTTTTAAATAAAGTTTTAAAATTCAGTTTTTTATGATTATAATTATTAGTGTGCGTTTAGTAAACTTTTTTTAAATACAATTTTTCAAAAATTTGACAAAATTGACAAACATGTTTATTTATATTATACATAAATGTATATATATATATATATATATATACATAAATGTATATATGTATACATTCACGTATCATATATGTATGAGAGTTGTATGTATGTGTTTATATATATATATATGTATGCATGTATATATATATATATGTATGTATGCATGTATATATGTATACATTCACGTATCATATATGTATGAGAGTTGTATGTATGTGTTTATATATATATATATATAAGACAAATGTAAACTTACATACATACATAAATGTACATACATATATATGTCAACATAATAATATTGCATGTATAATTCACTATAAAATTATATACATACATGAATTGATGATATTTCTAAAACATATACTATATGTATATTTTATATTTTTTCATACGTTAATAATACATTTATAAAACTATATGTAAGTATCATGTATCTATTGATAATATTATTTAACTTTATATTATTTCATACGTAATTTCGTGTACATGTACATATATATTTTTTATTTATAAGAATTACACACATATTAATGTATTATGATTGTATATTATATATTAATGTATTTTTTATTTATATGCATTACACACACATTATGTATGTATGAATAATTCTGAGTTGAAAAATAAAAAAGAGAAGTTATAAAACAATCTTAACCTGTATCCTAAAAAACTTGATTATAACATAGAAATATTATAATTTAGTATTTAAAAACAAGGTGTCAAACACATATTTTTATCAGAACTGTATTTAAACACAGAAAATAGAATTATAGTAGCAAACCAAACAGGCCCTAACTATTTTTTTGTAAACGCTCACACAATTGGCCAATTTAATCATTTAACATAGGACCTTTCTAATAAAACACACATATTGGAAAGGATTTATTTTATCTTGTATTTATTTACGAAGGTTTTATGTTTTGAAGCTTACATGGATTCACATTTCTGATATCCTTGAGGTTAAGCTCACGACATGGGTCTAATTATACAGGCCTTATATCCAAAGTTCATAATAAAATACTTATGATCCATTTTAAATGGCTCCATTATTACATAAAGTTTTGGAAAACAAATGAACCTGCTTACAAAAACAGATGGAGTAATTTAAGATCCCCTTTAGATTAAGAAAGTTCATAGAGGTATCTATGGAATATAAATGAAAACAAAATATACGAGTTGAATCGCAAAATAATGGGTCATTCGTGAGAGTAAATTCAAGAGTAAATTTTCAAGCTTAAGTCCCTCCCTGTATGTACCACCCTTTGAAAAAGTAGTGATTTCATTAGGGACCTATGTGGTTTTTAAGTAAGTTGGATGGAACCTGATGTGACTTAAACATTTCTAGGAAAGTGTACAATTAATTTCATTGAGAGACGTGAACTCAACATGAGTAATAATGTAATCCCACTAATGGTACCTACCATAAACCAAATAATTGAGCAAATCTTAAATCTACGGCTAACTAGTTATATTTTTCCATTTATAAGAGAGTGGAAGACCACCAAAAGTGGAAGGTTGCATTCGAGGAGCCACCACAAATACACCAAAAGTGGTCGGTGAACCGAACATTGCAATCTAGGATAATATTGCTATGAGCACCATGAAGACTCAATTTTGTATACGTAACTCAGTTTTTCTAGGTTAAAACCCAATATGAATATTCTATAAACTCAACTATGGTATGATTGAGAATATCATATCAGATCATATCAGTATGCTCAATTCTATTAATTTAGTTCTTACCACGAAAAAGGCTTTATATGTCATTAAAAGATACTAAAATGATCCTATTTCTTAGACGATTCTTGTTTTCCTCACCATATTTACTCAACCTTTTCTGATTGGAAACATACATAAACATCATTCAAATAGATTAGTACAATGAGTAAAATCAAGAACAATTCATGAGAAGGGGAAAGAAACAAACATTTATTATGGAAGTGAAGAAAACATTATTGAAAAAAGTTTAGGAACGTACCTTTTTTTTAATAAATTCCCTTATTTGATGAATGATCGCTGCTTCGCTTTTGAGGTTTTGTTCTTGTTGTGTTACTGATTTTGAGAATTTGTTTTAACGCTTCAGGTGTTGAAACTAGTTGAGGAAGTGCCATGGCAAACGATTTTGGTCACATGTCTGGACAAATATATACTTTTTTTCAAAAAGTAATTTATTAAGATTTTCTCCTTGAACTCATTCTCTGCCGCTTATTTATTCAAGATTGTGTATTAATACTATCTTGCCTTTAAGTTCATTATGTGAAATATCCCCTCCCCTACCCGTTATTCCATTTTTCTACTCCCATTTAGTTGATTTTGCTTGGATGAGAAGGCCACACTTTTGTTTGTATCGAGCCTCAGGTCACGTATTTGTCTTTTTCACAGAAAAAAGGAAGCGGACCTAAGGGGTATTACATATCCGGCCATGTATTGTTCAAATATTTTACTATACTCCCACTACTCTTTTTAAGTGTTTTGAGTTATTGGGTTGGTTGTTAATAGACTATTTCAAAGATGATGCATGTGGGTATTAATTTATTCCATCACATATACCACAAAATGAAATCATAATTGGATAGTAAATCAAATTAATGGTGTAACGTCCTTCCAATTCACCTAAATTCGATGATACATTATAAACAAACATATCAATAATTCTAATTAAAATTCACACAAACTAGTTGTAGGGATGCTGGAAGATATACCTTTGATTATAGATTGACAATCCATGTTTTTAATTGGCTCAACCTCAACCACCTATCACCACTACATATCATATATACAAAAACTAATGAAATATGTAACATCATTGAATGTTAATATTTATGAAAAGAGTGAATACATACCAGATGCAAAAGTACACTCATCACTAGTCGCAGTAACTTGATTTAATTTCCCCACAACCAAAACACAAAATGAAGGTAAACAACAACAACAACAACAACAACAACAACAACAACAACAACAATAATAATAATAATAATAATAATAATAAAATAATAATAATAATAATAAAAAAATAATAATTATTATTATTATTATTATTATTATTATTATTATTATTATTATTATTATTATTATTATTATAAAGAGTCAGAGAGATCCATAATAGGATTCTTACAAATAGCACAGTTTTCCATAACAAATATCTGCATCAAATAATCAAAGTTCAACAATTCAATTAACTACAAACATATAATCAAAGTATTTTGTGTGAATTGAAGCTAGGGTTAGGGATTATAATGGACCCTATGGCAAAAAGAGGAATATAATTCCACTTCTTAATTTTGAAACACTTTGGTTTCTTAGAAAAAGGGTCAGAACCACTCAATCCCTCAATAATGGGGATTTTTGTCACGTCGATATCTATTGGCAGGAAGTGTGAGAAATGGGAGTGACAGAAAAACCCACTGAGCCACCACCGAGCTTGCCGATCCACCATCGAGCGAGGAAGAAGAAGAAGGTAGTAGGAAGGCTAGGGTTTGGGGTTTCTATTGTCGGGTTTAATGTCTAGAAGCGTGCCCTTTTCTCTTTACCTTTTGGTTGTTTTCTTTGCATAATGCCCAAAGAAAAGTTAAAGAAGTGGGAGATAGAAATCAAAAAGTAGGAACCAAATATTTAGCCATCTCATAAAAATGAACGATGATGTATGTGGGTATTTGTTTATTCCATCACATATACCACAAAATAAAATCATAACTGGATAGTAAATAAAATTAATAGCATAACCTCATTCCAAAGCACATAAATTCGATGATAAATTGTAAACGAAAATATAAATAATTCTAATTAAAATTCGCACAAACTTGTTGTAGGGAGGCTTAAAAATATACCGGTCATTATAGATTGGCAATCCAGATTTTTAATTATCTCACCCTTAACCACCTATTACCACTACATATCATATATCGATGTCTCCATACGTGTGGGATGGAATGAATGAGTGTGAACTAGACACAAATGAATTATAACCTAAACACTCAAATATGTCCAAGAAGTTCTATTTCGCCGCAAAACTTTATCAAACTAAGCTTTAGATTTAAATGACAAAAAAGTTTAACTTAATGAAAAAACAAGAACATTGCACACAAGCCTAGAATATTAGTGATTCTACAAATCCATAGTGTCATGATAAAATAAGCATAATTAGGTATGATTGTGCAAACCCATTGATCTTCTACTAAACTCCCTCAAAATATAAGCATGATTATATATTCTATAATTTTCTTTTCTTTTAAAGTGACTAATTTTACAAGATCAAACAATGTAAACTATTTGGCCCCTTCTTGGCATATTATTATTTTTATTGTCATAATTTTTTATTGGGCTCTTTTCAAACGGTGGATTTCATGATGAGTTCATTTGCCTCTCGCAACCCTTTTCTGTGTACACTTGTATTTTTTCAGTATTAAAAAAACTCTCACAGGTAAGGGTTCTTACATGCACAAATCCTCCATAGTTAAATAAATATGCAAATGGAAAAATTGATAGGAGAACATCTCACCAAGCTTAAATATAAATGGCAAAATCCAATAATCTCATGCATGTGTGTGGAGGCATATACAAAGCCTAATCTATAAAGCAAGTACATTTCGAAACAATTTCATAAACATAGTTAAGATCAATTTAAGCATATAAAGTCATACCATATGTCCTAGCCACATGGAAATTGCATAGAGAATTGAATTGAAACACACCAATATACCATACTAAATGTGCAAAACTAAAATACACAAAAATTAAAAATCTTTTTGTATTTTTCAATTTTTTTGAAATAAAATCTTTTTGTATTTTTCAAATATGACTCAATAAAAGAAAAATATAATACAAAAGATACACGTGTCACAACTAGAGTATGACGAATAAAACATGCAAGCAATCATCCATAAGATATAAAAAGTGTGGCATCATGTGCAAGCATGTGAGAATCAATCAACCTAACATTTAGCGTCTATAAAGATGATTTCCTAACTCAAACAAGTATGTAGCTAACTCGAGGGGTTATGATAATCGATAGGACACTATCCTTAAACTTCCTAGGACCTCTTTCAAGATCAAAATGAAAATACCGAAGGTGACCTTTCCTACACAATGTGAACATGTGTAAAAATAAGGAATGTTACTTGGTTCTGGTTGACCCTCTAAAACATACTATGGTTTTGGCTGTGACACCCGAAGCATTAGAAACATGTGAGCCATTACCATCACCACACAAACTACTCGAGTCTTTTTAATCATCTTTTAACTTCAAAATTTTAGACTCAAGCAAAGAATTAGACTCTGCCAATTTTAGGGACTCCTTCTTCATATTTTCAATAATTATTAGAAGGATATGTTGTTGCCCCTCAATGAAACCAAACTTATCCCTAAGTGTCTTCTCTCGTGCCTTAAAATCATCAATACAATTATTTTTATCCTCATTGGCACAAAAACAAACCCTAAAATTTTCACGTCCTCTAATTCTTTTTTCAAAATAAAGACTCTATTCTCACTCTTTTTCTTAGATAATTTTAAAGATTTAAAGTCATTATATAAAGAAAAAAACTTCTCACGAATGATATCTCTTTGAGTTTGACACATTTGCAAATATTCAATAAATTTTTATAACGAGAATTTTTTCCTCTAGAATTTCTATTCTTTTTGCAAACTTCAAAGTCAGAAGATTTAATTAATCAAAACCAGAAGAATGTATCGAGAGAAAAACAAACTAAAAGAGAGAATCAAATAACAACCCAAGAATATGTAAATAAGGTTATGCACAATACCTACGTGCAACCCGCTCTGATGCCAATTATTAGGATGAAATAATTAGTGCTATGATACCAATTTATGAATGTGATAAAAGCAGCTTAAAGCTCTGATGCCAATTTGTAAATGCGCAAAATCATCGCAAGGTGGTTCTAAACAAAAATTGCAACAACAATTTATAATTGCAGAAGCCAATTTTAAAATACATTTTATCTTTTTATCTAAGCATGCATCTAATATGATAAAACAAATAAATCATTCAAACAATTAACAAAGGCCAAGTTTAAGGGAAAAAACCCTAAGGCAAAACCTTTTATTCCCTTAATAATTTTGAAATTGCAACTAACAAAGTTACGAGCGAAATACAATGATGATTCTCTTAAGAACCACAACGACCGCAGGTGATAACAATGATTCCCTCAAGAACCACAAAGACCTCTGTTTTCTTCCTTCAGTTTTAGCCTTAGTCTTTAGCAGTGAATATCCATATCTATCACAAGTCAGCAATGGATATCCTTTCCAATAAGTGTATGCAAAGATACAAAACATTCTTGGGTTTTAACCGAATTAACAAGAATAATATTGAGGGATGTTTTGTTTTGAATTAAATGGTGTTTTTCACACAAAAACTTGAAGAACTTTCGTAAAAGTTATGTAGAAACATATCTGGTAAAAGTTTTAAATGTCCTGAATACGAAACATATATTTATACAAAACTTACGGCGACGCATTATTCGAATGAGTTGAAGAGGTCATTCTAACGGCATAAGCATGTCATTCTAACGAGATCTCATCTTGCTTCTAACTATCTAAGTTAAATCAAAACAGAAAGCTTATTTTGATCCAAATTAGAATAAGGCCTTCAAACGAGGGATCTAACGACATGAGGAAGTCATTTTAATGACATAGAACTTTCGTTTGAACGAGCAAAACATTATTTTAAAATTTCGCCTACAGTAAACTCAAAAAATATTTTCCTTTTTCTAAAATAAGAAGTTCATGTTCATCTTTGATAAAAAAAAAAATTAAACATCCTACAATATAATTTTGTAAATTAATCTAAACTCTAAATTGTTTTATACCATATTGGGATGTCAGGAAGTCTTTAAAGGTGGAGATGTTTGAATTTGGTTTGTCTTGACGGTGCTTGATGATTTGTAATGGCATACGCAAAACTAGCATAAAGCTATGCTATGAACAATGTTTGAAATTTTTTTCTTACACTAATTTATTTTAAGAAGATAATTATTAGTGTTTAGGCAACATTTAAAATGCATAATACTAAAGGGGAATAATAGAAGTATTCATGCATGTAAACGAATCGTTTGAACAATCTAATTGGATGACGGCATTCCTCTTGAGAAAACAACAAAAACACGTTCTTGCACGATCTTGGAAAATCTTGGTTTCATTTTTTAAATCTTGGGTTGAAGGTTGCGTTAAATGGGTTTAGGTTTTCAAGAAAAGAGAAGATAAAATCTGTGGGAGGCTATAGGTTTTGGAGAAGCTAAAATGTGTTTTTAAAACCCTAAACTTGATCTTATTTATAACTGAAAAGTGTTTGAGTCCTATCCAAACTCTAAAGCAAAAGAGATTTAATTTTTGCAAACTGGCAAAGCAAATCGGTCCCCTGAATTTATGATCTGGTTCGGATTTCTATAAAAATTTGAAATTCCCCTATTTTTATAAAATATAAAACTCTCCGATTTTGAACCCAATTTCAATTCTGATAAAAAATCCATTTCTCCACTAATCAAAACAACATTTTAAATGCAAAAAAAAATCCAATTTAAAATAAAGATATTTTTTTGGCTTTTCATTATGACTGTTTAAAATAAATGGTTTAAAACTCCGGTGTGTTACATTTATTTTTCATGGACAAGTTTGCTTGTTAGTGCTGTGAATATGAGTTTATGTGAATTTTTTTGAGTTCCAGTTGAAGTGATGATGATGATGATGATGATCTTGATTTATTAATGGTTAGATATATTATGGAATCTGAGACCTTATTTGTTGATAGAGTACCTTGTAGGAAATCCATGCTTAGGGAAATTAATTTATTTTTGATATTTTATTTGGTAATCCTACAAGATGTTATGAATCCTTTCATATGAAATTTCATGTGTTTACGAACTCATATTATAGGTTAAAAATGATGAGTTTGTTACAAGATTCTAGAGATGTAAGTGTGGAAGAAGGTGTGACAATGGGGTTGGCAATTTTGTGTAACGTTTTCAACAGTCAATTGTTACAGTGCATTATTGATTTAAAACTGCAAGAGGGCATTGGCTACTTTAGGCTCTCATTTTATCAAGACCGTGAATAGAGGTGATGTTTAACCTGAGATTCAAAGTAATAGAAAATGGTATCCATACTTTGAGGTATCTCCTTTACTGATCTATAAGATAATAGTTATTGAAATTTTAACTCGTATGATTTTTTTATTAAAGAAATGCATAGGCGCGATTGATGGTACTCATGTCCCCGGCATCAAGTCACAAAATGTTTTGCTATAGAAAATAATCTCTTGTCATGCAAAATGTCATGGGCGCGTGTTCCCATTGCATGATGTTCACATTTGTGTGAGCTGCATGGAAAGGTACGATGAATGATTCTTGTGTTTTTCTTAATTTCATTAAGGAGACAAGAGAATGGATTTCCTTTTCTCATGCTAGTAAGGGATTAAACTTGTTTTCATTGTTTACAAATTTCTTATTTGCATATTACTTTGTTAAGTAATCATATTGTTTTTCTATTGTAGATTATTATTATGAAGTGGATGCGGGCTAGCACCATATCGTGGTGAATGGTTCCATTTAAATGATTTCCAAGGACAAGGACAACGAAGAATCACAAGGAATTACGAGTTATTTAACCACAATCATTCATCACTCCGAAATCTGATACAAAGGGTATTTGGTGTGTTGAATGAAAAATTTCCCATATTTAAGTCAATACAAATTACCCATTACGACGGCAAAGATTAATTTCAACATGTTGTTTTACATTTTACATTCCACAATTTATAAGAATGGAAAACTGGGCCAACCTATTATTCACTGAATATGGTAGAGAAGGATTAGAAATTCCCTGTAAAGTGGACCTTGGTTTGGTATAAGAGGGCGTTTGTAAAACAAATTTCCAAATAATATCAATTTGTATGTATTGGCATTATTCCGGAAAAAAATCAATTTGAGTCATAGGTAGATTTTTTACTGGTCACGATTCCCACTTAAGCCTATGATGTTGTTTTGAAGACGTAGTGGCCAAGCTTCAAGATAAATCATGTCGTGTTGATTGGTGCACGATTCTCGTCTTCATATCGAATTACATTATGAGTATCTCTCAGCAATGAATGCATAATATTTATGGAAGTCTATAAAGATTTTCTAAGGGTATTATTTTGTTTAAAATGATTTTAATTCATTTGTTCTAAGATAAATCTTGTTTATAGTCATATGGATTTTTCCCTTGCACTTTAAAACATCAAAGGATATCTACTATCATTCAAACGACGTCATGAGAACACACTATATGGTTGACTTACTTGAGTATGTGCCATATAGGAGTTCCAACTAGTTTGGTGTAACAACCCGATTTTTTAAACGGGTATTTTTAAATATAATTATACCTTAGTCAGTAGGTGTCGTGTATGACACAAACTTGCGTGATTTTTCTAGGATATTTTATTAGGGTTAAAAATAATTTGATCATAATTATTGGATGCGAAAAATAGGCCTAAGAGTACCATGAGGTCAAAAGTCGAAAAATGAATAAATAAATAAATATTATTTTATTCAAAAAAATAAAAGTGCTCAGAAAATTCTGAAAATCATCATTCCCGACTCAAAATTTAATTTTGAGCAACTTTTCCTTCTTCAACATTTCCAAAAAACGTCATTTAAACTCGATTTAAACCATTTTTTCAGTTCGGCCACACCACTTTTTTTAACAATTTTTTTTTCCTCAAACTTTACTATAAATAAGAAGTTTGGGTTAGGGATTTTAACACACCATTTTTTTTTCCAAACCCTTAGCAGCCACCACACCCTTCTCTCTCCTTCTTCCACCTCCAAAACTCAAAACACCATTAAAACACTTTTCAAGCTTAGTTTTGGGGGTCAAAATAGAATTATATCAAAGTGGTGCAACAGAGCTTTTCGATCAATTTTCCGAGGAGAACCCGAATCTCTCATCAATTTTATCATCCGAAAAATCAGGCATGTTTATCCTATTCTTTTCCTTTAGTGATATATGTCTTGATTATAGCCTCCATTAAAATTCATGGCTTCTAAAAAGAAATTAAGAACTTAAGAATTTAATATATTGAAGAAAATAAATTATGGGGCTGTTTTGTAAAAATTAATTTAATTATATCAAAGAAATATAATTTTGTTGTTATTTGGATTATTGGTGACGTTATGGACAAATTTATGTAAAGGACCCTTAAAAATATCGTGGACGTGTTGAGGACCCCTTAAAAATATTGTGGACTTGTAGAGGACTCTTAGAAATTTAAATTGGATGTTTATATAAATTCCTAAAACAACTAAAATATTGGTGCTAAGAAAATAAATAATAATTATGGAACTTACGATAAATAATAAATCGGGAAAGTGATAATAAATATTTGTTCTTAATTTCCCCATATTTGGATTAAAAATCATTTATTGGGAAATTAATATTGTTGGGAATATTATCAAATTGGTGATTATGTAAAAAAAAAAGAAATATGAAAATATTGAATATTTCGGGAACGTTGGTATTTTTAGATAATTAGTTTTCACCCCTCGTTATAGTACACTTGTTAGGTATGAGACTAATAAAGTGGGATTAGTTGCGATTTATGTTAAGTAGGTATGGGACTAGTTAATATAAATCTGTTCGGGTTATATAAATTGGGGTGGGGGAAAATTTTCTATTTTTACCGTTGATGTGATAACTTAGAATTGATATCTAGTTGAAGTAAATTGTTAAAATCATCATTTATTTATTATTTGATGAAATTATATTTTGGGGACTTTTATTTTAGGAGTAAGGATTATTTTGAGTATTTTCATATCGCTATTAAGGGTGGGGGAAAAATTATGGTGAATAACTAGTATGAGAAATTATGAAAAATTAATACCGCAAGACTAAAATTGGTATTATAATTGAATGACGGCATCATGTGTCCAGGGCCGATAGTTTAACCGGGTCAGAGGGCGTTGATATCGTGTCGTGTGTGAAACATGTCATATGTTGAGGATCGCAGGATAAAAACGGATCAGACTGCGAGTATGACAAGGGGATGTGTGAGTCTGTGGAACCTTGTCATATGTCGAGGGACGCAGAATAAAATCTGGGTCAGACAGCGGTCTTGACAAGGGGATGTGTGGTAATATTAATCAATTTTGATGTAAATCACCAACGGTGGGAGGACCGTCATACCTAATAATAAAGTGAGAACAATTCATTCTGATTGATTCGAAAACATTAACATCGTGCGGCTTGGGTTAAATTTAAAATAATATTGGTGTGGCTCATATAAACCTTGGGGTTATTTAGATATTTTAATTCTTAAGGATTATAGACTTTCTTTTAATTAAAATATTCTATTATTATGGTCGATATGTATAGCACTATTGTCTGGGTTCAAGGACCTTAATTGAAAAGAGTAGCCGATATTTATGCTCAGGGCTTTGGCTCTGACACATGCATTGACTAATATTTTCAGGAATTAAATTGGAATAGCTGCATAAATATTTTTGGAGATCCTTTGGAAGTGTAGATGGATTTATATTATCATTTTAGTCATTTATTTTCTTCTATCCAGTCGTATTTATTTTGAGACTTTATTTGGGTTTTATTGGGCCATTCGGTTCCAAAGTTGTTTTAAGCGATTTCAGTCGGACTTGATTTATTGTAATAATTAAGACATTTGGAGATTTCATATGACGAACTTTATATCATACTTTGAAGATAAATCTGTTGAATATCCTTAATATTTGGGATCTATTTAAAATAGTTATCTTGTGGATTAGAATTTATATGTCTCACATCTGTCACATGCTAAGGATGATATTTAATTTATTAACGTCCGGCTAAATTTTGGTGGCGGCCGACGCCAGAATTTAGCGGGGTGTTACAGATGGTATCAGAGCATGATCTTAGGTCTCGTAGGTTATGAGTCCGTTTATCTTCCGCGTTACCGATCTTTGATTCCCTTTGTTGATTCATACCTCCTAAAATAGTGGTCCTAGCATACATGTTAGCGAAGTGTGGATATAGGAATGTCGATGAGAAGGATGCGTTAACATTAAGATAACTTGGAGTTTTGTGGTGATTGTGGTAATTGATGTTAGAATTTAAAATCTCTATGCAAATATCTTTAGAGGTGATTTGGAAGATGGGAGTTATTTTGGGTATTGTTAGAGCAAATTGTTGGTTATTGTAAGTATCGATTTTTGTGATATGAAGAAATTTGAGGATCTTAAGGTTTAGATGACTTTTGGAGATTTAATCGGGTGATGATTCGCGAGAACGCATGGTACACCGTTATTTTGATAGTTATGTATATATATAGGTTATATACACTATATTTTCGACCGTGAAATTTTGAGTGACTAGGATTGGGCGTATGGCCCACGATTTTTGGCGCCTTACTGGTAGGCATATGTGAGCCTTATTTTTATGCGTTTGGAGTTTCGTCAAATTTCGAGGACGAAATTTCTTGTTAGTGGGGAAGAATGTAACAACCCGAATTTTTAAATGGGTATTTTAAAATAAAATTATACTTTTCTCAGCAGGTGTCGTTTATGATGCAAACTTGCGTGAATTTTGTAGTATGCTTTATTAGGTTTAAAAATAATTTGACCATATTTATTGGATGCTAAAAATAGGCCTAAGAGTGCCATGAGGTCAAAAGTCGAAAAATGAATAAATAAATAAAATATTACTATTTTATTCAAAAAAATAAAAGTGCTCAAAAAATTCTGACAATCACCATACCGACTCAAAATTTAATTTTGAGCAACTTTTCCTTCTTCAACATTTCAAAAACACGTAATTTAGACCAGATTTAAGCCATTTTTCAGTTCGATCAGACCACCTTTTTTTTTAACAAATTTTATTTATTTATTTTTCCTCAAACTTTACTATAAATAAGAAGCTTGAGTTAGGGATTTGAACACACCATTTTTTTTACAAACCCTTAGCAGCCACCACACCCTTCTCTCTGCTTCTTCCACCTCCAAAACTCAAAACACCATTAAAACACTTTTCAAGCTTAGTTTTGGGGGTCAAAACAGAATTATTTCAAAGTGGTGCAACAGAGCTTTTCGATCAATTTTTCGAGGAGAACCCGAATCTCTCATCAATTTTATCATCCGAAAAATCAGGCATGTTTATCCTATTCTTTTCCTTTAGTGATATATGTCTTGATTATATCCTCCATTAAAATTAATGGGTTCTAAAAAGAAATTAAGAACTTAAGAATTTAATATATTGAAGAAAATAAATCATGGGGCTGTTTTGTAAAAATTAATTTAATTATATCAAAGCAATATAATTTTGTTGTTATTTGGATTATTGGAGATGTTATGGACAAATTTATGTAAAGGACCCTTAAAAATATCGTGGACGTGTTGAGGACCCCGTAAAAATATTGTGGAGTTGTAGAGGACTCTTAGAAATTTAAATTGGATGTTTATGTAAATTCATAAAACAACTAAAATATTGGTGCTAAGAAAGTAAATAATAATTATGGAACTTACGATAAATAATAAATCGGGAAAGTGAGAATAAATATTTGTCCTTAATTTCCCCATATTTGGATTAAAAATCATTTATTGGGAAATTAATATTGTTGGGAATATTATCAAATTGGTGATTATGTAAAAAAAAGAAATATTAAAATATTGAATATTTCGGGAACGTTGGTATTTTTAGATAATTGGTTTTCGCCCCTCGTTATAGTACACTTGTTAGGTATGGGACTAATAAAGTGGGCCTTAGTTGCGATTTATGTTAAGTAGGTATGGAATTAGTTAATATAAATCTATGCGGGTTATATAAATTGGGGTGAGGGCAAATTTTCTATTTTTACCGTTGATGTGATAACTTAGAATTGATATCTAGTTGAAGTAAATTGTTAAAATTATCGTTTATTTATTATTTGATGAAATTGTATTTTGGGGACTTTTATTTTGGGAGTAAGGATTATTTTGAGTATTTTCATATCGCTATTAAGGGTGGGGGAAAAATTATGGTGAATAACTAGTATGAGAAATTATGGAAAATTAATACCGCAAGACTAAAATTGGTATTATAATTGAATGGCGACATCATGTGTCCAGGGCCGACAGTTTAACCGGGTCAGAGGGGGTTGATGTCATGTCGTGTATGGAACCTGTCATATGTCGAGGATCGCAGGATAAAAACGAATCAGACGGTGAGTATGACAAGGGGATGTGTGAGTCTGTGGAACCTTGTCATATGTCGAGGGACGCAGAATAAAATCTGGGTCAGAAGGCGATCTTGATAAGGGGATGTGTGGTAATATTAATCAATTTTGTGTAAATCACCCACGGCGGGAGGACCGCCATACCTAATAATAAAGTGAGAACAATTCATCCTGATTAATTCAGAAATATTAACATCGTGGAGCTTGGGTTAAATATTTTTGGAGATCCTTTGGAAGTGCAGTTGGATTTATATTATCATTTTAGTCATTTATTTTCTCTTATCCAGTCGTATTTATTGTGAGACTTTATTTGGATTTTATTGGGCCATTCGGTTCCAAAGTTGTTTTAAGCGATTTCAGTCGGACTTGATTTATTGTAATAATTAAGACATTTGGAGATTTCATATGAAGGACTTTATATCATACTTTGAAGATAAATCTGTTGAATATCCTTAATATTTGGGATCTATTTAAAATATTTATCTTGTGGATTAGAATTTATATGTCTCACATCTGTCACATGCTAAGGATGATATTTAATTTATTAACGTCCGGCTAAATTTTGGTGGCGGCCGACGCCAGAATTTAGCGGGGTGTTACATTTGGATATGGAGAAAAAATAGGATTAGATTTTTTTTGAGTTACTCTATCTCAAAAAATAATCCAAGCTTCATCAAAGGAATCCCCGTCCAAGAATTCCAATGCTCGAATGCTCTACAAAAAAGGAAGTATTAAACACATGAACCACATTAGGACATACACGCACTGCATAAATGTGTTATTATGTGTGCACAAATTCATATGGTGGTTAGGCCTCTTCAAACATTTTTTTGAATCATTATTAATGATTTTTCTTATAATTAAAATACAGTTTTTAAAATGTTTGAGAGTAAAATTAAAATTTCTTTTAATGATGAAAGCTTTAGGGATGATTTTTAATTTTTTGAAAGATAAATTTCTCATGGCCAATTTTTGCTACAGCTGTGCGCCGTGTTTTTGACGTGTGCTTCTTGTGTTTTCAAAATGAGATCGTGTCCCTTTATCCTGGTTTAACCGGCGGTCAAAATTGTACCAGACCTCAATCCATGTGTTCTTATTTCAGCCAACCTCGTCAGCATTTTTCCCCACTGAATTTAAACCTTTAAATGGTCGCGCCTGTTAATAAGAAAATGATCTCAGCCCTAGGTTTGTAAGGTTTTTTGTTGGCTGAGTATATATTGATTTAGGGTTTCTCCTTTTCATTTGTTTGAGAGAATAGAGAGAGGACGACGGGTCTAAAAAATAGAACAGAGAGAGAGCAGATCGGCGGCTCATAAACTGTATATATAGAGAGAGAGTTGTGAGAGTATAACTCATATCCATTGAGAGATCTCGTCGACAATAAGAAAAAAGAGGGAGAGAGAATCCGTCGGCATTGTAAATGAAAGAAGACAGAGAGAGAAGATCGGCGCTGAAAATAAATCGAGAGAGAAGAGGAAACTGCCTCTTACATCATAAACACTGTTCATGGTTTAAATAATGGTATCGGGTAACGTAACGATTGCGGTATCGGTGTAACGGTATCGGGAGTATCAGACGTAATATAACGGAAATCGGTTACCGCATGCGTGAATTTTTTTTTTTACCATTCACAAATACCATAAATTAAAATGATACTTTTATTTTGACTCTATAATGTTGAATTTAATTAATATGTTGGTTCATTACATAGTATTAAAGAACATTAAAGCATTTTATCACTTAATCAAATACTAAAAACACATCATAAAAGTATTTTATTACTTAATCAAATACTAAAATTACATCACTCAATAACAACTTGTAACATGCTTAAATTTAACAACTAATAACATACTTAAAGTCATTGCACAATTGTGAATCATTACCACCATACCACTAAACAAATATGATAATAAACTAAATTACATATATTACAAATGATTCCATGCTTTCACCACCAAAAAGAATGTCGTGGCGGGTTTCTAAGAATCTCCATATCATCATCATCATCATTATTAGCCCGTTCATCTGGTTCATATCCAAAGTAATTAGAATGTGAAGTACTTGAATTAGATGCACCCATTCCAAAATTGCTACTGTCATTTGATGCCCCTTATTGTGGAAAAATAACCTTGAGGCACTGGCAGAACCATGTACCCATGTGGATAGTTCTCGGTAGATGAAACGGTATTATATGAAGGTTTAGGTGGATGAGGAGGATAATAATATGACCCGGTGGGTGGATAATAGTGTTGTGGTGGTGGCGGATAATATGAGAATTCGGGGGGATGGGGATACGTGGGTTGTGCTTGTGGGTTTCTTCTTTGTGCTTGTGGGTTTCTTCTTTCGTTTCCACGAACTCCAAGATCAAGTTCAACAAAACGGTTCTCTAAATTATCTCCCATTGGACGATGTGTACGCCTTCGTGTCCCACCCCATGGCTGAAGATTTTGTCTATCCTCCAAATTGTCATCATCACCCCGAATTCCATAACTTCCAGCTTCTCCTTGATACGGTGAGTAACTATCACCTATTTCAGTAAATGATATATTTTTTTAGAAGTGTAATATAAGAATAATATAATATTATAAATAAAATTTAGGCTGCAATATTTATTTACCTTCATATTGCACATCTCTACCACTAACACCACCTCCATAACTACCACTAGCACCACCTCCATAACTACCACTAGCAGTATCTCCACGAGTACTACTACTTGGTTGACTCAAGCCAACACCGCCACTACCACCGCTACTAATTCCACTACCAGAAGGAACTAAAGTAGCATGATCATCTTGGTCATTTTCATTGACATCCAACCATTCAGAATTGTCTTGACCGTCTAAAAGAGCTTCTTCCGTCTCTTCCAACCACGAAGACAATGGGTCATCTTCGTCAAAAATGTAATCCAAGTTGATAGGATTAAAAGATTCCTCAATGTCTTGTTGGCTTCTTCTGGTCGCATTTATGATCTTTAACCTCATATTATAGTATACAAAACCCAGTTTATTTAACTTTTAGGATTTTAAACGATTTCTTGTCTTTGTATGTATGAAGCTAAATGTACTCCAATTTTGTTCACAGTTGGAAGATGAACATGTTTGACACAATACTCTCACAGCAATTCGTTGACGTTCTGGAGTCGATGTGCCATAATGAATCCACCATTCACCTACACATGATGAACACAATGATTTATTTATATTGTATACTGAGGTATAAAGTGAAATTAATAGTAAATAAATTAAGACATATTATTACTCGGATTTGTTCGTGACACTGCTGTTTGAGCTAATTCGGTTCCAAAAGAATCATATTTGTCACGAAATAACAAAATCTGTAACATTTCACGAAATATTAAATACATTAGTGAAAAACCTTAACAAAATATAAATATATTCTCGACTTACTTGGTTAATTGCCTTTATCTGATTGTCAATATCAGGTTCCAACCTCTGAATCACTTTTCTAAGCCCTACCATTGCGTCGGAAAGGCTTGTAAAATTATCACTGTATTGAAACTGAGGATTCAAGTAATACCCTAATATATTGACATAAGAATAATATATCAAATTTTTGAACAAATAAAACACAATTAATTTTTTAACAAATAAAACACAACTAATTTTATACTCACCAGCTGCGTGCAAGTCTTGATGTAATTGGATCTGCCATCGTTTGTCAATGATTTTATGAAAATCTATGTAATAGCGGTAATCTCTTTGAATTGCTTTCCTTCCCTATCCATAGCTTCATAAATAAAACCCATGGTAGCTTTTAAATCTCCATCCACCAATCGAAGAACCTGCACTAAAGGCTCCTGCACCTTCAAAATATCCGTTGCTTTAGACCAACAGTCCCTGTCAAATATTACCTTCTTCGCCTCCTTGCCTTTTGGCAACTTTGACCACTTGCATCGTTTCCACTCATCAGATCGAAACATGTCCTCTAAACCCTTTTTGTTCCTCACAATACTCTCCAATGTGACAAAATTCGTAGCAAAACAAGTGATGGCTGGATGCAGTAAATCTCGGCCATTAGTGAATCGCTTCATGTAATCAACAACCCAATTGTAATTGTAAATGAAGCTGGTGATAATTTTTGCTTCATCCAACACTTTTGCCACGCTCTTATTTTTACCAATGTCTTCAAGAATAAGGTCACTACAATGAGCTGAACATGCTGTCCAATACAAATTCGATCTCCTTTGCATAAGTAACTTGCCACCAGCTTTCATAGCCGCTTCATCATCAGTTACTACTTAGACAACATATTCCTCTCCAATTTCATCAACCACCTTATCCATGAGGCGAAAGTAATAGTCCGCTGTCCTACTCACCACGTCTGTTGCATCAATTGACTTGTGGAAAACTATTCCATGATTGCTATAAACTAAAAAATTAATTAAATATTTCCTGGTAGGTCCTGTCCAACCATCACACATAATAGTAACACTCCTCACCTTCCAAATTGGATTTTGAGATTCAATCCATTTTTTCAAGCTAGCAAACTCTATTGGCAAAAAAACTTCATTGACCTCATACGGATTTGGAGGCTTCACTCCGTGTCCAACTTCTCTAGCGACATCAAGCATCTGGTCAAACCACGGGCTTACAACAATATTTGTAGAATGTTTTCCAAACAACACAAACTGACTAACTGCTCGTCCTAACTTCTTTCGCAAACCCTTCATAAGTTTTGTTGATATTTTAGGTTGCTTAGGACCCTTACTTCGATGGAGGTCCACATCCACTTCAGCTAATCTATATTCAGGCGAATTAATATCCACCCATTCCTTACGTCGCATTCCAGACATACTAGAAGATCGTTGAGGAGCTTTAGGTAAACTCGCTCTACTTGAACTTCCAGCCTCTTACCCACCCTTTGATTTAGACCTCTGTGTTTGCTCCCATTCCCTATATTCATTTCTACTCATATTTCTTTCCATGGTCATCTCGGGATCTGAATCATCACTTGAAACAACAATCCCCTCAAAGCCATCACCCCCATACTCATTTCTAATATAATCAATGACTCCTTCCTTTTGGGAGACTTTATCTTCTTTTTTTTTTGCTTTTGTTCCTTGAAGATGTTTCATCATTTGCTCCCTAATTTCGGTTGTGATGTTAGGACACCCTCTTACTTGTCCTTTTACATGAGCTAAATGTTGTTTTAGTCTAGTTATACCACCATTTATTTCTCTTCTGCATAATTTGCAATTTAATTTCAATCTATTATTTAATACTGGAGTAGCAAACTTCCACCCAATATCCCCACTTGGGGAGATCTCCGGCTCATCTTCCTCTATTCTTCCACGAGGCATTTTTTTTAAACTATCATAGAAAACAATTAAATAATAATAAGTTGACTTCCAAGAAGTTCATTATTTTTATGCATTTATATAAAGAAAAAAAATAATAAGTTGACTTAATATTAAATTGAATAATAATAAATTTTTAAAACGTAATAATAAGTACTAAACTTTAACGAAAAAAATTCTAAATTATTTGGTAGAATTTTATTATTTTTGATACTTTTATTAGTTTTTTTAGACAATATTCTTGCTACATAATATCATATTAAATCATAACGCATATTAACTTGAATGATAATTAATTTTTTAAGATATGATAATAATTAATTGACTTAAATATTTTTTTTGGATAAACTTTTATAATATTTTGAATGTTTTTTTTAACATTTTTTTGATAACATTTTTGAATGTTTTTTTAACATTTTTTTTATAACATTTTTTTGAATGTTTTTTTTATGAAATTATAACTTTTATAATTTATTTTAACATTTTTTTGATAACATTTTTTGATAACCTTTTATAACATTTTTTAAATATTTTGTCACCTCATCTCATCCGTTAAAAAATAAACTGAGATGAGGGTTTCTTGTGTTCACTTCAAATAAAAAAGACTTCATAAGCTCTCTCTCTCTCTCTCTCTCTCTCTCTCTCTCTCTCTCTCTCTTACGGCTCAAGTTGAAAAGAACAACCAACACCAACAATTTTTTACTCACCTTGATTGATCCGAGACTGAGAGATTCCGGCACCGACTGGAGAGGCTGAGATACGTCGTCTTTCTGTGCTCCTCTTGATATGCCGTCGCCGACGATGGGGAAATAGTTTGGAGGGAGATGAAGAAAAAATGGAAGGGTTTGTAACCGTGTAAAATGGAATGGGTCTTTGTGAGTCTTTCTTAACACAAATAAATAAGGGGAAGATGATGGGAATCTCTTGTCAAACAAAGCCTATCTAATCTACGGCTATACACTTTACAGCCTACAGGTTTGTCTTTGTCCCTTTCTTTTTTGTCTACTTTTTCTTTGAGATATGTCATACGATTTGAACCCTGTTTCTGTTTTTCTTCATCTTTTTTTTTTCCATACAAAAAACTGAATAACATTTGACCGTAATGGATTGAAACGGTTTAACCGTTACGTATCGGATACGTATCGTGATAGGAGTGTGAATTTGGTCTAATCCGATATATCGGTGTGTATCCGAAACGTGAACTCCAGATACCGTTACGTAACGGCCATTTTTTGAAACTATGACATTGTTGGTATGAGTTGTATTAGAGACCTCTTCAATTTTATATCTCTCTAAGAACCATATAGTTCACTGAATTTTCTAGGTTATTTCTTTCTGTTTTCTTGGATCTCATTGTTGTTATTTTTTATCAAACATTGTTTGTTCATTCCGATTTGTGAAACATTATTTTTCTTATATTAAAAACTAAATTTCGCATTAAGTGAAATAAGGTTGAGCATAAATAAAATTTTGAAACTCATTTGATTCAAAAGATTTTATTCCAGATCTGAAAATTTTGAAGTTTATTATTCAAAACAAATTTGAAATTACTTATATATCATATAGATTGATCTGTAATTCATAGGAATTTGTTGTATAATTTATTGAGAGATGTGAGATGTATTTCTGCATTTAGATTACTTCCCAAACACTTTCACTCTCACACGAACACTTAGATATTGTAGTTCTTTGAGAGATATATTATTTGTTGAGATGCTATAATCAAGTGGACAAGAAAAAAGAATTGAAGTTGCTGGAGAAAGATCATATCAAGTCAGAAGCCTTTGATAGTGGAGTAACTCGTGTAGGTAATTTTTTGAACTTATATTTAGGATCTTGCATTTCATGCTTAGTGTTGTAACTTGTGCTTAGTGATTCTAGTGGATTTTTGTTTTGCTCCGTAGAGGGAGCCGTGTATGTTTCCCTTATTTAAGGGTTTTACCACATTAAAAATCGCATGTCAAATTTTCTTGAATGTTCTTAATTGCTTTTGTGAACCATATCTCATTTAAGACTTAATTGTAGGTTTTAGTTTAAAAAAACTAAGATAATCAAACTAAAAAATCTAGAAGACATATTCATAAACGTTTAACACATCTTGTGTTGTATTTTGAAAATAGATTTGTTAAAAGAGTTTGTTTTCAGAGTTTACTTATTCTATAACATTTTATTATTAACTTAGTGAGTAGTTTTTTAAGTGGTGTCAGAGCGCATTTATCAAAATTTATTTTGATCCTAAAACTCCAAAAATTGTTTTCAAAATTTATTTCTCAATATGGATGAAAGATTTGAGAAGTTAAATAACCTTTCCCGACCACCACTTTTTGATGGAAATAACTTCTCTTAATGGAAAGTACGAATGGTTGCTTTCATTCAAGGAACTCTTGGTGATGATGTTTGGGATATGATTCAAAATGGTTATGAATATCCAACTAAGTCTTTATCTGATACTGATCCCACAAGGGTTAAGAAAATTCTTAGCAAATTTACTAAGGCAGAGAAAAAGAAGCCTCTTGATAATAATAAGGGCAATAATTCTATCTTTATGTCTATTAACGAACATAAGTTTAAAATAATGTCTATTTACTCTACCTCTAAAGAGGCATGGGACACTCTAGTCACCGTACATGAGGGTGATGAACGTGTTAAGGCCGAAAAAACTCCAATGCTTGTCTAAAAGTATAATACACTGATTATGGATGACAATAAATCCTTTAATGATTTCAACATTAGGTTAATCGATATTTTCAAAAAGTTACATGCAAATGGTATAACCTATTGTAGAAAAAAAATCGTTCAAAAGATTCTTAGGTCATTACCTGCCAAATTTGACAATAAGAGATATGCCATAGAAGAAGTGGATGACCCAAACCTGACTCTAGAATTGCTAAGTAGCAAATTAAAAAATTTTGAGATGGAGTTAGAGTTTAAAAAACAAATGACTACCCAAAATAAGAGACTCACTGGATCTAATGTTGTGTTTTTACCACAATTGACTTCATCTAAAGATAGTCCCTTAGACTTTGACATTTAATTAAATAATGACTGTGATTTAGATGATCGGGATGACCGAATTGCCTTAATGAGCAAATAATTTAAGAAAACAATCAAATTCAGGAACTCAGTGGCAACCAAACATGACAAACCATGCTATCAAGGCCCTCAAAATTCCAGACCTCGTGAAAGATATAACAACAAAATGGCTTATGATAATAATCGACATAAGATAAACATGAAAATTGCCAAATGTTATAAATGTGGCAAAATGGGAGATTTTTCTAATAAATTCCAAAACATACTTAACAACAATACTAGGGCTAATATGTGTAAGACATGGGACGACTCTAGTCATTCTGATGAAGATGAAATTGAGTTAGCCCATAATAATGAGTCATGTATGTCATTATTTGCTAAGATCATATACCATGATGATGATGATGAATGTTCGACTACTCATGATTCTATTGTTCCTATTGTTGCTTCTGTTAATGAGAATGTGGTGACTGTTGATGATGAAAAAAAGATTGATAGTGATAGTTTAAGGGTGTGTCAAATTGATAACATTGTCAATAAATCTGAAGTCTGTGTGAGTTCCATATATGAAATGAGCGCTATAGGAGACACTACACACACTACACTTAGTGAGTCCGATGATCTTCCAGATCTTCAAGAGCTATACACAAAAATGCTTAAAAAAATTGCCCATCTTACGAAAATGGTTAAGCTACTGAATGAGCATATTGATTTACTTAACCAGACTATTAGGAAGAATGTTAAAGAGTTTACAGCACAATGTGTTTCCCATGAGACTGAAATTAAAGAATTTTCCACAAAATAGAAGATCTTTCTAAGAAAAATAATATTGTCGAATAAAAATACAAGTCTACTTTAGTTGAACTTGAAGAATCTAAGAAAAAAGTTTCCAACGTGTTTAAAAAATTCTTACACTTTGAAACTCAAGCTAAATCCTACGTAGAAATTATCGTAGGAAGCAAGTTTGATTCTGACAATAAATCTGCTTTTGGATTTAGAGAAAACGTTTATACTAGAAAAATGTTTCTCTTGAAAATGTTGTTTTTGTAAAACAAGGCCAGAATCTCCAGAACACTAAAAAAGAAAATTGTTTTAAAGATGTCTCTAAGGCAAAACAAAGTGACTATACTCAACAACCCAAATCTAATAGTCCAGCTAAGTATGTCTATCCTCCTGTTAGAAATCAATGTCAAAAATCCAAAACCAATTACACCTGGACGACCATACCTATTAGGGATAAATCAATTTTCAAAGACTTTAGTAATAAAGTCAATTCCTCCACACATCGGTACTGTTCATATTGTGATGCCTATGACCACTCTATTGCCGAATGTTTTCAAAAGAGATTGTATACATCTAATTATTCAAATTTTAACTATTCAAGTGAAATATTGTCATATATGATTTTAAGTCACAACGCACTTCATCTAATTGGTACATTGACTTCGGATGTTCTAAATATATGATCGGAGATGAAACAAAACTAACAAACAAAATAGACTTCTTTGGAGGTAGTGTTGTGTTTGGTGATGGAGTTTTGTCAAAGATCATAGGTAAGGGAACGTTGTATGAGGAAGGTCTCCCCAATTTAAATGATGCCCTCCTAGTTAAAGGTCTTAAGGCTAACCTACTTAGCATATCTCAATTTTGTAATTCCAATCATACCGTTACCTTTTCTAAAACTGAATGCAAAAATCTTGATGAAAAGGGAAACTGTATTTTAATAGGAAACAAAAATGAGGATAATTGTTACATAGTCCTTCCTAAGTTTGAATCTTGTAATATTGCCAGGGTAAAAGATGCTGATCTTTGTCACAATAGATTGGGACATACAAATTTTGAGAATCTTCGTAGGTTAAGTTCCCAAGAAATTGTTAGAGGACTGTCTAAAATAAAAAATTCTTCTAATCCTGTATGTGGTCCTTGTCAGGAAGGGAAAATAAGTAGACCTCCCCACAAGAATATTAAAGATGTTTTAACTACAAGACCTTTGGAATTAATCCATATGGACCTTATGGGTCCCTATAGAACGTTAGTTTTTGTGGTAACAGTTAAATACTTGTTATTGTGGATGATTAAACACGATATACATGGGTCGCCGTTATGAAAAATTAATCTAATACCTTCGATGAGTTCTTAAAAATAATTTTAAAAATAGAGAACGAGAAGAATACCCAAGTATGTCGCATCAGAAGTGACAGAGGTGGAGAATTCAAAGATTTTGGTGTTGCAGAATATTGTATAAGCAATGGCTATAAACATGAATTTAGTGCGACTAAGACACCTCAACATAACAACATTATTGAAAAGAAAAAAAGGATTTTATAAGAGATGGGTTGGGTTACGCTCCATGAGAAAAATTTACCTAAGTATTTTTTTGCCAAAGCTGTTCAAACGGCTTGTCATATCATTAATCGTGTATACCTTAGGAAGAATTACAAACCTCTTAACAATATTAGATTTGAGTATCTTAGTAATGCTATTGGTATAATAGTGATTATTTAATTTACACATCATTCATATCCTCGGTAGTTGCACGATAATAATTGGTTTATGAGGATTTGGGGCATGGACATTTCTCAAGTGACAAAAAATGCCTCCTAATATTTGTTTAATGTAAGAGACCCTTTTATCTGCCCTTGTATATGTTATTGCTTGTGTTGACATATTATATCATATTCTCCTGATTTATATTCTTTTACATCGTTGTATATTTGAGCAAAATTAGGGGAGAAGAACTTGAGTACCTATTCTACGATTTATATCTTTTCTGGTACTAACTCAACTAATATTCCATTCAGTGTTTAATTTTTTCAGACATTTTTCAGACTTGATTCTATATCTAGTCCTATTTATTAGGGTATTAGTTTGTATTGTAGTTGAGTAATGTATTTTCTTCTCTTATTTTCGGTTCTAGGATGGGAATGGGTAGTTAGAGATTTTTTGTATATGAAATCTAGGATTTTTCTTTTTTACCCACGAGTACAGGATACTCAAGGGAATTTTGTCTCTAATATCCAAAGGGGGAGATTGAGAACATACTATATGATTGACATACTTGAGTCTTTACCATATAGGAGTTCAAACTAGTTTGGATATCGGGACAAAACAGGATTAGATTTTTTTATGAGTTAATCTATCTAAAAAAGGAATCCAAGCTTCATCAAAGGAATCCCAGTCTAAGAACTCCAATGCTCAAATGCTCCACAAAAAGGGAAGTATTAAACACATGGACCACATTAGGACACACACACTGCATAAATGCTTTATTATGCGTGCACAAATTCATATGGTGGTTAGGCATCCGTTAAAGCCCAAATTCAAGCTTTTCGTCAAAATGAGAATGAGGCTTTTGATAAATGTTGGGAGAGATTTCAGGAGTTAGTTAGTGCTTGCCCACATCATGGATTTGAAAAGCATCATCTGATTTCATTTTTCCATCAAGGCCTTACTTTAGCATCTAAAAAAATTGTTCAAACCATGTGTGAAAGACCTTTTTGGGAGTTAGATTCGAGCGATGCTGAGGCTCATTTGAAATATGTGGCAGAGACTACCCAAGCATGGGATATTTCTGATCCCAATAGTCAAAATCGAAATCGACAAGTGCCTAACTTGCCTGCTACGTCCGGTATTTATCACTTGGACAAGGACAATTTATTGGATCGAAAATTTGACCAATTGGAGAAAAATTTCAGAGATATGTTTGAAGTGCGTTTAAGAGAAGTAGTTGGATCCGTACAAGCCGGGAAAGAGAAAGTGTGTGCCATTTGTAATGCGGGTCATTCTACTAAAGGATGTCCTACTATCCCTGCATACAAGGCAATGTACACTGAACAAGTTGAGGCAATAGGGGGATTTCGAGGAAATTATAATGCACAGCAAGGGAATGCATATAATCAATCTTGGAGGAATAATCCTGGGTTCACTTATGGAAAACCCCAAGTGGGGATGGTTCCTAACCCACATATGACTCTACCACCACCTCCTCAATTTCAGCAAGTGGCTCCTCCAATGCCAAATCCTATTCAGGTACCACCTTCTGGTCCGTATGTAGCTCCACCTAGGAGATCTCTTGAAGATAATCTCAATCAATTCATCCAATATCAAAAAAAGAGCAATGTTAAATATGATCGAATGTTCACTGAAATTCATACTAGCATCTCTAGGTTGCAATCTGCAGTGAATACTCAAGAGAAGGGTAAACTTCCAGCCCAAGGCCAAAGACCTCCTCTTCAAGGAGAACCCACGGTTGGCTCCACATCATCAAATTTGCAAGAACAATGTCAAGATGTGACTACTCTTCGTAGTGGCCGCGTAATTGATCTAGCACCAAAACTTCCAAAGGAGAAAGATGATGGAATTGAACCCGAAATTTCTAAGGAATCTAAAACTTTCGAGTCTGAAGAAACTCCGTTAGAAACGGAATACAAAGAGGAGGAAGTTGAAACTGAACTTGAAGTTAAGTTGCCTACTGCTGCTCCATTTCCTCAACGCTTAATGCCACCCAAAAAAGGGGCTTCGCGTACCGAGGCGTTGGATGTGTTGAAGCAAGTAAAATTGAACTTGCCGTTTCTTGATGCTATTCAACAAATTCCAGCATGTGCTAAGGTTATCAAAGATCTTTTGACTGCCAAAAGACGGCTTAAGGTGAAGAAGAATGTTTTCTTGGCACAAAATGTGAGCTCGGTCCTTCTCAATGATCTTCCACCAAAATTCAAGGATCCAGGTGCACCTACAATTTCGTGCATCATAGGAGAAAAAAGAGTGGAAAGAGCATTGCTTGACTTAGGTGCGAGTGTAAACATCCTTCCGTACTCCATATATAAGCAGCTTGATTTAGGTGATTTAAAACCTACTCGAATCACTCTACAGTTAGCGGATCGAACAGTGAAAGTGCCCCGTGGGGTTATAGAAGACGTGATAGTTCAAGTGGACACGTTCTACTTTCCTGTTGATTTTGTCATTTAGGACACTGAGCCTGCTCCCCATGCGAGAAATCATGTTCCAATAATATTGGGCCGTCCATTCTTAGCTACTGCTAATGCTTTGATCAATACATGGAATAGACAAATGGAACTCACTTTTGGAAACATGACTCTCGAGACCAATATTTTCAATGTCGCTAACCAAATGGGTGATGAGGATGAAATTCTTGAGGTTGATCTTATTGAAGAAGTGGTGGATGAGAACATTGAGAAAATTATAGGAGGAGATGCATTGGAAGTGTGTTTAGTGCAAAGTGGTGAGAAAAAGAGTCCTTATACTGAGTTTGAGCGTGAGGTGGAAGAGTTGAAAAATTGGTTACAAGAGGAAGAGAGTTTTGAGAGTTTAAGAGATGTTGACTGGATTTCTAGGTATGAAGAATTGCCTCCGAGGGAGACAACGATGATTCCCTCTGAAAATAGATTTCCTAGTCTTGAGTTGAAGAAACTACCCTCACATGTCAAATATGCCTTTCTGGGAGAGAATGATACATTTCCTGTTGTTGTGTCTTCCCGTTTAGAAAAAGGGCAAGAGGGTATGTTATTGGATGTGTTGCGAAAGCATAGAAGTGCTTTTGGCTGGACTATAGCATATTTGAAAGGTATAAGTCCATTGATTTGTACCCATTAAATCCATCTTGAAGATGAGGTGAAGCCCTCGCGTGAGATGCAAAGGCGATTAAACCCAACCATGAAAGATGTAGTAAGAGCAGAAATCATTAAATTGCTAGATGCTGGGATTATCTATCCCATTTCTGATAGTAAATGGGTGAGACCAATTCAGTTCGTTCCAAAAAAATCGGGTATGACCGTGGTTGAAAATGCTAAGGGAGAATTAATACCTCAACGCACCACCACCGGGTGGCGTGTTTGCATTGACTACCGAAAGCTCAATGCCGGAACTCGAAAAGATCATTTTCCCTTACCCTTCATCGATCAAGTGATTGAATGAGTGGAGGGCCATCCTTACTACTGTTTCTTAGATGGGTATTCTGGTTATAATCAGATTGAAGTGGATGTACTTGATCAAGAAAAGATGACTTTTACATGTTCGTTTGGTACGTTTGCCTATAAATGTATGCCATTCGGGTTATGTAATGCGCCAGCTACTTTTCAAAGGTGCATGTTAAGTCTCTTTAGCGACATGATTGAAAAAGGTCTTGAGGAGTTCATGGACGATTTCAGCGTTTTCGGTCCATCTTTTGACCAATGTTTAGCTAATCTTGAAAGAGTTCTATTCCGATGTGTGGAAAAAGACTTAGTACTCAATTGGGAAAAATGCCATTTTATGGTTACCGAGGGCGTAGTTTTAGGCCACATAGTCTCATCTAGGGGGATTGAAGTTGATCGAGCAAAAATTAAAGTAATAGCTGAGTTACCCCCGCCAAAATCACTTAAAGATGTGAGGTCCTTTCTAGGCCATGCTGGTTTTTATAGGAGATTTATCAAAGACTTTAGCGCCATTGCTAGACCTTTGAGTAATCTTATGATGAAGGACACTCCATTTGAGTGGAATAAATCATGTCAAGAAGCTTTTGATAAACTTAAAAGCATTCTTATTTCCGCACGTATCATGCAAGCTCCGGATTGGTCATTACCATTTGAGCTTATGTGTGATGCAAGTGATTATGCGATTGGGGCTGTTCTTGGACAGAGGAAAGACAAGAAAGCTCATGTTATTTACTATGCTAGCAGAACATTATCTGGCCCTCAGCTTAACTACTCTACTACAGAGAAAGAGTTACTAGCAGTCGTTTTTGCTCTCGGCAAATTTCGCTCTTACATTGTTGGGTCGCCTATAATTTGCTTCACTGATCATTCGGCCCTTAAATATCTCTTGAGCAAAAAATATGCCAAACCCTGTCTAATCAGGTGGATCCTACTCTTACAAGAGTTTAATCTCTCGATTCAAGATAAGAAAGGAGTAGAAAACGTCGTCGCTGACCATTTGTCACGCCTCTCGTCCGACGTGCCTATTGATCCCATTCCCATAGACGAGTATTTTCCAGATGGAAATTTATTTGCTACTTCTTCTCTCCCTTGGTTTGCGGATATAGTCAATTACCTTGTCACTGGAGTTGTTCCATCTAATTGGAATTCGCAAGAGAGAAGGAAGTTCATTACATGGTCACGCATGTTCTTTTATGATGATACATATTTGTTTAAGTATTGTGTTGATCAAATCATCCGGAGATGTGTACCCGATGAAGAAATCCAAGGGGTAATTCGATTCTGTCATTCGGAAGCATGTGGAGGTCATTTTTCCAAAAATAAAACTGCTGCGAAAATCCTTCAAAGTGGTCTCTACTGGCCCACAATCTTCCGGGATGTGAATACCTTTTGTAAATCATGCGATAGATGCCAAAGAATGGGAGCTATTACTCGTCGTGACATGATGCCATTAACCCCAATTCTAGTATTGGAGTTGTTTAACTGTTGGGGTATTGACTTCATAGGTCCCTTTCCACCTTCTTTTGGTTTTCTATACATCCTCGTCGCTGTAGATTATGTCTCAAAATGGGTAGAGGCTATAGCTACAAGGACGAATGACATCAAGGTGGTGATAAAATTCATTCAAGAAAATATACTTTCTCGTTTTGGAATGCCTAAGGCCATAATCAGTGATAATGGAACTCATTTTTGCAATAGGCCTATAGAGAAACTAATGCGGAAGTATGGAATTGTCCATAAAGTTGGAACAACTTATCACCCTCAATCAAATGGCCAAGACGAGCTCGCCAATCAGGAAATCAAAAATATCTTAGAAAAGACAGTCGATCCTAATAGGAAAGATTGGTCTGTCAGACTGAATGATGCACTCTGGGCTTATAGAACCGCATACAAGAATCCCCTTGGGATGTCCCCATTTCGATTTGTGTATGGAAAACCTTGTCATCTTCCAGTTGAGATCGAACACAAAGCGTATTGGGCTATCAAAAGGGTGAACTTCAACATGGATAAAGCCGGTGAAACACGTAAACTTCAGTTTAATGAGTTGGAAGAAATACGCAATGATGCGTATGAAAGTGTTAAAATATCCAAGGAACGAATGAAACGATCTCATGACGGAATCATTCGGAAGAAAGAGTTTCATTTGGGACAAAAAGTACTTCTCTACAACTCGAGGTTGCACTTGTTTCCCGGAAAATTGCGGTTTAGATGGTCAGGTCCGTTCATTGTGAAAGAGGTATTTCTCCATGGAGCTGTTGAACTCATAGATGAGAAAGGGGGAAACACATTTAAAGTTAATGGGCATCGTCTCAAGACGTATTTGGAAGCGGTTGTCAAGGAATCCGACACAATCTGACTGTCGGACCCCATTTATGGGGATTAACTGAAGCAGCGAGGTAAGGTCGTCGCACCCCCGACAAGTATGGGGTGATTATTGTACATATGAGTCTTAGGAGTTCGGAGTCATAGGTTTGTGTCAGTCCCGGGGTTGGGAATCCGACGAGTGAGGGATGTTTAGGTTTCGATGAGCATTGCGGGTCATTTGAAGTGTAAGATGTTGGAAAATCATCATTGGAATAGAGAAAGGAGCATAAATGGTGCAAAGAAGAAAGAGGAGAAAATTCTGAAAATTCAGCAGACCGGATCGGTCCGGTCTTGAATTAAAAGAACCGATCCGGTCAGGCGGATCGGTCCGGGTGAAAATAAAAAGAACCGATCCGGTTAAGGTGGATCGGTCCGGTCCTAAAATCGGATCGGTCCTAAAATCGGATCGGTCCGGTCATCTGCAGAATTTTCTTTCCCGAGGTTCAATCCACCTCTTCAATCCACACCTCTTCAATCCACAACACATTCATTCCCCCAATCCCCTCCTTTCCCCAAAAATTCGTTTCCTCCTTACTACTACAATCCTTATGATCCTAATGCTCCAGGACCTTCCCATCCCCCACCCGCCCCTTAGGATGCCCCTCTACCCCTTTAGGTTTTCACATTTATGTTTGTCCTATTTGCTTCCACAGTTTGTACTCTACAGTTTTAGTATGATATTTGCTTGTTTTATTTATCGCACTCTTTATGTTGTCTTGTTTATCTCTCTCGTCCATTTGATTGAGGACAATGCAAATCATTGAGTTAGGGGGGATGACAGGTGCGTATTCATAAAACTTCGCATGTATGTGTATCTAAAAAAAAAAAAAAAAACCAAAATTATTTTTGTCCAAAATAAATAAAAATTGGAATTTAAATTTTTCAAAAATGTCACCTTTATTCTATTTAAAGTCTCAAATTGTTAAATCAATTGCACTAAGCCAAAATTGACCGAAGATGGAAATTGAAAGAAAATTGACGACTTTACGAATAAGTGTGGAGATTAGTCCAACCCGGTGAGATTTCGAGCCTATCGATCTTTTTGAGTTTTTAAATCAATCCGAGTTTATGATTAACTCAAAGTTATTTTCAGCGTTTTAATAAGTCGTTGATGATCTCAATCCTTTGTTTTGATCGGTTATGGGAAATGTGTGAAATGTTATCTCAAAATTCGTGCCAAATATATCTCTAAACTTAATTAATCTCGAGATGCATATGATAATGTGATTAGCAATTTGGACAATGAAGTAGGCCTTCGTTTGTTACCCAAAAATATTAGCCATAAAAAGTTGTGAAAACAAAATTATCCATTTGCAACCCAAGTTGAGCCTAATAAAATATTACCTTTCGTTTGATAACCCGAAAAACCCAAATAGCCCGGAATTGTGAAAATTGAGAAAATTCATCAAGTAAGTCCAAATTGTGCAATAAAAAGGGGAAAGAGAAAAACAGAACAGAAAAAAAAGAAAAAAAAATGCTCAACAAAAATAGCAAGAAAAGAAAAAGAAAAGAAAAAAATGAAAAGAGAAAAAGAAAGAGAAAAGTGAGCAAATGCCCGAAAAAGTACTAATGGCATAAGGACATTTTCCAATTTCGAATAGCCCATGCATTCTCATTTTTACCCTTTACACTTTTTAACCTGAAAAGTCCTAATCGAGTTCGAATGGCGAAATTAATTACTGCATGGAGAGCTAAGACATGAAAAGACAATATGAGAGATTAAATGGTGTGAATTAGAGGTGATGTTGCCGTTTCCTAATAACTGTACTCCGATGATGAGATCTTCTCACCATATATTTCCTTCTTTTCAATTTTGTATGCATGAATTTGTGTCCATTATATTTACTCTTTATATCATGCATACCTAGAGAAAATAGCCACATTCCGAGTTATTCGTTTGTGAGTGCATCCGTAAGAATTTGAATCAAAACGAATTTTCGGAAAGGAACGTAATGCTCAATCGGGGGAAATTTGAGGTTTAATTTATGGCTTTGCACACACACACTATGGTTTGAAACATGTGAATATGAATTTATGGTGATTATTTTTCGAAAAGTTTAAATTGTACAATTTTTAAGTATTTTGATATTTATTTGATTCAATAAAGAATTTTGTGGGTATATTCACTGCAAACCTTCACGAGATAAAACTCGTCCGACTAGGGTAACCTAGGGGTTTAAAGGCTTGTTGCAGACACTAAATGCAATCGCTTACCCGCGAAAAAGGTATTTTATCCCAATAAAATGATTTTCAAGAGTTGAGCCTTGATAAGATTCATTTACATTGCTCGGGACGCGCAAAGTTCTAAGTTAGGGGGTGTGATTAGGCACATATTCTTCATATTTATCCCCTTAATTTCGGTATTTTTATGATCCCGTGCAGTGTAAATAGCTTGGATTTGTCTCGTATTTATGCTACTAACCCCTTTTGGCAAGTATTTCGTGTTTTGTGTATTTCTCATGTGTTTTACAGGTATTTCATGTAAGTTAGTACGAAGGAGAACTCAAAACAGTGAAAGAAACCAAGAAATGGAGAGTTGAAGGGCATTTTCGTAATTTTTCAGCCTTAGTCCGGAGGTGGGGCCAACTAGAAAGTTGAAGAGCTCTAAATAAAAAGAATACTGGAAAAAAATGGCACCTCAATCCGAGCAACGGTGAAGAAGTTACGATGTTTTGAAGTTGCACGATAATGAAGAGAAACGGACCGGTCTGGTTGTGCGAATTGCTGTCATTAATTATGCAGATTTTATGGTGATTGGCTAGTAAAAACTTGTGCCACAAGCGAAATTTGATGTCAAATTCGTGAAACTTGGTGCTATAAAAGACCAAGCTCTAATTCATTCAAAGGGGGACTCAAAATTAGAGAGAGAAAGTCGTTTTTTTAGAAATCCTTTTTAGTTTTTCATATTTTTAGAGAAACCTTAGTTTGTATGTTTGAAGAACAAGTAGTATTCTGGATTCAAGTTCATCTAGTGCAGATTTCAAGTATCAATTCTTCAATTCAATTCAAGTATCAAATTCCCTTATCTTATTTAGTCTCAATTCTATTTTCAATTTTCAATTGTTTTGCAATTTGTTACCAATGTTTGTTAGATCCATAATTCCATGTATTGCTATGAATTTGTTTTCTAGAAAAATCATGTCTAGCTAAATTCTTAAGGGATGGGGTACATGAACTCATTCCGAGGTGAATTACCCATTTAGAAAATAGAGGGTAAATTAAATATTGACCGAATCGTGTATGGTAATTATACAAACATAGCCAATCTTTTAATCTCTCTTGCCCTAGGTACTTGGGATGTTTAAGAACGCTATGCAAGTGTATTTGTCCATTCACCGCTTTGTATTTACCTTTGATTTCATATGATGCGGGCAAGATCCCCCATATATGTAATGCTTAGGATCTACAAAGATTGGATTTAGTTAAAATTTCAATTTTCAATTCTAGTATTCTATATGGTAATTTACTAAGGTTTGAGGGATTATACTCCACCCTATTTTCTCTCATTTGTCAAATCTAATTTCTTCACAATTTTTAGTTTATTTTTCTTGAGTAAAATTTTTATTTCACTAGAAATTTCCCAATCATTAATCATCTTTTCATATTTTTTTTGAGGAATCATTTCAAGATTTAATAACTTTCCATATTAATTGTGCCAATTTTTTATCCCTGTGGATACGATCCCGACTTACCGGGTTTATTACTTGAGCGACAGGCTTGCACTTGAGCCTAGAGAAAACGCACAAATTCTTAGTCGCGTCAATACCCGCATATAGGTGTCAAACCTAGGACACACATGTTAGATTGCCGATTTCCACCCAAAACTCTGTCGAAATTTCGGATCGGCCCGCCGCCCGAATTTTTGCATATTTTTAAAAAGGGACCCTATCCGTGAGCCTGGTTACAAGTCCAGCCACAGCTTTGCATATATTGCAAACCCCACTTTTCCAGGCTCGGGTCCCATCCGGCATTTCATTTTTACATTTAGGATAATTTAATACAAGTGAGAACATAATAATCATAATAATCATGCTGGGTTCCGTCTCCAAAATATTTCTCCCTTCTTTATCAAAAATCCAAAAATATTTCTCCCTTTACCAAAAATCGAAAAATATTTCTCTCTTCTTTTTCAAAAATCCAAAAATATTTCGTCTTTCAATCTCAAAAAAAAATTCAAAAATATTTTCAATCCCATGCTACGCCTCGCAAGCCCTTGGCCTGGCTCCTTATTGGCTTCGGTCTTCAGCCAAATCACCCATGAGTTCCGTCCATTACCCTGCTACGAAACTGAGGTTCGAGAGATGTAACGAAACCTCGTGCTATGGGTCCATCGGAGCCTATCTGGGTTCCTAAAGAGTATCATCACGCTCCACATGCCCCTCTTGCTAATGGGTCGCCGTTTGCCCAACTTCCAATGCCGAACCTTGCCCAGCTTGGGGCTAATTTGCCTATGATCATTGATCTAAAAGAAGATGAGTTAAACAAAGTCAAAGAAGATCTCAAGATGCTCACTAAGAAGTTCAACCAAGTCAGAATCTCAGGAAATTACATGGACTACACCCATATGTCTCCTTATCCCAAAGCGAGGTTACCCGAGAAGTTCAAGATGCCAAACATCGAGAAATTTAGAGGAAGTGGACCCTCGATCGTTCATCTTCGCAGTTATTATCGTTCCATGACTCTACTAGGGGCTTCTGAAGAAGTGATGGCCCAATTATTTCAGCAAACTTTGAAGGATAGCGCCCTCCGATGGTTTTTGTCCCTCGAGGAGTCCAGAATACGTAGATGGGAGGATGTAGCCCAAGAATTCATGTCGCAGTACAAATACAATGAAGAGCTTGAGGTCACCCACCGTGATTTAGAGCTTCTCAAATAGAACCTTGGGGAATCAGTTAGTAACTTCATAGCCCGATGGAGGGAAAAAGCAGCTACCATGACCAATCGGCCATCCGAAGAAGAACAAATCAACATAGTGAAGAAGAACTTCTTACCCCATATCCGAGCAACCATGGGAGGAAAATACTACCCCCACTTCCGAGCTCTCAGAGAAGCAGAAGTAGAAATCGAGGAAGGTCTTGCTAAAACAGAAGCTGAACTAAAGAAAGTGTCTAAAAAATTCACCCCCAAAAAATATGATAAGCCTGTCAGTTCCACAGTCTCAACCATCAATAACATCTCTCAACCAACCACATCATGGGCACTAGAAAGTCATCCTGTCCCAGTCCAAAAATAATACATCGAGCTCCATGCTCCCCTCTCCAAAGTTTACCAGGCCCTATTAAGCCAAAACCTTATCAAACCCTTGGACCCCCGTCCATTGCTAAATCCGCTCCCAAGAAACTTCAAGGTCGATGCTCATTGCGCCTTTCACTAAACAGCTGGCCATACCACTGACTAATGTTTCCACCTCCGAAACATAATCCAATATCTCATTAACCGGAGTACCATCACCCCACCAGAAAATCCTAAGCCAAATACTACTCACAACCCACTCCCAAATCATGCCAATACCATCTTCTTAGAAGAGAACTCGAAATTCGATCCCTCAACTCAAATCATACCCATATACTCTCCTAAACCTCTCCAAATTTTCCCGCATTTCCTCCTACACCCTACCAGCCTCGCTGATCAGGCACTGTCACTCCTTACCAAAGCATGTATTATTGTCCGTACCAGTTCTAAAAATGGAAGCATAGAATTATCAGAAGTGTTAAACCAATGCCTAGAGTCGGGCTAATATTTCCCTCACAGATGGTCATTGATCACCAACGGTTCAGTACGCTGTTCTTAGAAGCACGAAAATGGGCCCGAGAGTCAGACAGTTGGGTAATACCGACCAATGAAGTCAGCCTGGATGATGTTGTCCAGATTATGGTAGAATTATTCAAACAAACCAACGATATTTACAGTATCACCGAGTTACTTAATACTTTGAAGATACAAGGGCACCTGGTCCGTTCACCCATACATATCCCCACAGAATGGGAAGATTTGTATGAAGAAGCCGTTGAAGTTGTGGAATGCATTTACTTTACATGGAAAGACAGAATTGTTGCCATCGGATGGGGGGGAGAATTCGAAGATTCGAATGGAGAGCAAGCTTCATAAAAAATCACCCTAGTAGCTGATATGTGTGGGATGATATCATTTGAAGAACTCCTCAGAGAAATAAGCCAGGTGGCAGAACAACTCGAGATCGACGAGGAAATAGGGTTCATGTTCTTCCCTTCTTTAGTAAATCACATGACCAGATCAGGATGGCATTACTAGATTCCAAGCTTACCACCAGCCAATGACAAAGGGAAGGGCATTGAAAACCTTCCTATGCCAGAGATGACCATTGAGGAGAGCAAGATCCTCAATCAACTGAAGAAAACTCAAGCTAACATCACTCTATGGGGGCTTTTTATGACTTCTCAACTGCACATAAATGCTTTGATCAAGTTGTTCACTGGACCAACAGTTTATCCCTCTACCACACCAGAATAAGCGGTAAATTTGATCGAATCCTTGACCTCTACCCGAATGCTATCCTTTTCCAAAGAAGAAATCCCTAGAATTGGGCCAAACCAAAATCATGCACACAACATCTCCGTCGAAGTTATGGGGAAGGTCGTGCCACTCTCTCTTATCGATAATGGATATGCCTTGAATGTTTGCCCACTAAGAACCTTCAGGTGCTTAGGATTGAAAGAAAAATACCTCGCTCTAACCTCCACTGTTGTATGTGCCTACGATAATACCCGTCAGGAGGTGATGGGATCCATAAAACTTATAATAGGGGTTGGCCCTATAAACCCTGTCGTCGAATTCCAAGTCATTGACATCCCGGCTTATTTCAACCTGTTGCTCGAACGACCTTCACTCCACAGTATCAAGGGTGTGTCTTCCTCACTCCATCAAAAATTTAAGTTCTTTGCCGACAGGCGAGTCATCACCATTTTGGGTGACGAAGATAACACCGAAGGTGCAAGCACCAGTAGTCCGATTCTTGAGATACACCACGGGTCAAATGATATGCTCCTATCAGGATTTCGAGTTTAGTCACTTTTACTCCCGGCGGGGACGACTTCAAAGAAAGGGTTTGTCCAGAATATGACCCTCATGGCAACATCAATGTGATTCAGATGTTCAGGAACATGCACTTCATGCCCGGACTGGGGTAGGGCAAAGATATCAAGGGATACTTGAGCCTATTGAACTGAAGAAAGCTTTCCCTCCTTATGGATTAGGGTATCAACCATCAGAACAAGAGCTCAGAATGATCCGCTAATCTCGACCAAATAGAAGACTAGACTGCATCTAGACTATCCCAGGAGACTCCTTGAATTGACAATTCATCAAAGAGGGAGAAGACTTCCCCTTTTGTGGCTTCCCGGAACCATGGTATGACCATAAAGACAAGAAGATAAAGCCTGGAAGGGAGATCTTTTTCCAAGACAGCTACCCGTGGGCTGAATGTTCCCAACACCATATACAACCGCTCATTAAAGATGCCGAAGAGACTGAGGAAAGTGACTCTTAAGATTCCTTCAACTTACAGACACTGGGGCTGGCACTATGCATGGTTCATTCAGGCACTACATCACTGGATCCATCCCACCTGATTAAAGATGCTGATACACCTCTCCTCAATTGGCATGATGCGCCAGTTCTACCTGTTGAACTCACAACTAATCCCAATGTTTACCCCCTTTCTTCTTTTATTGTTTATCCTTGCTCAAATGTAATCGAGACCTCCTTTAATAAGGTCCTCAATGTTGTTTTTCCTATCAATGAAATAAATGAAGATTTTGAGTATCTTGTTGTGCCTCACGTTAAATATTTGGATTCTAATCAAACTTTTAATGATGATGATTTTGCAAATGAACAATTCTTAACTGATCTAAATAAGGTTAATAACAAACAACATAACCGCGTTCAAGTTAATAAAGAAGAGACTGTTACTGTTAACCTCGGTTCTAGTAGCCAATTGTGTGAGATTAGGATAGGGGTTACCTTTGACAAGCATGAGGGCGCACAACTCAAAGAATTGCTAAAGGAATTTGTGGATGTCTTCGCATGGTCCTACGATAATATGCCTGATATCAATCCTAAAATAGCTCGACATGAGATTCCCACTCTCCCAGATTACAAGACGGTTAAACAAAAGTTGAGAAAGCTCTGCACTAAATGGTCGCTCAAGGTCAAAGAAGAGGTGGTCAAAAAGTTCAATGTGGGCTTCATTCGTGTGATCGAATATCCCACATGGCTAGCCAACATAGTGCCCGTGCCAAAATTAGGAGGGAAGGTTCGTATGTGTGTAGACTACTGGGACTTGAACAAAGCTTCTCCAAATGATGATTATATGTTACCCAACATCGACATGATCGTGGACAACAGAGTCAGTCATGCTCTTAAGTCATTCGTCGACGAGTTTGCTGGATACAACCAAATCAAGATGCATCTAGATCACCAAGAAAAGACCGTATTCATCACTCCGTGGGAAATATTTTGCTACACTCTTATGCCATTTGGTCTCAAGAATGCTGGGGCTACCTACCAGAGGGCTGCTACAATCATCCTGCACGATCTGATTCACAAAGAAGTTGAGGTCTATGTGGATGATATGATTATTAAGTCCAAAACTAGAGAAGGTCATGTTCCCTCTCACTGAAAGTTCTTCGATCAACTACGACAGTATCAAATGAGACTCAATCCACATAAATACATCATCGGCATTATAAAGGGAAAACTCTTGGGATTCATGGTCAGTGAGAAGGGGATAGAAGCAGATCCTGCCAAGCTAAAATCCATACTTGAGATGCCACCTCCCCGAATAGAGAAAGAAGTTTGAGGTTTCCTTGGAAAGTTACAATACATCAACTGGTTCATCAGCCAGTTAACCTCCATCTGCGAACCTATCTTCAAACTCCTCCGAAAGGATTCAACTAAGGTCTGGAATGAGGCCTGCTAAGAATCTTTTGACCGAATCAAATAATATCTGACCCAAACCCCGGTACTCATGCCACCACAGCCTGGTCTCCCCTTGCTCATATACCTAACCATAACCGACACCGCAGCTGGGGCTTTGCTATCCCAATACCTTGAACATTCCCGCAAAGAAAGAGCCATCTATTATGCTAGTCGCAAAGTGACTGGATACGCGGTCAACTACACTGCTTTGGAAAAGGCGTGTATCGCACTTGTCTGGGTAACCCAAAAGTTACGACACTACATGCTCGCCCTCCCCATCAAGCTTGTATCCCGAATGGACCCCATTAAATACCTACTTGAGAAACCCTCCTTATCTAGCCAAATGGCCCGATGGTTGATGCTCCTAGCCGAGTTCGATATCGTGTTTGTCATGTAGAAAGTCATGAAAGGAAGAGCCATCTATGACTACCTCACTAATTACCCCGTAGAAGAAGCTGATGTATGGATCTCCGAATTCCCAGATAATATCCTCTGCACTACTCAAGACAACCTTCGATGGCAAATGTTCTTTGACGGTGCTACCAATAAGAAGGGATATGGCATTGGGATACTTCTGATCGGCCCAGATGACTACCACACTCCCATCACCATCAAGTTGGATTTCACTTGCACCAACAACATGATTGAATACGAGGAATGCACAGTAGGCCTCAAAGTTGATCTCATGAAAAGTATTCAATGCATAGATGTCTATGGGGATTCTTCCCTCATCATCGGTGAAGTGCTCAGAAAGTGGAAAATTAAGGACGAGAAGCTACAACCCTTCCATGCCCACTTAGAAGAATTAGCCTCCTAATTCTAAGATATCACCTTCCATTACCTACCTCGAGCAAAGAATAACATAGCCGATGCCCTCGCTACCTTGGCCTCCATGGTCGATATACTCGAAGGAATAACTATGACCCCGTTCCTGGTTTAAAAGCAAGACAAACCAACCCACTACTACCATATTGAGCTTGTCTCCACAAAAGATCCCGAGCTAACCAATTGTTGGTACTATGATATCTGGCGCCTCCTCAAGCATGGTAGGTATCCTGAGGTTTTAAACAAGAAAGATCGAGCAACCTTCCGAAGAATGGTCACCCAGTAAATCATCTGTCATAAAGCTCTGCTCAAAAGTAACTTCGATGGGACTCATCTGCACTGCATCGCAGGGGCCGATATTGAAAGGATAATGTAGAAGATCCACAACGAGGAATGAGGGCCCCACATGAACGGTCACATGCTTTCCAAGAAAATCATACAACAAGGCTACTAATGGACTACCATAGCCAAGGATTGCACCGCCTACGTTCGGAGATGCCTCAAATGTCAATAGTTCTCCAACCTTCAGCACCTGGCTCCGCGTGAATTATACAACATGACTTCTCACTGGCCGTTTTCCACCTGGGGTATTGACATCATAGGGAAGGTTACACTGAAGGATTCTAATGGGTATGAGTTCATCCTAGTGGTCATTGATTACTTCACCAAATGGGTCGAAGCCGAGTCGTATGCAGTACTGAACGCCAAGAAAGTGGCCAAATTCATCAAGAAGAACATCATCTGCCAATATGGGGTCCCGCACGAGCTAGTGTCAGATAATGGCTGGAATTTCGAGGCAAAAGTTACAGAAGTGTTCAACGAGTACGGGATTCAGAGACACAAATATTCTCCCTACCGATCTCAGACCAACGGTGCAGTCGAAGTCGATAATAATAACCTCAAAACCATCATCAGCAAGATGACCGAAAGCTGGCGAGATTAGGCCAACCGGATCTTATACGCCCTCTGGGGCTACCGAACCTCAATTTGAACCTCTACTGGGGCTACCCCTTACTCTCTAGTCTACGACATGGAAGCCGTCCTACTTATGGAGCTAGAAATACCCTCATTGTTCATAATTCTTAACAGCAAGGCCAGCGAAGAAAACTGGTGCCAAGACGAGCTGGCCCTCCTCTACGAAAGGAGATTGAAAGCTCTATACCACATATAAGGGTACCATAGCTGAATAGCGCGATCATTCAATAAGAGAGTTAAGGACCGCAGTGTCCGAGAAGGGGACCTAGCCCTCAAGGAGATAATAGAACCTATCTGGGACCCCAGAGGGAAATTCAAGCCCCATTGGAGCGGCACCTACATTGTGAAAAAGATCTTGTCCGGCGGTGCCGCCATGATCACCGACTTAGATGGGTAGGAGATGGCTTGTCCAGTCAACCTGGACCGTCTCAAGAAGTTCTACCCGTAGTCTGAAATCTCGACGCGCTATGACTCTTCTTGTCTCCCTTCTATTCTTAAAAAAAATTCTTCATTTCCCCTACCCAGAACTATGTGGTCCTGATCCTATGAAAAACTATTTTTAAACAAAATTAAAAATTTCCAAACTCCCTAGAGGTACGTAGGCAACTCATACATCTTACATGAGCACGACCCCTTTTTTTTCACAAAAAACTAATTCTTTTCTTGCCTCTGAGAACGACTATTCATTCTAACATATATTGCAACAAAAGGATTATGTATGCCTTAGCGATCGGTATAGATAATTCAAAAATACAAAATTCATCGAACGGTACAGCTGGATGATCAGAAACTTGTTTATTTTACTAATAAGAAATTACAGTACAGATTACATAAGAAAAGGAATGGATAACTCCCTTCCCCCTACCCTCCTGAAAAAGCCAAATAAAATCCCCACATTTATCTCCCATTACACAATAAACTCTCCAGGAGTCCTATCCATAGCTACCAGAGGATCCTGCTCCGTCATCATCATCTACATCCTGGGGTCCCCAAGTTTCCCCTACGTGAACAGAGTGTCGCAAACACTCCATGGACCGATAAGCTCGAACCAACTTTAAAAAAACCACAACACCTCCTTCCATGGTGTTAAAAGATACAAGCCACTTTAGTCCAGTCTCCACTGCCAACATCTTGCTAACTACTCTCCTACAAAACCACTTCATATAATCCCCAGGGATATGTCAAACTCTCCCAACAGATTGAGAGGGATGGGTCAACGGATGTCGACTCTACCACAGAGAGCCAAGCCGCATGCACAGACGCTCGGTCAAATCTTCTACCGAAAAGAAATTTAGTGTCCGAGGTGGCACGACCTATGCCCAGCCAAATTGGGACAGAAGCCTCCAAGGGAAATAAAAAGAGGTATGTCTGAGACCAACTACCCGCACATACGGGTATTCTCCTAGATCCAGAACAGGCAGCAACTGTCCCCACCAAGGCACTGAACAGTACAGATTCCGAGCCCTATGCTCCATAAGCCAATTCTCCTAGCTCTCAATATCCAGGCCAACACTGAAGAAGTGACGCAAAAAGAAGTTGGGTACAACCAACAAAGGATATTCTGAAAGAGTCACCAGAAGGAGTCTTTCAGACAACCACATGAACAGCATCACGGGGCTACCCCGCAGGAAGTCAGAATGACCTTCTCGCTAAGCATCCAGACCGTTCAGGGTCTCCTCCAGTATCATCGCCGCAGGATTGCCACAGTATGACATCTATGAAGTAATGGATGCAAGTTGTGGATCCACCAGCAGTTCCCCAGTCACCAGCAGCAATTTTGAAACCAAGCCCAGAGCAACGACTCCAGCATAGACAGCATCACCTACTTCCCGCAAATGCACGAACTGCAACACCTCCTGGAGGGAGATCATTCCTCAAGCAACCAGTTATCTAGTCGCCGAAGGCGAAATACGATGAAGCCCAGCCAACAAATCCCTGGGATAATGGGAAAATTCAGGCAGAGCCGCAGCAATGCTGGGATTTATCCCTAGCATGGTGGAAAATTCCTCATAGGTAGGATAAACCTCATCTAACCCAAAGCGGAATACATGGCCTTCGGGGTACCAAAATTATACCGCCGCCATCAGCATGTTCCACTCAATGGGCCGATTGTGCCATAATGAAACTCGACACATATTAAAAGCATCGTAGTCGACATTATAAGAGCACATTGCTTCCAAGGCTTCGAGGTAGTTAGCAAACTCAATGCTACCAGGGAGATCCATCTTGCAAGACTAAGAGATAGTAGGCAAGTAAGTAAGAACGTGAAGGTGTGATGAAAACACTCCACCCTTACCCTTTTTTATACTTGAGAACCCTCACAAGGGACATAATCCCTGCAGAAATTGGAGGGAATCCTACCCCCACAAAGTACCAAAGGCTGAAGAGGGAACTGATCAAAGCTTTGAATTGATGGGACTGAACTTGACTACCGATAGGCAGAGCAAGGTTCTTATCTATCGGCAACCCCCCATTTTTGGAAAATTCCCTTTTTCCTCTTTTGTCAAAATTAGAAACTCAATAAAAATAAATTAATATTCTCAACAGAATGGTAAAGTCTCCCTTCCACCCTTATATAATTTATCATTTCTTCAAAAAAAAATCCCAAAAATATCTCTTTTTACGGTCTCAGCAGCAAAGTAAAAAGCACATGTGCATGCATTCATTCACTATTAACAAAAGATAATAAAAAACTCCATTGCATTACATATATTTGCTTTCTGTGTTACATCAATTATGCAGGAAAAGAAGAAAAAAAGAAAAAATAACGGGACTTAACCCGAACCCAGATTCTCTCCCTTCACCTCTCTCTAAGAGCTTCCACCCCTGCGACGTGCTCTCTTTCCCCTGCGACGAGATGACGCACCACCACTACACGAGCCACAGTCTTCTTCGGACAAAACAGACAAAACCAAGAAAGAAGGAACGGGAACCGCGTCTCGAATATGAGCAGTCACCAAAGATATCCAGTATCTGATGTCTCTCAGCCAAGTGGTCGACACCGGACTTGCTGCAAAGAAAAGCAAAATTAGTATCAAACAGAAAGGTTCAAAACAGAAAAGAAAGAGGAGAACAAAAAGTTATACTGCAGGATGAAGGACCTCTTATGTTAAGCCCAACTCCTCCGGATCCATCGCATGAGGACGATGCAACATAGGCACCATCCCTCCATCAGCCCATCGAATGTTGTATGAAGGAGTATGCAATCGCACGAAAGGAACCTCCGAAGTCACCGCCGCCACAGATGTCGACAGACCACCGCCGCTTTGGGAGGACACCACTAGCCGACTCGAAACCGCAGGAGGGAAAGGCAAGGCATCATATATGCTGGGCGCCATCAACCAACTCGTCACAAAAACCATGTAATCATACGGCGCAGCCATATCAGTATACAATAAGTAGGAATCGCCTATCATAGCCGTGATCCTTGCATCCTCCGGTAGCAGCCGCTCCCACCTCATAGACATAGGAGGTTGTGTAGGTGTCACCACTCCCTCCTACTCGGCAATATGTCGAACCACTCGCTCCACGAGATACCAAGAATGGCCAAACGCATGCGCCAATAAACGCCTCATCTGTGCGTTCACCCCAGTCGCCCCCGTATCCTGAATGGCTGTCCCCCAAGGATAAAAAGTCACCTAAAAATCCCCAAGCAGGAATAAGTCGTTACAGAATCAGAATATGCAAAAATCAAGACTGGACAGGAAAGAGTCTTACCCTACCACTGGTCAGGCCATTCAAGACTTGACGCACCGCCTCCAGAGAGAGATATCCCTTCGACTGACGATTGGCCTTCCACCATCGATACAATCGGCAGAAGTCTCCAACGGTCTCATCCTTCAGAGCAATCAGCTGGGTTTGCACCCAATCAGCTCATAGAACCACGTCTGTCAAAGATAAGAATTCACCATAAAAAAAGAGATGCATAAGGAAAATGTGAATGCATGAAAGGAAAATGCACAAAATAAAGAATTCCTCAAGAAGATACGTGGCTCTAGTAAAAGTCTGTCGGCAGCACCGGTTGAATGCATCCAGAGAAGAGTAAAGGGTCGCCAAAGTCAAACTCCTCCAATCATAGAAAGGGATGTTCAAAAACACCCTCAAGTACGGTAAAAAACACAAATGAACGACGTCGCCGCTCGACGCCACCATGAAGCCTCCCAGCACCAACAAGATAAACAACTGGGCCATCTGCCTCACCTATGGCTCGTCCTTCACGTCAATCACCCTGCTCAATAGAACATCCTTCAACAAGGACAGTCAGATAGAATCCCCAGACACTATCCTCCCTACATCACCAAGTGCAGCACGCACTGCCTCCGGCCTCACCCGCAAAGAGTGATCCACCTCTATGTTCTTTCCATCATAATATATCCCCAGCAGCTGCTGCATGTCTATAGGAGTCATCGTTATCCCCCCAAGACGAAATAAAAAGTGTGGGTAGTATCCAACCACCTCTCCCCCAGAGCGCACAAGACCGCTATCGAATGAGGCATCTCATCCAGCGCAGACGCCAACCTACCAAAACTCGCTGATGATACCACCCAACGCACCACAGGTGGAATATTCTCCCATACATCCTTAAGCCCCATCGTCCCGCGGGCACACATATTCTTCAAAGAGACATTAGACTGTCAAAAAGAAAAAAATAATGTCAAAATTCAAGAAGAAAGGAAGAATCACCAGAAAAAGAAGAATGTCAAAGGTCATTTTACTTACATAACCACCGAGGCTCACCACCCTCACAGAGAGATGATGCGATGGCTCCCGCAGCAAGGTCCACTCATCCGCAACTGGCTCGAATGCATCGAAAGAGTTCTCACTCCCCAAAGCAAGAGGCGCCCTGGCCCTCCACTCCACGTTCGCCTAGTCATCAACAATTAACCATTCCCTATGCACTGCAGTGCTCACAAAAGCGGCCATTTCTTAGAGATCGGAATGCTAGAACGATTCACAGAGAGAAATCACAGAAAGAGAGAAAGCAAGAAGCTGTGAAAAATGAAGGGAATTTTCCCCCTTTTATATAGGATGCCAAGGTTCATGCCAATCGAGACTGACCCCAACCCAACCGATCGGCACTGCCTCTTTACCTTCCCGAGGAAGTCCAAAAGTCCATACCACTGCCAAATGGCACCCCTCAGACTATGCCGACCGGCGCCCCCCCTTAAAATTTTGTACAGAAATTCCCCTAAAATACCAGAAAATCCTGAAAAACCCTCAAAAAATTCCTAAAAATCCCAGGAAGGATTTAGAAACTTTTCACCTAGAGAATTTCACACTCCCTTAGGCGAAACCTCTTTTCCCCCCGATGAAACTCTCAAAAGCCAAGTGAATTTCCTCCCGGCAAAGTCCCCTGAGGATCTCTAAGGACCACCTCCTATACCCCAAAGGTCTGAAACCTCCCAAGCAATGCGTCCAATACCTGGACCACCTAATCACTTCTCCAGCGAAGTTTGCAGCATTAAATTGGTTTTTCCCCCTATGAAGTCTCCAAAAGACACAAAAGTCTCCCCAGTAATCATCTCCCCAGCTCAAATCAAAATCACAAGGCACTTTTTCCCCAGCGGAATCAAAATTCAATCTTTATCCTCTCTTAGGTCAGAATTGACCTCGGTCTTGGATCGTCACCTCAGTCAGGTCAGAATTGACCTCGGTCCTCGAACTTCACCACTCTTAGGTCAGAATTGACCTCGGTCTTGGATCGTCATCTCAATTAGGTCAGAATTAACCTCGACCCTCGGTTGTCACCACTCTTAGGTCAGAATTGACCTCGATCTTAGATAGTCACCTCAGTTAGGTCATAATTGACCTCGGTCCTCGGTCATCACCACTCTTAGGTCAGAATTGACCTCAGTCTTGGATCGTCGCCTCAGTTAGGTCAAAATTGACCTCGATCCTCGGTCGTCACCACTCTTAGGTTAGAATTGACCTCGATCTTGGATTGTCACCTCAATTAGGTCAGAATTGACCTCAATCCTCGATCGTCACCACTCTTAAGTCAGAATTGACCTTGATCTTGGATTATCACCTCAATTAGGTCAGAATTGAACTCGATCCTCGGTTGTCACCACTCTTAGATCAGAATTGACCTCGATCTTGGATCGTCACCTCAGTTAGGTTAGAATTGACCTCGATCCTCGGTCGTCACCACTCTTAGATCAGAATTGACCTCGGTCTTGGATCGTCGCCTCAGTTAGGTTAAAATTGACCTCGATTCTCGGTCATCACCACTCTTAGGTTAGAATTGACCTCGATCTTGGATCGTCACCTCAGTTAGGTCAGAACTGACCGCGGTCCTCGGTCGTCACCACTCTTAGGTTAGAATTGACCTTGATCTTGGATCGTCACCTCGGTTAGGTTAGAATTGACCTCGGTCCTCGATCGTCACCATTTTTAGGTCAGAATTGACCTCGATCTTAAATCGTCACCACAGTTAGGTTAGAATTTATCTCGATCCTCGATCGTCACCACTCTTAGGTCAGAATTGACCTCGGTCCTCAGTCGTCACCACTCTTAGGTTAGAATTGACCTCGATCTTAGATCGTCACCTCATTTAGGTCATAATTGACCTTGGTCCTTAATCGTCACCTCTATTAGGTCAAAATTGACCTCAGTCTTGGATCGTCACCTAAATTAGGTCCGAATTGACCTCGATCCTCGTTATTCACCTCTCTTAGGTATGAATTGACCTCGGTAATTGGATCATCACTTAAGCCCACAGAATTGTCTTTGACCCGTAGAATCAATCACCCTCATCTTTAAGCTCTCAGAATTGACTTCGACCCACAGAATTGGTCATCCCCAGCATCGCTTTACGTCCTCGGAATTGACCTAAACCGTTAATCATCATTCAAACCATCCCCAGCAAGCTCCTTAAGTCATCAAAATCAATCTACACCCTCTGAACTGGTCATCCTCACTCCCTTAAGTCCTCAAAATTGGTCTCGACCCTCTGAATTGGTCATACTCTCTCAAAAGCATTATGCGGTTTCTATTTGACAACTATCGTTTATTCCAAACCCACCCATCGAGGGTCTCTGTAGACACCCCATTCTATTACCCTCTAAACTCTCCTTAGGTCCCTAGCACCTCCCTACATCACTACAAACCAGGTCATATCCCGGGCACTAACCTAAAAGCCATCGGGCACTCCCAGGCTCGTTTGACCAAAAGTTAAACTCTTTAGCTCAATCGAGACTGAATGAATCTTCGAAGGGTACTGAAACCCCTTTCCAACGGTCTATCCCGTGCACAATTCTCACTTACCATGCAGATGAACAACCCATTTTCCCCCCAAAACTTGATCTAGAGGACATCAGACGCTCCCGTGCTCCATTTGACCAAAGTCAACTCTTCAGCTTGACCGAGACTGAATAAATCTTCGAAGGTCACTAAAACCTCTTTTCAACGGTCCGCCCCATGCACGATTCGGACTTACGGTATGGACAAACGATCCATTTTAGTCCGAAATGTCACCAAATGCTTCCAGGGCCCGGTTGACCAAAGTCAACTGCCCAAACTGGGTTAAACTCTTTGTAATGTCTAAGTACATCTCGTAATCTTTCTAAGAGTCCACCCCGTGTGCGATTCTGACTTACTATGCGGATGAACGATCCGTTTGCATCCAAAATTCTTCCGTCCAAAGGACCAAGGAGAGCTTTCGAGCCACATTTGACCCAAAGTCAACTCCCTAACCCGGGAGTAGTCTAAAGGACTTTCAAAGGTCTCTGAATTTCCAACGGTCCACCCCGTGCGCGATTCAGATCAACGGTTTGCGCTCTGTGATTGATTTTCCGAAAAGGCCTGAAAGACATTTTCAAACGACAGGTTTGTATGCCGATCGATAGTGACTTGGGCCTATAAAAGGAAACCTTGACCTCATTTGCAAAAGGGAGCCCATATCTGATAGATATCATTCTCAGTAAATCTAGAAAACCTCTCTCGAAGTTAGCATGATATCCACACCCAAAACCCTTTCCAACCTTCACTTTTCATCCTCCTTTTCATCAAACTTTATGAATTCATTACCCTCCATCATCATCCAAGTCTAAGGGCTGCTTTCCAACATTCAAGATCAAGCTCAAGATCTTCAAGAAGGTCCAATTTTTTCAATTTTCTCCTTAAATTCTTATAAATTTGCAATAATTTGTTTTATTATTTAGAACTTTTATTATCTCATCTCACACGTCCTAATATACTTTTTATTTAGTATTATTATAGATCTCTTATTTTCATATAAATAAAAATCCAAAAAATAAGAAAAATAGGGTTTGCTCATAAATTCCAAATAGGGATTCTCACACTTTTCTCACAACTAAAACACTTTTTCTACACACACACACACCCACGAATAAGAGAAGTCTTCGGTTGTATTTATGGGATAAACCCCACCCCTCATTTTACATGCGAACTACGTGGACTTTGATGCCTCTATAGGCTACATAGGCATCTCGGGGTAAAACCCGAGACTCGAGTCCTATTCCTACTTTTCTCATTTTCTATTTTCTCTAAATTCAATTCTATTAGATTACATATATATATATATATATATATATATATATATATATATATATATATATATATATATGTGTGCATATATTTGTTCTTAGTGGCGTATAATTCCACATGCGTTATCGTTCCATCATAACGATCAACGTAAGGATAAGCGCGTAAATCCTATTTTCTAATATTATTTTTATACCTTCCTACGAATGACTCTCTTTATCTCTTCCATGATATAAGTCGATGATTCCTATCTCCATTATATATACACATGCACACATATCACGATCAAAATAAAAGGAAAATAACAAAAATCCATGAGAGACCGTAAGGACGAAATGGGTGCCTAACACCTTCCCATTTCATAACTTAGCCTCCGGACCCTTCTTGAATCATTTTGGTTTCGTATGCACTAGTATGTCTTTGGATGCTGTCCTTCGGGATGGCTTCCCCTTTTCTTTTTTCTGTTTTGAGTAAAATAGACTGGCGACTCTAATCTCTCTACATTTTTACACCTCACCCAATGATGTCGGCCGAAGCGCTCCCAAGAGGGACGTGCTGGAACCGAGATCCTCCCTCATTCTCATCACCCCGCGGTGAGGATAGGGGATGGACAAAAAACCAAATGTATTTTCACGTATGAGTACAAAGGATTATGAACCTTCGTGCTTAGGAAAGGATGAAGAGTTTTCCTCTAAGAGGAAGAAAAAGTTGGATCGTGCTTATGTAAGCTTTAATGGTGTAAAAGAGGATATGCGTGATTCTGAAGATAAACCTCAAGAGACTGTTTTGAAGTCTGTCTTGCCACAGTTGGTTCCTTCCGTAAGATTTAATGACAAAATCATTAATGCATCAAGTTGTGGTCCACAATCGCAGAGAAGAAAATCACAGTTATCAGGCTTTCTTTGAAGAGAACATATGTTGATGGAGAAGAAACCAATGAATTTTGTGCATCAAAAAAGTTCTTTTACCGCACAGAGCATGACTTTTGATTCCATGTTGTACAAAAGAGAAGCCAACTCTTTCATCTTGGTCCGAGATTCAACCCTTAACTTTTAAACTCCGGGGCGATAACTATTTTAAAGATAATAAGAAAACTCCTGCTCAAAATTACTGTCCTTACACTCCAATTGGTGTTAATTTATTCCTGTGCCCGAGAAAAGTTAATCACAAATCCCAACACCTTGAGCTTCCTTATGTTAAAGCTGATGGAAAAGTGCCTCCCCTCCTTATTGTCAATATCTAGTCGCCTACTTATCCTGCTCCAATGTTCCTTGGTGATAGCGATGGAGAGGTATTGAGCCTTGTACTCTATTTCAAACTTTCAGAGAGTTTAAAAAAATACATATCTCGTCATTTTCAGGATAGCATCAAGAGATTAATTGATGATGAGATGGAAAAGGTTAAAGGATTTGCAAAAGACTCCATAGTTCCTTTTAGAGAAAGGCTGGAGATCATGGTTGGAGTGGCTAATCCAGATTATCATATTTCCATCTCTATCGAGAGGAAGCTTTTATCTGATTATAATGAAAAGCCCGTTCTTTCACGCCCTCAACATAATTTTTATCAGGGCCCCAGTTACTTAGAGATTGACCTAGACATCCATCGCTTCAGTTACTTAGCAAGGAAAGGACTAGAAGCATTCTGAGATCGATTGAAAAATGGAATACTGGATCTTAGTTTAACCATTCAGGCTTAGATGCCAGAAGAACTGCCAGAGAAAGTGCTTTGATGCCTGAGACAAAACATTAATAAGCATACCGAAATACTGAATTTGTTCAATCAATGATCAATCAATGCTTAATCAATTATCAAGTAGTGATCAATCAATGCTCAATCAGTTATGAAGTTATTGAAAATATATCAATCGAATCCAGCTGAATATATCAAGCATATCAAGTATCAGTTATCATTTGTATCCAATTGATATATCAAACATATATAAATTATTATATCAATCATATATCAACCCAATATATATTAAGTAGTGCTCAATCAGTTATAAAGTTATTAAAAATATATCAATCGAATCCAACTAAATATATCAAGCATATCAGGTATCAATTATCAGTTGAATCCAACTAATATATCAAACATATATCAATCATATATCGATCCAATATATATCAAGTAGTGCTCAATCATTTATGAAGTTATTGAAAATATATCAATCGAATCCAACTGAATATATCAAGCATATCAGGTATCAGTTATCAGTTGAATCCAACTGATATATCAATCGTGTATCAATCATATATAAACCCAATATATATCAAGTAGTGATCAATTTGTTAAGAAGTTATTGAAAATATATCAATCGAATCCAACTAAATTTAAGCTGATGAATGTAAGCTGTTGAATGTAAGTTACTCTGGATCACTTAAGGAAAAGACAAAGCAACATCCAAACCAACCAAGATTTCTCGACATCCTTAATAGTGTCCGCCCCATGACTTCAACGATAAAACAGATGATTCTCTTCTCCTGTCTCAACACAACTAACGTAAACCTTACATTCAAATATCAGCAATTGATTGCCATGCACCACCGTTCCAGTAGCAGCTGAAGCAATAACTTGTCCACCTGCAATCTTCCTTTGATTTGAAAAATCTAATAAATCGACATATGGATCATGTGGAGGATCAGTTAAATCTCCATAGTCTAGCTTAGTTGAATCTCCAAAGTTAGGTTCAGTTGACGGGGGGTAGGAGTGTAATCGTGGGGACTTGAATGCAGGACAGGAGTGTAATTACGAGGACTAGGATGTGGGATAGGAGTATAATTGTGAGAACTTGGATGCAAGACATGAGTGTAATTTTGAGGACTTGGATTTGGTATTTTGAATCCATTCGATTCAAAAGCACTTAAAAACATGGTAACGGATGATTTGAGAAATGCCATATCCTCATAATGTTTTTCTTCTCGTGTCTTTGCTCTAGTCAATTGTGATACTATAGTAGAAATTGCCTTAAGTTTACTTTTGGACACGGGTCCAACACCATGAGTCGCCCCCTAGTGTATTTTCCTCTAAAGACAATCAATGCATCTGTATCAATACTGTTTTGGCTTGAAGAACCTTAACTACTTCTCAGCTCACTCAATTTTTACTGCAAAATTATTGATGAATCGATTAAAATGATTGAACGACTAAACTTGAAGGAATTTAATTATCACAACTGATATTACGAAACTCACCATATCATCAGCTACCTTTGGGTGAAACTCCCTAATTTTTTGCCTAAGACTTTCGAGATACACTTCTGAATGATCAACAGGTCGTTTATTTCTAAGCACCTATAAACTAATTTTGCATTAACTATTTGAGCAAGACATATTATATATACACACATTAAAATAAGAAAGTGTGTATGCCATCTCCTAGGTTTTCTCAACATATGACATCCAACCAAGACAATGGACATCAGTCTTTTTAGCCCTGTTCACTCGGCCTTGGTGTCTTTATTTCAATTTCACCTCAGATGCTTCGCGCAAGACGAATTCATTCCACTCATGGACAGGGATATGCTCTTTCTTTGGTACTTTATCCTTCAGGGCCTTTATCCCATCACTGTCCAATCCCTTAAAATAAGTTGAGCAGAGATTACTACTAAAAGTTTTCAATTGAATACCAATGGCTTTCATGGACCCCTCCTTCTGGTCGGCCGAATGATTGAACTCTTTTATGAGGGTATCCCACAAGTCGTCCTTTTTTACTTGCTCAATTGTATCCCAACTCTCATATTTTAAGCCAATATAAGATTTTAACAAAGACAAGGCTCGAGCTTTAAAAGGATTCTTGCCACCTATTGGCAAACAAAATAGGTTAAGGGAAACATCACCACGAGAATCAATGGCAGAATGTTCATCATGACTTGAACTTTCTGGCCTGGATAATGGAATTGTATTCTCGAACGCCATTTTCTACATTTATATATTTATGCATTAGTCCATATGTTAATAAAAGAGTAAGGAAATAATATAAAAATATAATAAAAGTTATACCTTTTCAACATATTCTAAAAGTTTTGATAATTTCACCATGTCATAAGTTTCATACTTCAACATTTCACATAAAGTTTTTATTGGCCATGTGTGCGGAAGTGTGTTGATAATTGCATTTCTGACACTAAACATATTAGGACGTATGCCTTCTCTCCTAAGCCGATAATAGATGTTAACTTTGTTATGCATATGTTTTCTCACAGTAGAGTCTGAACGCATCCTTATCCTCTTCAGTTCTATCCACAAAGGATGGATTTTTCTTTCTTCGAGTTCTAAAAACTCTACTAACTGCATCGCATTACTTGGATTGTGTTTTATGAAAACCCTTTCAACTGCTTCATCCCAACTTTGAGGTAGTGTGCATAGTATTGATTGAAATAAATATGCTTCAAGTATGTTCCACCCATGATCTCGCAAGTAATTTCATTATTTGATTTTTTGATAGCCATGCCGATAAATTTACGAGTTCTCAATAAAAGACCTGTTTTGAAAATCGTTGCATGTATATACAATATATGATATCCTGGAAGAAGTAATAATAGACTTGTGAACAAAAGTGTCGCGCCCTGAATTAATTAAGTTAAACTCATCCTTTTAATTAGAGATAAATTGCCTTAAACAATGCTTTAATTTAAATCTCTGAGGAAAATAGCATAAGATTTTTTTTCCCAAAGGTATGTGTAGATGAAAACATAACTGCCTTTACTTATAACTTATAAGTACTACATAACTTTACATAACCAAGATCCTTAGTTTAATAATTACACAAAAGGAATCTTGATATTCAAACCATACTAATTATCCGTCACTCCCCCGTTTTAAGGTCCTAACTTGGCAGTGAACTCCAAACGGTAGACATACCTGAAACATAACATTACAGGAGTGTAAGCAATATAAGCTTAGTGAATGACCATATACCACCTCTATAACCAAATTGAATAACCATTTTTATTTTGTTTTAATGCTATAACCCAACAGGAATTGTGAAACTCTCGCAAGCCAGGACCCGCCACAGTCTAATTAATCCACCACAGTTATCGGGGACCACCACATCCCTTTATTAGTCCCGAGTACACAAACCTTTAAGTTGGATTAACAGGACTGCCACATCCTGTAGGACCCACCACAGTCCTTAACATTAGATAAAGGACTCACTAGTCCATATCATTATATAACATCGCTTAACATTTTCAATCATATGCATATGTTTCATAAATACAACATCAATCCCATAAACATTTTCACACGCATGTGTTTAACTACACATTTCCATATGAAATTATAAGCATTTATATTTCATAAGGAAGGTCACTCACCTTGGATTTAGTGCTAAGATTAATACCAACTACTTCCTTGGTATGGTAGTATTAGCTGCTTCCCCACCTAACAAGTCAATGTCGTTAGTATTTGAATACACCGATTAACATCAAACCCAGTAATACATCACATCATTTGGTCAATCAGAAATAACTAAGGAGGAATTAAATATGACACTTCACATTTCTATAACACCCAATTAATTAGGGTTCTAACACAATTTACAGAATTTAATTACGAATTTGCTAGACAAAGTTATGCCCATTTTATTACAGCCTTTTCCAAATCATTTCTCAAGAAAAACAACAACACAACTTCAACTTCATGAAATTCTCATAATTTTTGTACAATATAAATTTCCATGATATTCCACTCAATATCAGTAAACACATTGAATAATACAAATTTAATGTTTCATAATTTTTAGGGCTCATTTTCTATGTCGAGCAAAACGTCAAACACCTGGTATGCATTCTTGCTCCTTTAGGGCAGATTTTAAACCAAGACTTCAAACTATCACCAAGGGTTCATTGCTCGGTATTTTTACACAATTTTCGGATATGTTATACATGTATGAGTTTATTTTACTCTCCAACTTGAATCACTCAATTCCAATAAGTATTCCATGATTTATGCTATTTTTAGTATAACTAGGTCAAAATACAACATTAAGGCATAACTTAACATTTTTAAGCATACATAACCTTGACCTTGAGTATAATTCATGGAAACATATAATAAACATGTTTTAGCAGAAATATGCATCAAAATCATGAATTTTCTAAATCAAAATGCTTTACGAAAAGATGATGTAAATTTAGGACTTTAAAGTATGCATTTACAATCCTAGCTCTAGTTCAAACATATGTTCTTAACCCATCCTTGTTCCAACACAATTCAGCAATATGGGTATCATTAAAATATATATCCAAATCAAGAATAAAAAAAAGCCAAGTATAGAACTCATCCATGTGACAAACTTTAATAAAGATGTAATTAACTTACGAGGATTCCTTGATTTATGGAAAATTTCCAAAGATTTATTCCTTAACTTTCTTCTCTTTCTCTCTCTTTAGGCAAAACTCTTGTTCATGGATGCATTTGCTGAACAAAGGAGTTTTTCTATACAGTTTAAGTCGGCCAAACCATCACCCACCCTTTAACCAATCAAAAAATAGCACATGGTGTGCTAATAAGACAATTGTCACTTAAGGGATGGACATATTTGCCCTTGTTTCGTACTTTCGGTATAACTTCTTGTACAAATCTCCGTTTAACCCACCGTTTGTTGTGTTATAACATTAATTCATATATATACAAATTTCATAATTAATGTTTTCCCAAAATCATAAACTAATACGCCTAATTTGGGCATCGAACAGAAAAGTAGCAATTTATCGAAAATCTCAAAACTTTCACATTTGGCAACCAAACATTGCCAATTTCGTATCAACAACCTTATTTACTTTTATAAACATAATCATGCATTAAAAACATAATTTATGATGCATTAATCGCATAACTAATCATATGTTCTAAACATGGTATCCCCGATCATAAGCTCAATTAACACCTAATGTAAACAACACATATGTCACATGAGCATGCATCCCCTAAACATGATAATTAACATGTTTAACACACATAATCAATCTATAACCTATAACTCCTAAGTTATAATTAATCATGTAATTAACCTTCCTAATCATGTTTTAGGGCCTTACAATTCTAGCCCTCATATAAAAATATCGTCCTCGAAATTTAACGCATAAGAAACTTACCAAACAAATGAGGATATTGCTTCTTCATGTTATCCTCCCCTTCCCAGGTGGCATACTCCACATTCTGACTTGTCCACATCACCTTAACTAGTGAAATGGTTTTACTACGTAACACTTGCTCCTTTCTATCTACAATAGCAATTGGTTCCTCCATGTAGGTTAAGTCATCTTGAAGCTCTATCGGTTGTGAAATAAACACATGTGAAGGATCGGGCACATACTTACGTAACATGGATATATGAAAAACATCGTGTATCCGAGACAATTCTGGTGGTAATGCCAACTTATAAGCTACAGATCCAACCCGTTTCACTATCTCATAAGGGCCAATGTACCTGGGACTTAACTTTTCCTTCTTCCCAAATCTCATAACCCCTCTCCAAGGAGAAACACGTAGGAATACTCGATCACCTTCCTCAAATTTCAATTCTTTCCTTCGATTGTTTGCATAACTTTTCTGTCTACTTTGCGCCATCTTTAAGTGATTATGGATGAGATTGATCTTTTCAGTAGTCTGCTGTACAATTTCTGGCCCAAGAAGTTTTCATTCTCCTACTTCAGTCTAACACACTGGAGTTCTGCATTTTCTCCCATACAAAGCTTCATAAGGAGCCATCTCAATACTCGAATTATAGCTATTATTATAAGCAAACTCTATTAGTGTCAAGTGTTCATCCCAACTTCCCTTGAACTCCAATACACATATTCGTAACATATCTTCGAGTGTCTGGATCGTTCTTTCTGACTGCCCATCAGTCTGAGGATGAAAAGCTGTACTAAATTTCAATTTAGTCCCCAAAGCTTCTTGTAAACTAGGCCAAAAGTGAGAAGTAAACATAGGATCTCGGTCAGAAATAATAGAAACAGGTGCACCGTGCAATCTAATAATCTCATCCACATATAATTTGGCATATCTATCCATGGAGTAAGTAGTTTTAACAGGAAGAAAATGTGCAGACTTAGTCAACCTATCAACGACAACATAAATGGAATCAAACCCTCGTGATGATTTTGGTAAACCTACAACAAAATTTGTAGTAACATGCTCCCATTTCCACTCAGGGATAGGTAAGGGTTGTAGTAAACCACTTGGCTTCTGATGCTCCACCTTCACCTGTTGGCAAACAAGACATCTAGCAACAAAATTTGCAATGTCGTGTTTCATTCCCGACCACCAATAACATTGTTTCAAATCTCTATACAGTTTCGTGCTCCCTAGATGCATAGCATATAAAGAACAGTGGGATTCCTCTAAAATCGTTCTTCTCAAATCAGGCACATTAGGTACACACAAACGGTTCCCATACATAACAATGTCATCATCCCGAATAGAAAATTCATTTGCTTTACCCTTTTTCATATTATCTCTAACTTTCTCCAATTCTGTATCTCCTCCTTGTGCTTGTTTTATCCAGTCTATCAATGTGGGTCTAACATTTAAATGTGCTACTATTCCGTAAGACTCATTCAAAGTTAATTCCACCCCCATTAAAACTAACTCTCTCAGCAGATCAACTCGAATACAATAAATACAAGATACTATGCCTAGAGATTTTCTACTCAAAGCATCAGCAACAACATTAGCTTTACCTGGATGGTGATGTATCGTACAATCATAATCTTTTATAAGTTCCATCCACCTTCTTTGCCTCAAGTTCAAGTCTTTTTTAGTAAACAAGTATTTTAAGCTTTGATGGTCAGTAAAAATTTCACAACTAACACCATATAAGTAGTGTCTCCAGATCTTTAATGCAAAAACTACTGCAGCTAACTCAAGATCATGAGTAGGGTAGTTGCGCTCATGTATCTTTAACTGTCGAGAAGCAAAAGCAATTACCTTTCCATGCTGCATTAATACACATCCAAGTCCTTGATACGAAGCATCACTATAAATAACTAGACCTTCTGTACCTGTTGGGATAGTCAATACTCGAGCTGATGTCAACTTACCCTTTAAATTTTCAAAGCTTTTATCACAATCACCACTCCACACAAACTTTTTATCCTTTCTGGTAAGCTTAGTCAATGGCAATGCAATAGAAGAAAACCCCGATATAAACCTCCTGTAATAGCCCGCCAATCCCAAAAAGCTACGTACCTCTGTCACACTAGTTGGTCTTTCCCAATTCATTACAGGTTCTACCTTCTTGGGATCTACACAAATACCATCAGCAGAAATAACATGCCCCAAAAATACTACCCTGTCTAGCAAAAATTCACATTTAGAAAATTTAGCATACAACTGCTTCTCTCGCAAGGTCTGTAAAATAATACGCAGGTGGCATTCATGCTCATCCCTACTACGAGAATATATCAAAATATCATCAATGAAGATAATAACAAAAGAATCCACATATGGGTGAAATATACGGTTCATCAAATCCATGAATACGGACGGTGCATTTGTTAACCCAAATGGCATGACAAGAAATTCATAATGTCCATACCTCGAACGAAAAGCAGTTTTAGAAATGTCACAATCTCTTACTTTCAATTGATGATATCCGGATCTGAGATCGATCTTGGAAAACACTTTGGCTCCTTGCAACTGATCGAACAAGTCATCAATGCGGGGTAGTGGGTATTTATTACGGATAGTCACCTTATTCAATTGACGATAATCGATGCACAGCCTCATGGTTCCATCTTTCTTCTTCACAAACAATACTGGGGCTCCCCACGGTGATACACTAGGCCTTATAAAACCATGATCTAACAAATCTTGCAACTGTATTTTTAGCTCCTTTAATTCTGCAGGTGCCATGCGATGTGGTGCAATAGATATCGGTGCGGTGCCTGGTACCAACTCAATCGCAAATTCTACCTCACGATCTGGTGCTAACCCTGGGAGTTCTTCTGGGAAGATATCTGCAAACTCATCAACTACTGGTATATCTGATAATTTTCCAGCCTCTTGTCGTATGTCCACCACATGGGCAAGATAACCCTCACATCCTTTCCTTAGCAGTTCATAACATTTTGTAGCAGAAATCAAACAAGTTGGAGTGTCATTTTGTTCCCCAATAAATTTAAATTCAGGTTCACCCGGTAACTGAAACACTACCTCCTTTTTAAAGCAATCTAAACATACATGATATGAAGCTAACCAATCCATACCCAGTATTACATCAAAGTCACGCATATCGAGAGGTAATAAGTCAACTAGTAACTCTTTTTGACCCACTCGCATCACACACTCCCTATATACCCTCTCAATAAAAACCAACCCCCCTACTGGAGTAACAATAGCTAAACCAGAATCTAATGATGATAATGGTTTATTAAGATGCAACAGATAAAGCAAAGACACAAAAGAATGTGTAGAACCAGGATCTATCAACACATAAGCATCTTTATCACCAATAGGAAGTGTACCTGTCACTACGTTAGGCATAGCTTGTGCATCTTGTTGCGTCAGTGCAAACACTCTACCTTGGCCTTGGTTTTGAGACACGCCTCCTCTACATCCCCTATGTACTTTCGGTATAGAAATCCTATTTCCTACTGTCACACTCCCAACTGAAGTTGTAGCTCCCATCGCTGGACAATTCTTTCGTAAGTGCCCCGGTTGATGACAATGGAAACATAAAGGTGTCGTCTCAGCTATTGTACACTCCCGAGACATGTGCCCTTAACCACCACATCTATAACAAAATATGGCCCTCAATCCCATCACAAATGATTTTCTGACCGATTCATCCCAGTCCTTCCACCTCGAGCTTGAAATCTTCCACGTGCATTTTTATTATTTTTAAATTCTTGGCCCTTAGGCACTCCTTGTGCTACACTCTGAGTTGAGGTTCCCGTCTCCCATCCATATGATCTTATACTATCATGTCTAGCTTTCTTCGAGTGTTCAACGTGCATTTCTTTTATTGACTTTTCTGACACCATGGTCCTATCCACCAAGTCCACATAATCCGTGATCTTCATATTAGCAACCATGCTTTTTATATCTACACTCAGCCCGGTTTGAAACTGATCACATTTACTTTCTTCCGTCCTCACCAAGTCAGGTGCAAATCTAGATAAGGATATAAATAAAGCTTCATACTCTGCCACTGTTCGATTCCCCTGTTTCAACGTTATAAATTCTTCCTCTTTCTCCTTCCTATAAAGCCTTGGGAAATATTTTTCAAAGAACACTTTCACAAACCTTTCCCATGTAATTCGTGGAGGATTTATTGGCACCACTCCCCCCATTGTAGTAAGTAATCTTTCTGTTGCGTCCCACCATAACTTTGCATCATCCTCTAACCTAAAGGTTGCTAACAAAACCTTTTGTTCATCTCGCACTTCCATCACCTTGAATATTGTTTCCATCTTTCTAATCCACCCCTCTGCCACTAATGGATCAGTAGTCCCAGTAAATGCTGGTGGATTTAACTTCATGAACCTCTCATGCAATTTGTCCCTATCCCCACCATGTTCTCCACCTCTTGCTTGTTCCATAAGTTGTGCCACAGCACATAATATTCTTCCCACATCATCAATAGGTTGTTGTTGCACCTCTGGTTCCTCCACTTGAATATGTCTATGTCCTTGCTGACTATTAGGAACATAAGATGCCTCACCCTCCGCTCCATCATGTGGGTCATGTGGATCCATCATTCACTTAAACAAAATACAATAGCAACAATTTAATATTAACAATGTTAGTCAAAATCCAGGTACATAACAAACTCACTTTCTAGTGTCCACTGCCAATCTAGACCCTCACACCCTATCCAGAACCTAATAACCACGCTCTGATACCAAGTTGTCGTGCCCCGAATTAATTAAGTTAAACTCATCCTTTTAATTAGAGATAAATTGCCTTAAACAATGCTTTAATTTAAATCTCTGAGGAAAATAGCATAAGATTTTTTTTTTCCAAAGGTATGTGTAGATGAAAACATAACTGCCTTTACTTATAACTTATAAGTACTTCATAACTTTACATAACCAAGATCCTTAGTTTAATAATTACACAAAAGGAATCTTGATATTCAAACCATACTAATTATCCATCACTCCCCCGTTTTAAGGTCCTAACTTGGCAGTGAACTCCAAACGGTAGGCATACCTGAAACATAACATTACAGGAGTGTAAGAAATATAAACTTAGTGAATGACCATATACCACCTCTATAACCAAATTGAATAACCATTTTTATTTTGTTTTAATGCTATAACCCAACAGGAATTGTGAAACTCTCGCAAGCCTGGACCCGCTACAGTCCAATTAATCCACCACAGTTATCGGGGACCACCACATCCCTTTATTAGGCCCGAGTACACAACCCTTTAAGTTGGATTAACAGGACTGCCACATCCTGTAGGACCCACCACAGTCCTTAACATTAGATAAAGTACTCACAAGTCCATATCATTATATAACATCGCTTAACATTTTCAATCATATGCATATGTTTCATAAATACAACATCACTCCCATAAACATTTTCACACGCATGTGTTTAACTACACATTTCCATATGAAATTATAAGCATTTATATTTCATAAGGAAGGTCACTCACCTTGGATTTAGTGCTAAGATTAATACCAACTACTTCCTTGGTATGGTAGTATTAGCTGCTTCCCCACCTAACAAGTCAATGTCGTTAGTATTTGAATACACCAATTAACATCAAACCCAGTAATACATCACATCATTTGGTCAATCAGAAATAACTAAGGAGGAAATAAATATGACACTTCACATTTCTATAACACACAATTAATTAGGGTTCCAACACAATTTACAGAATTTAATTATGAATTTGCTAGACAAAGTTATGCCCATTTTATTACAGCCTTTTCCAAATCATTTCTCAAGAAAAACAACAACACAACTTCAACTTCATGAAATTCTCATAATTTTTGTACAACATAACTTTCCATGATATTCCACCCAATATCAGTAAACACATTTAATAATACAAATTTAATGTTTCATAATTTTTAGGGCTCATTTTCTATGTCGAGCGAAACGTCAAACACCTGGTATGCATTCTTGCTCCTTTAGGGCAGATTTTAAACCAAGACTTCAAACTATCACCAAGGGTTCATTCCTTGGTATTTTTATACAATTTTCGGATAAGTTATACATGTATGAGTTTATTTTACTCTCCAACTTGAATCACTCAATTCCAATAAGTATTCCATGATTTATGCCATTTTTAGTATAACTAGGTCAAAATACAACATTAAGGCATAACTTAACATTTTTAAGCATACATAACCTTGACCTTGAGTATAATTCATGGAAACATATAATAAACATGTTTTAGCAGAAATATGCATCAAAATCATGAACTTTCTAAATAAAAATGCTTTACGAAAAGATGATGTAAATTTAGGACTTTAAAGTATGCATTTACAATCCTAGCTCTGGTTCTAACATATGTTCTTAACCCATCCTTGTTCCAACACAATTCAGAAATATGGGTATCATTAAAATATATATCAAAATCAGGAATAAAAACATGCCAAGTATAGAACTCATCCATGTGACACACTTTAATAAAGATGTAATTACCTTACGAGGATTCCTTGATTTATGGAAAATTTCCAAAGATTTATTCCTTAACTTTCTTCTCTTTCTCTCTCTTTAGGCAAAACTCTTGTTCATGGCTGCATTTGCTGAACAAAGGAGTTGTTTTATACAGTTTAAGTCGGCCAAACCATCACCCACCCTTTAACCAATCAAAAAATAGCACATGGTGTGCTAATAAGACAATTGTCACTTAAGGGATGGACATATTTGCCCTTGTTTCGTACTTTCGGTATAACTTCTTGTACGAGTCTCCGTTTAACCCACCGTTTGTTGTGTTATAATATTAATTCATATATATACAACTTTCATAATTTATGTTTTCCCCAAATCATAAACTAATACGCCTAATTTGGGCATCGAACAGGAAAGTAGCAATTTATCGAAAATCTCAAAACTTTCACATTTGGCAGCCAAACATTGTCAATTTCGTATCAACAACCTTATTTACTTTTATAAACATAATCATGCATTAAAAACATAATTTATGATGCATTAATCGCATAACTAATCATATGTTCTAAACATGGTATCCCCGATCATAAGCTCAATTAACACCTAATGTAAACAACACATATGTCACATGAGCATGCATCCCCTAAACATGCTAATTAACATGTTTAACACACATAATCAATCTATAACTTATAACTCCTAAGTTATAATTAATCATGTAATTAACCTTCCTAATCATGTTTTAGGGCCTTACAAAAAGTCACTATGAATACATGCTACGAAATAATTGAAACATGATATTATACATTATTTTCAAGTCAACATTTAAAGCAAAATAACATGATACAATTAAACATCTACCCCTCTAATGTGTTTAATAATTTCTTTAATTCTGGGTTATCGTCCAGAATAGACTGAATCTCGATAGGTGCCTCTATGTCGTCTACCGATGTAGTCAAGCGCTTAGGAGAATGTAAAATAACACACCATGGATCATTGTTTGGGCTCTTTGCATAAAGCACTTGCTTTATGTTTTGGAATGCACAAACGAATGGCTTATCATTCACATTATCTTTACTCTTCAAATTGGCCAAATCAACCTTCACCATGTGGGTGTAAGGGTCAACCATACATGCATTCTTGTCATCCACTCTCACCCAATCACAGTAAAATACATGTATGCTGAAAGATATATAATCTGAAAGAACAATTTGTTTTACAATCCCATAATGCGTCATCTCAGTTTCTATCAAGTTTTTATCTTTCACGCTTGCCCTGAAATGAGTTAATGCTTGATATGAAATGCCGCTATTTTGTTTCCCAATGAGTTTTAACTCGTGTGTGCTTGAAGAGAACACAAAACCATTGACACGATATTGTCCAAACTCCTTGGCTACAAAACTAGGCCCATTTCCTAGACGTGCAAGCCTCGTCGATACTTCTCCAGCTTTCAATAACTGAAACCAAAAAAGTATTTGCATTGTGAATATGTTTCAAAGATAGTAAATAAAAGTGAGGTATTACTGTAGTCACCTCGAAAGCTACCCGATGCCTAAATTCATTGTCTGCGTTCGTGCCTCCCTTCCTCCCCTTGGCATGCCCGCACTTATTATATTGCCTAGGTTAAAACACTAAAAATATTAATTTCTAATGAATATAACATCGAACATATTACATTATTTTACAAAAAAATTTAAATAAACTCACATTTTCCATTTATCTATGTCTTCATGCGTCTCGAATACATATTGATCCACCTGGTTATATCGTGTACTTGTTAGCTTCACTACCTTACCTTTCCCCAGGGCCTCCTCATTCGCAAAATCTTCTAATTCATCAATAAAGCGTTCATGACCTCTAATATTTTGGTTAGGCATATATTCCTTTGCATACAATGAAGCCTCTTCCATAATCTACTCCTTAGCAACGGACCCATCAACGTACCATGTATTCTTAACGTAATCTTTAAAAGTTTTCATTAATCGTTCGAACGGATACATCCATCGGAACCTTACTGGTCCACATAAAAGCGCTTCATCGCACAAATGCATTAAAAGGTGGATTCTTATGTCAAAGAATGAGGGAGTAAAGTGCTTCTCCAAACGCATATAGCCTTGGCCAAAGTTTCTTTCACTGCCATTATGTGCATCATGTTGACAACTTTCTTGCACAATAGGGAGAAACATAAGCTAATTTGTAGAATGGCCCTTCGAAGATCCTTATTTTCTGAAAAATAGTGTCCGAACAACAGAGGGAAAAGTTACATTATCACATGCCAATCGTGGGAGTTGCACTTTTTCAAATCTTTTGTTGCGTTGCATACAATCCTGCGTAAGTTAGATGAGAAATTAGAAGGGACCTTCAAGCCCTTTAATGTTTCTAAGAACATATTTCTTCCTTCAATGTTCAAAGTATAAGATGCAACTGGCATATGCTTTTTTCCAGTGTTTGGATCTTCTTTCAACCATAATGATCTTTTAATCTTCAAATCTGGAAGATCTTCACGAGCTTTTTCTCCATCCTTGGAATGATAACCACCAATGCATGTGCTTACGAGATGCTCAATAATATTTTTCTCAACGTGCATTATGTCTATCACATGTCGCACAAGATGTTCCTTCTAGTATGGCAAATCAAGCATTATTGATCTCCTCGACCACGTCGTTTTCACATCAACATCCTTTCTTTTACGCTTTTGGGCCAAACTTATGGGGTGTTTCCCCCTCAACTTTTGATCAGCCTTTAATGACCTTTCTTTAATTTCCAAACCAGAAAGTCTTGGTGGAGGTGGTCACGTCTCGGTGCCTTCTGGGAGAAAATTTCTTCGTATTGACCTGAATTTATGACTTTGGGGTAGAAATCTCTGATGACTATGATAAAAAAGTTTACCACTTTTCTTAAGCCAACTGACTTCAATATCCTCTCCACATATAGGACAACCTAGGTAACCATGCACACTGCACCCAGATAAGGCCCCATAAGCGGGAAAATCATGAATTGCCCATATCAACATAGGTCTCAAAATGAATTCCTCCTTTTTGTACAAGTCGAACACTCTCACACCTTCAACCCATAAATCATTCCGTTCATCTATTAATGGCGCTAAAAAAACATCAATGTCACTACCCGGTTCTTTTGGACCTGATATCAACAACGATAAAATTAAAAACTCCTTTCTAATGCACAACGACGGGGGCAAATTTAAAGGTGCCACAAACACATGCCATATACTCTTATCATTGCTCAATTTTCCAAACGGGTTAAACCCAACGGTTGATATTCCTAGGCGAACGTTGCTTATTTCTTTAGGAAAGTTCGGGTATCGCTGATTTAAAGATTTCCACACAGATGAATCAATTGGATGTCGCATGAGATTCTCACCCACCTCTGCTCGACCATGCCAAGTCATTGCCTCTGCTATCTAAGGTATTTTGTAAAGTCTCTTCAATGTAGGACCTAAAGGGAAATAATTTAACACCTTCTTAGGTATTTACGTATCTACTTTCAACAAATGTTTATTATGTACTATCATCTTTCATTCATATCTAGGTTCCTTACATACAGGACAAGCCCATTTATCCTTATGCTACTTATAGTATAAAATGCAGTCATACTTGCAGCAATGAATTGATTTTTATTTCATACCCAAACCTTTCAAATTACCTTTCATGATCAGATAATTGACTGGCAGTGTATTTCCTTTGGGAAGCAAATCTTTTGCTAAGAGGAGTACTGCCATCACACTTTTTCCCAACAAACCAAATTTTCTCATTAAGTTGTGCGACCCAACCATGGCATATAACATTGTGTGATCGGGGTTGGAGTTATGGTATAATGGTGTTGCGGCTGCTTTTAACCGTATATAATCCTTAACTTGTTCCGTATCGTTGCCAATATGATCCTCACAACCTAAATCATTCCCTCTACTATCTTCATTTTCTTGTGTTGCGTGCACTTCTTACGTACCATTTATGAGATCGTTTAACCTAGTATGTACTAACGGGTCACCATTTGTGTGAACAGTTTCATTGACAAGTATTTCTTCTGGAATATACTTAAATTCCCTCTCCCCGTGGAAATGCCTAAACGTGTAGTCAGTTTGCATACCCCAATGAAACAAATGTACTTTTACATCTACCCCTTTCAAGCATTTACCATTTTTACAAAGATTGCACGGGCATGGGATAATATCAGTTTCAAGATTCTTCGTTGCATAATTCATAAAGTCTTTAACCCCATTAACGTATACTTGCCCCACTCTACAACTTTCACTCATCCACTCTTTATATTGTGGAAACCCCATTAATTCTACAATACAAACAAATAGAAACTCAGTAAATTATAAAACTAAATGAAGTTTGAGCTGATATTTAGAATATAATATCTGGCCTATCATTGCATTAATACTATCATTGCATTAAAACTCACAGGAAAACTCGACCGAGCACAAAACAATGATTATTTAATTAATTTTTAGATAAAATAAATATGAATAATATAAAATGATTATTGACAAAAACCTAACATATTCCCAGACAAGATAGTATTCAAAAAATGAAAGAGGTTAAACGATGTGTAGATATACTCACAACAAAAAAAATCAGATTTAACGATGTGTAGATATACTACCAACAAAACAAATAAATAATGCAAGACTCATAAATCAACGATTTCTAAATCAGATTTAGAAATCATTAAAACAAATAAACAACGCATATGAAAATTTTGACCTAACGAATCATCAGATATGAAATTATTAATGAAGAATATGAAAATTTTGACCCAACGAAGCATCAGAACACAAAACAATGTGTAGATATACTCACTGAGCACAAAACTTGTTAGACTGATACATATTTATCAATGAGAAAAACAAAATAAAAAATTATATGACCCAAATCTCAATATGAGTATTTATGATTGATATAAATGAGCAAGACAAAATGGAAATGGAAATCAAAATCAATTTATGACCAAATATCCATAATTTCTCCCTCCTTTATACCTTTCCTCTCTCCTCACTATTCATCATCTCCTACACCCACACATTTATCTCTCTCCTCCTTCATAACTAAAAACCCATCTGAAAAACTAACCCAATTGCCAAATCGTATTAACAAATCGTATTAACAAACCCATCATTAGAGGTAACAAATCGTGCTAACATATTAATATATCCGACATATTGTTAACAAACCCATCATTAGTGCTAACATATTAATAGATCAGACATATTGTTAACAAAATAGAAATAAAAAACTCACCAAAGTCGTGCTAACAGATTTCTTTGTAGGTTGTTCAATTCGAGTGAGTGAGTAACAAAATCGATTTACATATTAATAGTCAACAATATACTATTTTGTTAACAATATCGATTTATATATTAACAGTTAACAGTTCAGACATTATCAGTTCAGACATTAACTATATCGATTTACATATTAACAGCTTCGAAATGAAAAATCACCAAAATTGACATATATTGTTAACAAAATCGAAATAAAAACTCACTAAAATTGAAATCGATTTTTGTTAGATACTAAAGTAGCAGATGTTCTTCTATAGTGAGGGGCGGGAGTTCTTCACAGTGAGGGGCGGGAGTTCTTTAGAGTGAGAGGAGCGAGGAGGAAAATTAAACTAGGGCAAAAATTTTGTGACTCCTACCAGCAGTCACAAATTAAAGTTGGCAAAAATTTATGAGTGTTGGAAGCGGTTACAAATTTATGACGGTCAATAGCAGTTACAAATTATCTCAACACCAAAATTTATGACTGCTATAAGCAGTCATAAATTTATGACTGTCATTAGCAGTTACAAAATTAGTACTTAGGTCAAAATTTGTGACTCCTCATAGCAGTTATAAATTTTTGACTGCTCATAAGAGTTATAAATAACGCTTACTAATAAATTTGTGACTTCTTATGACAGTAATAAATTTATGACTGCTGATAGGAGTCACAAATTAATTAAATGGTAACATTTGTGACTCTCATTAGCAGTGAAAAATTAATTAACTCAAATTTTTTACTGCCCTTTATTTTATAACTCCTAATGGGAGTTACAAATAATTTTTTGATTGCTCTCGGGAGTGATAAGTTTGTCACCCCAATTAGCAGTCACAAAATTAGCATTTTGGTGTAGTGAAAAAGGAACATCATCCTCAATGTTAAGTAAAATGATTTTTAAAATTGAGAGCATAAGGTAGGAAAAAGATTACCATAATCAACCGCTAATGAAGTGGACAGATAATGCCAAAAAGAAACCTGAATGAGTGATAAAAAAATTATGTACAAGTCTAAACATGGAAAGCATGGGGTGATGTGAAACACCACCCGCAAACAGGAGGAGACTTATACAAGAACAATGGGTTGCCTCCCGGTAGCGCTAAGTTTAATGTCGTCAGCCAGACCGAACCATTCTCACCCTAAAGATAAGAACTGTGAAAGCGTGGGTGGAAGAAAAATTAGGTGATGAGAATCACTCCCAAACAAGGCTGAAGCGTCGATCTTGTTGGATAAAATTGACAAGGGTGAGGGTGAAGAAACACCGATCGCGAGCCTTATTATTATTTTTTTCTCAAGAAAATAATTTCTTTTTTTGTGTCTTTTGAATATTTTTAAAAAGAAAGGAAATATTGTTATGATTTTGAGAGAATGAAAGGAAGAAAATATTTTTTAATTTTTTATAAAAATAACGAAAGAAGATATTTTTGGATTATTTTGGAAGAAAAGATAAGAAAAAAATTTGGACTCTTGATATAAGGACGAACTCACTAAAATGGACTACCGAAAAATTGAATTGGACACACACAAGTCAAGGATAAATCCTAACTAGCACATAGCCAATTTTTATCTTTAAATTTAGGTGAAAGGGTAGTTAAATTTTAATGAAGTCCCCTGGTGATAAAAAATCACGGAATTTATCTTTGTGATCACCTTTTCAAAATTTGTATCGATGGCGTAAGGCCAACCGACAGTCGAAGGGATCTCTCTCCCTGGAGGCGGTGCGTCAGGTCTTAAATGACCTGACCAATGGTAGGGTAAAACTCTTTCCATTTCAGTCTTAGTTTTTGCACCTTCTAGTTTTGTATTCACTTATGCCTGCTTGGGGATTTTCAGGTGACCTTTTATCCTTGGGGGACCGCCATTCAGGATACGAGGATAACTGGGGTGAACGCGCAGATGGGGCGTTTGTTGGCGCATGAGTTCGGCCATTCCTGGTACCTCAGGGAGAGGGTGATCCATCAGATTGCTGAGGAGGAGGTGGTGGTACCTCCCGTGCAACCTCCTACGTCTATGAGGCGGCGATAATTGGCGAGTCCTATGCGTTGTATACTGATACGGCTGCGTCGTATGATTATTTAGACTTTGTGACGAGCTGGTTGATGGCGCCCAGTATACATGACTCTTTGCCTTTCCCTCCTGCTGGTTCGAGTCGGGCGGTGGGGTCTTCCCACAGTGGTGGTGGTCCGTCGGTACCTGCGGCAGCGGCGACCTCGGAGGTCCCTTTTGTTCTGTTGCACACTCCTTCGTACAACATTCGGCGGGCAGATGGAGGGACAGTGCCGATGCTACACCATCCTCTTGCGATGGATCCAGAGGAGCTGGGCTTGACAAAGGACGTCCTTCCTCCTGCGGTAAACCTTTCGGTCCTTTTCCTCTCTTTTTTGATTTATTTTACTTGATACTGATTCTACCTTTTCTTTGCAGCAAATTCGGGTGTCGACCACTTGGCTCAGGGACATCAGAGACTGGATATCATCGGCGACTGCCCACATTTGGGATGCTGTCCCTGTTCCTTCTTGTTTGGTGTCGTCAGCCTCGTCCGAGGAAGACTCTGGCTCGGGGAATGGGGGCGCTTCGTCTCATCATAGGGGGAAGAGAGCGCATCGCAGGGGTGGAAGCTCTTGAGAGAGAGAGAGTGTGGGTTCGGGCTGAGTCCCGTTGTTTTTTGGCTTTTTCTTTATTTCCTACAAAATGATGTAACACAGAAAACATATATATGCAATGCAATGTAGTTTTTTGGCTATCTTTTATTTTAATGATGAATGAATGCATGCACATGCGCCTTTTAATTTGCTACTGAGACCGTAAAAAAGGAGTATTCTTGGAATTTTTTCAAAGGAAAGTTTTTTTATTTAAAACGGGGAATCCCATAAGGAGGGAACAGGATTCTTGAAATTCTTTTGAGAATATCAATTTATTTTTATGGAGTTTTCTGATTTGACAAAAAAGGAAAGGAGAAAATTTCCAAAATTGGGGGGTTATCGATCGGCAAGCACCCTGGCCTGCCTATCGGCAGTTCAGTCCAGTCCCATCAATTGAAAGCTTTGATTGGTACCCTCTTCAGCCTTTAGTACCTTGTGGGGTAGGATTCCTTCCGATTTCTGTAGGGATTATGTCCCTTGTGAGGATTCTCAAGTATAAAAGGGGAGAAGGGTGGAGTGTTTTCCTCACACCTTTTACATTCTTACATACCTACCCATCATCTTTTAGTCTTGCGAGATGGCTCTCCCTAGTAGCATTGATTTTGTCAATTACCTTGAAGCCTTGGAAGCTATGTGCTCTTATAATGTCGACTATGATGCTTTCAACATGCGTTGAGTCTCCTTGTGGCGTAATCGACTTTTTGAGTGGAATATGCTGATTGCGGCATTACAATTTTAGTACCCCAAAGACCATGTATTCCGTTTTGGGTTGGAAGAAGTTTGTCCTACCTACGAGGAATTTTTTGCCATACTGGGCGTGAATCCCAGTGTTGCCACGGCTTTACCCGAATTTTCCCGTTCTCCTAGGGATTTATTGGCCGGGCTTCTTCATATTTCTCCTTCGGCGTCCAGGTCATTGGTTGCCGGAGGAATGATCTCCCTCCCGACGGTGTTGCAGTTCGTGCGTTCACGGGAAGTAAGTGATGCTGGCTATGCTGGAGCCGTTGTTATGGGCCTGGTTTCAAAATTGTTGTTGGTGACTGAGGAGGTGCGCGTGGACTCACAACTTGCAGCCATTACCTCATGGATGTCATACCGTCGCAATCCTGCGGCGGTGATATTGGCGGAGACTTTGAATGGCCTGGATGCCTGGAGAGAAGGTCGTTCCGACTTTTTAAGGGGTAGCCCTGTGATGCTGTTCATGTGGTTGTCTGAAAGATTCCGCTTGTCGAACCCTCTAGAATATCCTTTGTCGGCTGTACCCAACTTCTTTTCGCGCTACTTCATTCGTGTTGGCCTGCATGTTGAGAATTGGGAGAATTGGCTTGTGGAACATGGGGCTTGTGGGCTGTATTGGTCAGTGCATTGGTGGGTACAGTTGCAGCTTGTTCTGGAGCTAGGAGAATATTCATATGTGCAGCTGGTTGGTCTCAGGCAGACCTCTTTTTATTTCCCTTGGCGAATTTTGCGCCAATTTGGCTGGGCGCAGGCCGTGCCCCCTCGGACCTCAAATTTCTTTCTGGTAGAAGATTTGACTAAGCGCTTGCGTCCGTTGCTCGGATCTCTGTGGGAAAATAGGCGTCCCTCGACCCGTCCCTCTCAGTCTGTTGGAAAGGTTTGCCATGTCCCCAAAGATTATATGAAGTGGTTGTGGAGGAAAGTAGTCAGCAAGATGTTGGTAGTAGAGACTGGTCAGAGGTGGTTTGTTTTATCTGACTCCATGGAAGGGGGTGTTGTGATCTTTTCGAAGATGGTTAAGGATCATCGGTCCATGGAGTGTTTGAGACAATCCATTCAGGCAGGAGCAAATTAGGGTCCTCAGGATGTAGATGATGAGGGCGCAGGCTCTTCGGGTAGCTGTGGGTAGGACTCCTGGGGAGTTTATTTATGTAACAGATGTGGGGGATTTTATCTGGTTTTTTAGGGTAGTGGGGGGGGGGGGAAAGGAGTTATCCGTTCCTTTTTCTTATGTAATCCGTACTGTAGTTTCTTATTAATGAAATAAACAAGTTTCTAATCATCCAGCTGTGCCTTTCGATGAATTTTGTATTTTGAGTTATCTATACCAATCGCTAAGGCATACATCATCCTTTTGTTCAAGTAGATGTTTAGAATGAACTGTCGTTCTCGGAGATAAGAAAGGAATATATTTTTGTGAAAAAGAAGGGGTCGTGCTCATGTGGGATGTATGAGCTGCTTACGTACCTCTGGGGTTTTTTGAAAAGTTTTAAAATAGTTTCATGTAGAGGATCAGGCCCACATAGTTCTGGGTAGAGGGAAATGGAGAGAGTTTTTTTTTTTTTTTAGAATAGAAGAGGGGGTGATAAGAGTCGTAGCGCGCCGAGATTTCCAACTAGGGGTAGAATTTCTTGAGACGGTCCAGATTGACTGGACGAGCCATCTCTTCCCCATCTAGGTCAGTGAGCATGGCGGCACCGCCGGATAATATTTTCTTTACAATGTAAGGGTCGCTCCAATTGGGATTGAATTTTCCTCTGGGGTCCCAAATGGGTTCGATTATCTCTTTGAGGGCTAGATCCCCCACCCGTACACCGCGGTCCTTGACTTTCTTATTGAACGATTGCGCTATTCGGCAATGATACCCTTGTATGTGGTAAAGAGCTTTTAATCTCCGTTCATCTAGGAGGGTTAACTCATCAAGACGGCTTTGGTACCAGTCTTCTTCACTAACCTTGCCTTCGAGCATGACACGTAACGAGGGTATTTCAAGCTCCACGGGTAGGACTGCTTCCACGTCGTATACCAAGGAGTAAGGGGTAGCCCCAGTAGAGGTTCGAATTGAGGTTCGATAGCCACAGAGGGCGTAGGGGATCCGTTCGGCCCAATCCCTACAACTTTCGATCATCTTGTTGATGATGGTTTTGAGATTTTTGTTGGCGGCTTCAACTGCACCATTGGTCTGAGGTCGGTAGGGAGAGGATTTGTGTCTCTGAATCCCGTACTCATTGACTATTTCTATGACTTCTGCCTCGAAGTGCAAACCATTATCCGACACTAGCTCGTGCGGGACCCCATATCGGCAGATGATATTTTTCTTGATGAATTTGGCCACCTTCTTGGCATTTAATACTGCGTATGACTCAGCTTCGACCCATTTGGTGAAGTAATCGATGGCAACCAGGATGAACTCATGCCCATTTGACGCTTTTGGTGTAACCTTCCCTATGATGTCGATACCCCAGGTGGAGAACGGCCAGGGAGAAGTCAAGTTGTATAATTCCCGCAGAGGTAGATGTTGGAGATTGGAGAACTGTTGGCATTTAGGGCACCTCCGAACATAGGCGGTGCAATCCTGGGCTATGGTGGTCCAGTAGTAGCCTTGTCGGATGATCTTTTTGGCAAGCATGTGACCGTTCGTGTGAGGCCCGCATGCCCCGCTGTGGATTTTCTGCATTATTTTTTCAATGTCAGCCCCTGAGATACAGTGAAGATGAGTTCCGTCGAAATTCCTCTTGAGTAGTGCTTTATGGCAGATGATGTACTGAGCGGCCAGCCTTCGGAGGGTAGCTCGGTCGTTCTTGTTGGAACCCTCGGGATACCTACCGTACCAGAGGAGGCACCAAATATTGTAGTGGAAATCTGTTACTAAAGCCGTTTATTGAAAATAAACTATTTAAGTAACTCCGAATAGTTTTTTGAAAAAACCCTTTTCTTAAAAACCAAAACTATTTGAACACAAGATGTGTTTAATAAAACAGTATGTACGAGATCTATTCAAGATTTGAATAACAGGTTTATTAAACAGTTTTAAACAAACTCTTAAACTCAGCACAACCAAGAATGAGATGAGGAGATGTAGGAAGATTAAGTTCACTATTTTTTATGTGGTAAAACCTCAACCAACTGAGGAAACACCCACGACTCCCTCTACGGAGTAAAAACAAAATTCCACTAAAATAAATTTACCAGTTACAAACTATATAACTAACATGCATACAACTCAGACCTATATAAGTTTAGGAATGTACCGTCTGGTGTCCTTATAACTTCTCTACAGTTCTGATTGTTGATGTTGTTCTCTCAGTTTGTTAACTTCTGATTTGTTCCAGCACTTTACGTTGACTCTTGTTCACAAGATCTTATTACCAACACTTTTCGTGTGGTAGGGTGAAAAAGTGTTTGTGGAGGTGATCTCTAACACATGCATGCACACACACACACTTATTATGTACAATCAGTCCTAACAAATTACATATAAGGCTATATGCAGTGATTTTTCTTTTTCTCTCTTCTCACAAAACTCTAACCTTTTTGACCTTTAAATCAATCCCAGAATCCACAGCTATCTTGCTCAGAAGACGTATCAAGATCTTAATCAGTCTTTGTTTTGAAAATATTTTTGAGACTGAAAATCACCAAGTGCGATTCCAAACTAGGTTTAAGGTTTAGTTTTAAGAGAACTAGAAACAAAAAACATTTATTGTTGATTTAAAGATAAAAAAGATTTTCAAAAAAGAATCAACAATATATTTCTCAAGATGAGAAATAAACCATGTAAATCGAAGTGTGATGTAACATGCAGAACATAGATCTGAAATTTCTATGAAGAAGAAAATAGATCTAAGCAAGGTTCTAAAAAACGCGAGGCGTGATCGAGGCGTGGAGGCCAAGCCTTAAGCCTTAGAAGCCTAGGTGGGCCTTGGCGTACAAAGGTGTGAAAAAATGTTTAGGCCTTTTTAATATATTTTAATATTTTTTAACCATAACAAGGCTATTAAAATACTAAAATTGTACATATCATAAAAATATGTCTGAATATTTGCAAATAAAAATACTATTTGATTATTTTGGATGAGATAATGGTCCGGTTTGTAAAAAAATCTTTAAAAGGCGATATCGTTTCACTAAAGCATTGTTGTTTTTAGAAAAAAGAATACGCCTTAAGGGTTTTACCAAGCATAAGGCGTCAAAATCTTAAGGCGGGGCGTTTCTCCCAAGCCTCAAGCCTAGGCGTGCCTAGGCGGGTTTTTTAGAACAGTGGATCTAAGTAAACAGTTTAAGTTGGGAACAAGATCTAACGAACAAAAGGTTACAGCAACAAAACCAACTGTAATCAAACTCTCAAAAACTCAAGAACACACAGGGTTGTGTTTGGAATATGTTGGAGTTTTAGAGGAGTTTTTGGTTTTGAAAGAGGCTTGACGAACAAGGGTTAGGGTTTCTAACTCTCTCTCTCTCTCTGGTTTCTCTCTTCTCTCTATTTTCTCTCTCTTCTCTCTACTTTCTTTTTTTTACTCTCAAAAATGAACTGGTCAAAAGTCTTAGACGATTGAGAGGAGGGTTCCTTTTATAGGACGAAGAGAAGGATCGAGAAGATGGTTCAAAAACAAGGGTCAGGATTGAGTCAAGCTGGATTGACTTTGATCCAAGGGCTCACAGTACGCGGTGATTAAAATTCACCTGATTGGTTCAAGAGGGATACACAGGGATTACCAAAGAAAGCATGCAGATCATTGATAAGGATTGATCCAACGGTTGTAACCATACTCTTATATACTCAGTAAAGAAACACAAAATGCACCAATCAGCAAGCAGCAGGTGTTGATCAATTAGGCGATATAAAACGCGCGTCATAAAATAATTACAACCATACCCTGAATTCTCTGTTGCTTTTGGTTTCTACCCAAAGCAACTTTAAGCCAATAAACCCATTAAACCATAATTGTAGATTGAACCCACAAACTTTTAAAACTAAGTTTTAATTAATAAAACCTTTATTAAAAAATGTTTATAAAATCCCAAAAAATATTTAAAAATCAAATTTAGGGATTTAAACATACTCAACATATGTACACACATTAATAGGTAATATGACATGTATATGATTCATTCTACTGTGTGTGAGTGTTGGTAATTAGGTCTAGATCACTACAAGTTAGATGAATGAAATAGCAAACCAATCTCTGAGGTTCTTTGGTTTCTAGGATAGACATAATTTTATCACAATTTCCAAACTAGATGAACACTTATACAATATAGACTCAAGGGAGTCAAGAGTATAAGGGCTTCACGTAGTACCAGTAACTGACTAGTTCAGGATCTTCTGAGGTGGCAAGCTCAATGTGGCAGCAATGGGTAGGTTTGTCTTGCTTTTGAACTAGGAAGGGGGTCATTGTTATTCCCTCGGGCATGTCGACCATGGAAGCCAAAGTAGCGAGAGCAAAGGCTAGGTTATTCTTTGCTCAGGGTAGGTAATGGAAGGTGATATCTCAGAATTGGGAGGCTAACTCTTCTAATTGGGCGTGAAAGGATTGGAGCTTTTCGTCCTTGACTTTCCAATTTCTGAGCACTTGACCGATGATTAGGGCAGAATCCCCATATACATCAAGGTATTGAATACCTTTCTCGAGAGCGACCTTGAGGCCTACTGTGCATGCCTCGTATTCCGTCATGTTATTGGTGCAAGGGAAATCCAATTTAATGGCGATGGGAGTGTGGGAGTCATCTGGGGCGATCAGAAGTATCCCAATGCCATATCCCCTTTTGTTGGCAGCGCCGTCAAAGAACATTTTCCATCGAAAGCGGTCTTGAGTGGTGTAGAGGAAATTTTCATCTGGGAATTCAGAGATCCAGACATCTTCTTTATCTATGGGGTAATCAGCGAGGTAATCAGAGATGGCCCTTCCCTTAACGGCTTTCTGTGTGACGTACACGTATCGAACTCAATTAGGAGCATCAACCATCGAGCCATTCGGCTGGATAAGGCGGGTTTTTCGAGCAGGTATTTGATGGGATCCATTCGGGATACAAGTTTGATGGGAAAGACGAGCATGTAGTGTCGCAACTTTTGGGTGACCCAGACAAGTGCGACACATGCTTTTTCCAAAGCAGTGTAGTTGACCTCGTATCCAGCCAATTTGCGACTGGCGTAATAGATGGCTCTTTCTTTGCGGGAGTTTTCAAGGTACTAGGCTAGCAAAGCCCCGGCTGCAGTGTCGGTTATGGTTAGGTATAAGAGCAAAGGGAGACCAGGCTATGGTGGCATGAGAACTGGAGGTTGGGTTAGGTACTGTATGATTCGATTAAAAGCTTCTTGTCAGGCCTCGTTCCAAACCTTGGTTGAATCCTTTCGGAGGATCTTGAAAATTGGTTCACAGATGGAGGTTAGCTGGCTGATGAACCGACTGATATATTATAATTTCCCAAGGAAACCTCAGACTTCCTTCTCTGTTCGGGGAGGTAGCATCTCACGTATGGCCTTCAGCTTGGCGGGATCTGCTTCTATCCCCTTCTCACTGACCATGAATCCTAAGAGTTTTCCCTTTGTAACGCCAAAGACACACTTCTGTGGATTAAGTCGCATCTGATACTGTCGCAATCGTTCGAAGAACTTTCGGAGAGCGGGAACATGACCTTCTCTAGTTTTGGACTTGATAATCATATCATCCACGTAAACCTCGACCTCTTTGTGAATCAAATCGTGCAGGATGGTTGTGGCGACCCTTTGGTAGGTAGCCCCAGCATTCTTGAGACCGAATGGCATAACGGTGTAGCAAAAGGTTCCCCATGGGGTGATGAATGCGGTTTTCTCTTGATGGTCGGGGTGCATCTTAATTTGGTTGTATCTGGTAAATCCGTCGACAAATGACTTGAGAGCATGACTGGCTATGTTGTCCACGATCATGTCGATATTGGGTAGCGAATAATCATCCTTCGGAGAGGTTTTGTTTAAATCTCGGTAATCCACACACATTCGAACCTTTCCTCCCGATTTTGGCACAGGTACAATGTTGGCTAGCCAGGTGGAATATTCAATTACTCAAATGAAACCCACGTTCAACTGTTTGATCACCTCTTCTTTGACCTTAAGCGACCATTCGGTGCGGAGTTTTCTTAATTTTTGTTTAACTGGCTTGGCATCTGGGAGAGTGGGGATCTCATGCTGAGCTATTTCGGGGTCAATATCGGGCATGTCGTCGTAGGACCATGAGAAGACATCCACGAACTCCTTTAGTAATTCTTCGAGTTGTGCGCGCTCATGCTCGTCAAGGGTGGCCCCTATCCTAATCTCGCGCAGTTGGCTACTAGAACCGAGATTAATAACAATAGTCTCTTCTTTATTAACTTGAACGCGGTTATGTTGTTTATTATTAACCTTATTTAGATCAGTTAAGAATTGTTCATTTGTAAAATCATCATCATCAAAAGCTTGATTAGAATCTAAACAATTAATGTAAGGCACAACAAGATACTCAAAATCTTCGTTTATTTCATTAATAGGAAAAACAGCATTGAGAACCTCATCAAAAGAGGTCTCGATTACATTTGAGCAAGGGTGGACAACAGAAGAATAAGTAGGGTAAACATTGGGGTTGGGGGAGATTTCAAGAGGTAGAACTAGCGCAGCATGCCAGTTGAGGAGAGGTGTATCAGTAGCTTTAATCAGATGGGATGGGTCCCTTGATGTAGTGCCCGAATGAACCATGCAGGGTGTCAGCCCCAGTGTCTGTAAGTTGAAGGAATCTTCAAAATTGCTTTCCTCAGTCTCTTTGGTATCCTTGATGATCGGATGTACGCGTTGTGGGAAACGTTCGGCCCATGGGTAGCTATCTTGGAAGAAGATCTCCATTCCAGACTTCATTTTCTTATCTGTATGGTCATACCACAGTTCTGGAAAGCCACAAAAGGGGAAGTCTTCACCCTTTTTAATGAATCGTCCATTTAAAGATAGTTTGAACACAGTCTAACCCTTTCTTTGATCGAGACTGGCGGATCATTCTGAGCTCTTGTTCTGATGGTTGATACCCCAAGCTGCAAGGAGGGAAAGCTTTCTTCAGTTCGATGGGCTCAAGTATCCCCTGCTGCCTTTGTCCTAGCCCCAGTCCGGGCATGAAGTGCATATTTTTGAACATCTGAATCACATTGACATTGCCATGAGGGTCATATTCTGGAAAAACCCTTTCTTTGAAACCATCCCCTGCCAGGAGTAGGGATGGCTCAACTCAAAAACCTAATAAGAGCATATCATTTGACCCATGTTGTATCTCAAGAATTGGACTTCTGGTGCTTGCACCCTCGGCGTTACCGTCGTCACCCAAGATGGTGATGACTCGCCCATCGGCGAAGAACTTCAATTTTTTATGGAATGAGGAAGAGAAACCCTTTATACTGTGGAGCCAAGGTCGTTCGAGCAACAGGTTAAAACAGGCCGGGATATCGATGACTTAGAAATCGACGACAGGGTTTATAGGACCAGCCCCTATTACAAGTTTTATGGATCCCATCACCTCACGACGGGTATTATCGTAGGCACGCACGGCAGCGGAGGTTAGAGCGAGGTCACTTTATTTCAGACCTAAACATTTGAAGGTTCGCAGTGGGCAGACATTCAAAGTGGATCTGTTGTCAATGAGAGAAAGTGGTACAACCTTCCCCATAACTTCGACGGAGATGTTGAGTGCATGATTGTGATTTGGCCCAATTTTGGGGATTTCTTCTTCAGAAAAGGACAGCATTCGGGTAGAGGTCAAGGATCCGACCAGGTTCACCGCTTCTTCTGGTGTGGTAGAAGGAGGAACTATAGGTCCAGCGAGTAATTTGATTAAAGCATTTTTGTGCAGCTGGGAAGACATGAAAAGCCCCCATAGAGTGATGTTAGCTTGAGTTTTCTTCAGTTGATCGAGGATCTTGCTCTCCTCGATGGTTATTTCTGGCATAGGAAGGTTTTCAATGCCCTTCCCCTTGTCATTTACTGGTAGTGAGTTGGGAATCTGGTAATGTCTCCCAAACCTGGTCATGTGATTTACTGAAGAAGGAAAAAACTTAAATCCAGTTTCCTCATCAATCTCGGGTTGTTCTGCCACCTTATCTATTTCTCCGAGGAGTTCTTCAAATGATATCATCCCACATAAGTCGGTTACTGGGCCAGTTCTTCCTGAATCTTGCTCTTCATTCGAGTCTTCGAATTCTTCCCCCCATACGGTGGCAACAATTCTGTTTTCCCCTGTGAATTCAATGTATTCCACGACTTCAACGGCTTCCTCATATAGGTCTTTCCATTCTGTGGGGATGTGTAAGGGTGAAGGGATCAGACGCCCTTGTAGCTTCAGAGTGTCAAGTAACTCGGTGATACTGCAAATGTTGTTAGTTTGACTGAATGCCTTCGCCATGACTTGGATAACATCATCTAAGCTGACTTCGTCTGTTGGTACTACCCACTTATCTGATTCTCGGGCCCATTTTTGTGCTTCCAAAAACAAAGTACTGAACCTCTGGCAGTCGATAATCATCTGTGAGGGCAATTTCAGCCCGAACTCTAGGAGTTGGTTCAATACCTCTGATAATTCCATACTTTCACTTTCAAAACAGGTTCGGACAGTGATGCACGCTCTGGTAAGGAGTGACAGTGCCTAATCAGCGGGGCTAGTAGGGTGTAGGAGGAAATATGGGCAAAGTTGAAGAGGTTTAGGAGGGTATAAGGGTGTGATTTGGGTTGACGGATCAAAGTTCGGGTTTTCTTCCAATAAGATGGCATTGGTGTGATTTGGGAGTGGGTTATGAGTAGTGTTTGGTTTAGGATTGGCTAGTGGGGCGATGGTACCCCGTTCAATGAGATCTTGGATTATTTTTCGAAGGTGGAAGCATTGGTCGGTGGTATGGCCAGCTGTTTGGTGAAAGGCGCAATGAGCATCGGTCTTAAAATTTCTAGGAAGTGGATTGGGTAATGGACGTGGATCCAGGGGCTTTATAAGGTTTCGGCTTAACAGGGCTTGGTAAACTTTGGAGAGGGGAGCATGAATCTCAGTGTATTCCCTTCGGAAGGGAGCAGGGCGGCTTTCTGGTGCCCATGATGTGGTTGGTTGAGAGATGTTGTTGATGGTTGAGACTGTAGCATTAGCAGGCTTGTCATATTTTCTGGGGGTGAACTGTGCGGACACCTTCTTCGGTTTAACTTCTATTTTGGCAAGACTTTCCTCGATTTCTACCCCTGCTTCTCTGAGAGCTCGAAAGTACTGTCCTCCCATGGTTGTTCGAACATGGGGCAAGAAATTCTTCTTTACTATACTGACTTGTTCTTCTTCAGATGGCCGATTAGTCATGGTAGCTGCTTTTTCCCTCCATCGGGCTATGAAGTTACTGACTGATTCTCCAGAGTTTTATTTGAACAGCTCTAAATCACGATGGGTGAACTCGAGCTCTTCGTTGTATTTGTATTGCAACATGAATTCTCGGGCTACATCCTCCCAACTATGGATTCTGGATTCCTGAAGAGATAAAAACCATAGGAGGGCACTATCCTTCAAAGTTTGCTGAAACAATTGGGCCATTACTTCTTCAGAAGCCCCTAGTAGAGTCATGGAACGATGATAACTGCGAAGATGAACAATCGGGGGACCACTCCCCCCGAACTTCTCGATATTTGGCATCTTGAACTTCTCGGGTAACTTTTCTTTAGGATAAGGAGACGTATGGGTGTAGTCCATGTAATTTCCAGAGATCCTGACTTGGTCAAACTTCTTGGTGCGCATCTTAAGATCTTCTTTGACTTTATTCAACTCCTCCTCCTTTGGATCAGGAACCACAGGCAAGTTAGCCATAGGCTGGGCAATGTTTGGCATTGGAAGCTGGGCAGGCGGCGGCCCATTAGAAGGAGGGGCATGCGGAGCGTGCTGATATTCTTCCGGAACCCAGATGGGCTCGGGTGGACCCATAGCATGAGGGAATAGGGCCTCGGGCTCTTGAGGAATAGGAACTTAGTTTCGTTGCATTTCTCGGACCTCAAATTGGAGGTTGTCAATCTCAGCCACGAGCTGAGCTAGGACTGTTGGCAGATCCGGTTGTATGACTGATGCTTGATCTGGGTTCTCCATGGAAGATGGATGGATTTTGGATTTGGAAGAAGTAGTAGAGGAGCGGATGAAACTCCGGGGTGATTTGACTAAAGACCTAAGCCAATAGGGAGCCAGGCCAAGGGCGTACGATCAACCTGAGAAGGCGTAGGATGAGATTTATTTTTTTGAGAAAAGGGGAAGAGAGATTTTTATTTTTTTGGATTTTTTGATAAGGAAGGGAGAAATGTTTTTGGATTTTTGATAAAGAAGGGAGAAAGGTTTTTGGATTTTTAATAAACAAGGGAGAAATGTTTTTGGAGACAGAACTCAACATGATTATTATGATTATTATGTTCTCACTTATATTTAATTATCCTAAATGCAATGTCGGACGAGACCCGAGCCTGGAAAAGTGGGGTTTTAATATATGCAAAGCTACGGTTTGGATTTATAACCAGGCTCGCGGACAGGGTCCCATTTCAAAATGCACGAAAATTGGGCGGCAGATCGACCCGGAATTTCGGCAGAGTTTCGGGTTGAAACCGGCAATCTAAAGTGCGTGTCCTAGGTTTGACACCTATATGTGGGTATGCAGTTGGTTGCGTGAATCGGCATGGGTTCCCCCCTTTGGCGTGGCTTCCACGATATACGTCTTGCTCTTGCGGACAATCGGTACGTGTGGACAAGCCATTTGATATACCTGAGTGTACGTGAATTGCCTCACCATATACCTCATGGGGACGGTACGTGTGAGAGCAAATTCGATATACTCGGCGTACGTGAACGAATTCCCTGCGATATACCTCCCGTTATGACTTCGGTCAAGCAGTATGATGCGGGGGAACCGTTCGATATACGTCGAAGGTACTTGGCCAATGGAAGGTGAGAGTCATATCGCTTAGGCTAACTGCGACCTGCCGGACCAGCGCCCATCACGAAGTGACCCTCCAGTTACTGGGTAAAATTTGGTCAATATCAATGCTCTTTGGTGATGTCGTGTGAATCATGCATGATTCTCATATTAGTATCCTATGATGAGAATGCCTTTCTTGATTATGCCAAACAGGGAGCAGAGTACAAGTACCCCAAAAGGTACGCCAAGTATGGATAGGTGATGTGTACAACATGGGGATATGCGTGATCCTAGGTGCACGTGGTGTGAAGTGTACATGGAGAATTTTCTACAAGTGTGTGAATATAAGCATAGGCATGGGATATACATGTGAGAAAGGGGAACATGAGGATATGGGGGGGAACATAAACAAATATAGCATCCATGTAAATAGAATCAAGCCCTCAAAATATAATAAAAAATAAAGTCCCCAGTGGAGTCGCCACTGTGGCCATCCCCGATCCCTGCCGCAGAGGGAGGAAGGATCCTTCGGGTCCCGTGCGTCCCCTCTCGGGAGAGCGCTTCGGCCGGCGTCGATTTGTGAGGTAAAAAAATGGAGAGAGATTCAGAGTCACCAATCTATTTTACTCAAAACAGACAAAAGAAAAAGGGGAAGCCACCCCGAAGGATGGCTTCCAAAGACATACTGGTGCATACGAAACCAAATGATTCGAGAAGGGTTCGGAGGATTAGTTACGAAATGGGAAGGTGTTAGGCAACCATTCCGCCCTTTCGGTCTCTCATGAATATTTGTTATTTTCCTTTATTTTTCCCCCCGTGAGATGTGTGCATGTGTATATATATAGAATGGAGGTAGGAATCCTCGACTTGTATCATGGAAAGAATAAAGCGAGTCATCCGTAGGAAGATATAAAAGTAATATTAGAAAAATAAGATTTACGCGGCTACCCCTACGTTGATCGTTATAAGGGAACGATAACGCACATGGAGTAATACGTCACTAAGACTAATAATGTAAGAAAAATGGATTTAGAGAAAATAGAAATGAGAGAAAAAGTGAGAGAAAGGACTCGAGTCTCGGGTTTTACCCCAAGACGCCTACATAGCCTATAAAGGCATCAAAGTCCACGTAGTTCGCATATAAAGCAAAGGGGTGGGGGTTATCCCATAAATCCAAATGTGGGATCTCTTATTTGTAAGTGTGTGTGTGTGTGTAGAAAAAGTATTTTTAGTTGTGAGAAAAGCGTGAAAAAGTGTGAGAATCCCTTATTTGGAATTTACGAGCAAACCCTCTTTTTCTTATTTTTTTGGGTTTTTATTTATATGAAAATAAGAGATGTGAAATAATACTAAATAAAACCGTATATTAGGATGTGTGAGATGAGATAATAAAAGTGCTAAGTGAAAACAAGTTATTGGGAATTCAAGAGAATTTAAGAGAGATTTTGAGAAAGTTGGACCTTCTTGAAGATCTTGAGCTTGATCTTGAATGTTGGAGAGCAGCCCTTGAGCTTGGATGATGGTGGAGAGTGGTTAATTCACCAAGTTTGATGAAAAGGATGATGAAAAGTGGATGTAAAAGAGGGATTTGGAAGTTGAAATCACGTTGCCTTCGAGAGAGGTTTCTGGGATTCGTTCAGAGAGATTTCTGTCAGATCTGGTCTATTCTTGCAAATGAGGCCAAGGCCTCATTCTATAGGCACGACTATATAATAAGTATTAACTCAACCACCCTACTAATCACAACTTAATCATTCTCACATCAACATCATATGGCCCTACTAGCCTTAAATCGTAACATAACTATCGTCTCTCAGCTATAACTACATACTCGTATAATAACTAAGGTACTATACCCAAGTCCTAAAGGCCAACTCCCGATGTTCACTAAATTTCATGCGTGGGATGTCTTGCAAAGAGAAATCCAAATAAGGAATCCCCCCCACCAGATACACTACTAACGAACAATGTAGGTCATCGTGATCCGTCAAGTCCTCAGCATATAACTTGTACCCCCAAATCCACATCTCGTGACATAAAAAGTTTACTCATCCACTCTCATATCACCAAAGATGATATACAACACTGCGGCCTTACTATTATTGAGTCCACAACGATAAATCAGTAACAATCTAAATCTCTCCGCTCGAAATAAACCAATATACCCTGAATCACATCAGTAAACGTCCCTACTCACCGGGATCATATATAACAAGACAGCATACTCATCAAAGTCTATGATACGATACACAATATATATATATATATATATATATATATATACATGCTACAAAAACAATACATCTCATCCTGGAATAATGAGCACGATAGTCTTATCACATAATCTACTATCGCTCAAACCCTCGGTATCCAGTCACTACAAATGACCATAATAAATTCTACTTTCATAACTCTCAAAAGTATTAAAACTAATTACACAATACAAACATCCTCCTAGTGTATGTACCCTCTCCCCCGCAGGAAATACCAAAGAGCCCCGATATCCTACGGTAAATATTTACCTAATAAAGCTGACACTGCCAATGCACCCACAAAACCCAACTCGCTCAAGAATTTAAGTGTTAAATAATCATATATTGTGACGCACCCATGTCACCCAAACTTATCCTATACTCATAAGAATAAGATAAAAATTCTATCTCCATTTTCCATTTACCTTGCCTGGTTAACAAGTTCCTAACTTTAACTCTCTCGTGCCAGAACTGACCCGTGATCTACTGTAATGGTAGAATATTCGGGGTCTTAACCTATAGCTGCCCATACCTTGCTTTGGCCAATCCTTATTCATGTGTCCCATCTCTCCACAACCGTAATAAATGTTAGATAAATTCTCTTGCTTCTAACCCTATCCTTATTGGCCTTTCCCGCGATTCCCTAAGTCCTGACGACCTTGAGGAACGGAATGTTGTTGCTGCTGTTGAGGACCCTATAGGTCCTTCCTGATCTAATCACTCTCAATTTTGTAACCTTCGGACTTCAATATTTTTTCCCTATTCCTCGACCTAAAGCATCTCTACTGCAATTATTGTTATGCACCATTGGCACCGTTCCCATCTATTTTCCTAGTCTCACTAGTATCACTTTCTCGATGTGGATAAGTTTAATATAAGTGGCCCTACTCTCACACATCGGACAACTTTCTGTGACATCCCCATCTCTGGCCCCATTTTCCATGTCAGGGTGTTCTTCCCTCGGACCTATATGTCTTAGCTCCAAATGCTACCCTCGTTGTCCTTTGGTTCCGCCAACGCTATGGAACTCGATATTGGCCTTGACGGTCCTGACTTAATCCACCATCACTTGGAAAGATTCCATTGATATCAATCATTTGAAGGGTACCCTACTGGGTATACCCTCGTGAGGTGTTTCACTAGAATTGTTTAATCCAGTATTTCTCTTCGGCTAGATTCTCCAACCCTCTTAGCTCCCTACTCATGGAAGCGTTGATATAAACTTATAAATGTACGACCTTGACAACATTGTCACTAGTCATCACATCCTAATTTCCCATCCACTCTTGTGTATTCTACCCACGAGTCCATTATCAACTTACAGACCTTTTTTATTCTCCATATTCCTTTCATCGGGTATGAAGTTTGCTAAACAAGTCAACTTCTCTCTCACGATTGGTATCTATCTGGCCCACTTGTGATAGATTCTAAAACTCCATTCACATCTCTGCCTAAACAACAGATGGAAGATCTTACGATCAACCCACACCCAAAGTTCTCGTTATTAATGTATCTCTCCATGGTTCTGGTGATTGACTCTAAGCACTACAATTCGTCAGAAATTTAATCCAGGTTGTCGATGCACTCCACCCTATATAATTGCCTTTTGATTATATCCTTCCATTAGTTCATCACACTTCCTCTCTTACCCAAATCCTTACAGATGGCTCTTTGAAAACTTCTTATAACTCCCCCTGCTGACTAGGCTGAGTGAGTCTGAATTTTCATCATCGTTATCTACGACAGTGTTTGGCGAAACTAGTGCTCCCGTGTAATTATCCTATTGTCATATGTATAAAAAATAGTCATGGTGACTTCTATCACGATCACCATTCCCAAAATACTCTATGGCTTCGGGTGACCCTAGTCCTTCTAACTTCCCTCGTTGGTCATCCTATATTGTTCGGTGTACGAAGCCCAATCGAACTCGTATATGATTCATATCAACTATACTTAATAGCAGGAGAACATAAACGAGCATACGAAGAGGAATACAACATTCCTATTATAAGGCTCTATATCACAGAATGCTACGTTGAAATCGTAGTAAGTCGTACAGATCCTAAGGACACTAGAACGTAATGTGCTTATACCATTTGTGACACCCTAGCTATTTTAATGATGGGTGATCAGTCCTTCATTAAAATAAATCGGAGTCCATTTGGTTCATTCTTATCATCACTGTCCAAAAAAAAATAATTACTAATCACATATGTTAAATTGAGCGCGTGTTAAAATTTATCTTAATTAATAATAACATTCATAAATTAAATACAATTACCAAACCATCCCAAACATAAATAATACTATGAATCCATCACAAGATAATTAATCAAACAAATAATATCGAATAAGCCATCGGTTCTCAATACAAAATCCAACTACGCGTCTATGAAATAAAACTGAATCCAATAATATATAGTCTGATACAACTGAATAAATGAAATATATGAAGGGCGACATGCCAAAATGAAATAATTGAAACTGAGTCCTATTCTAGGAATGGACCAATTGAATCATCTAATCCAAATCCTGCAAACATCCACAAGTTATGTAACTACCCGTCCCTGGAACAGATCATTAAGTTTTGCGTCCCTGTGGCTGGACACCTAAAAAAGGTTTTTGGAAAAATAGACAAAATAGATTTGACATGAGTTTGAGCCCGAGAAAATCTTTTTAAAATATTGATCAATCATTTAAATCACAGTTTAAAAGCAGTTATTAATTACACATGTTAGTTCGCACACACTCACTTGAGTTCTTCACCTCTCATCTAATGTGCACACCCAACGTCTCCTACTTATACCACCTACTTATGCTACCATGTCTAACTAGACCTCATAAGTATCTAACTAACCACTGTTAGGTTTATCCCACTCGTACCTCCCATACAGTACGCTACAGTATATCTTTAATAATAATTAAGTCATTTATTAAGTTTCTCTTTAACTCCCCGTACCGTCCATATAGTACGTTATCAACTAACTAATAATTAACATGGCTCGTATGTCATTATTAACCATAATTAACATTTCACGTATGTTATCATTAAACTATTTCATTAAGTTGCTCTACTTAAATCATCTTTTATGTATACACTATCTAACTTTACTACCATCACACACTAAGTAGATTACCTCATAATTAAATCACTTTTAGATATACGCTATCTATAACTACTTTCACACATAAGTAAGATAAATACACATGTATGTATATATTTATATCTCACTAATATATATACATAACTTCAGAATCTCCATGGAAGAACCACAGTGTGATTCTTCGTACTCTGCTATCAATTCCATGTACCTCTCATACCCAATCAAGGACTATCAATTCGGATGTCACCATCGAACCATGAATCAAACAACATACAATGGAGGCGAACATAGTTTTAAGCCTTTAGGCTTTGCACATACCTAACGCACCCAAATGGCCGGTCACACTATCATACACACAAGTAGTGCTCAGCCCCCTAAGTTCTATGTTCTAGGGCACAAGTCTAAAATCCTCACAATGGGCTCATAACGATAAGAGTTTCCACGATGCGGAACCTCCCATGATAGCAAGCAGAGTAGGTATGTTCACACACATAAGAAATTACATAATAGGCATACACACAACCTATCCATATGTCGCTTATAGGCATACACACAACCTATAAATATAATTTTTATAGTTATACACTCAACCTATAGATATAATTTATATAGTAATACACTCAACCTATAAATATAATCCGTACATAATATATATCTCTCAAATACTCAACGTACTATCGATTCACAATAATAACATCCTATCGCATTTTTTCGAGTAATATTCTCTACCCAAAGGGACCTAATTGCCCCTTAAGTTATTTCAGTAGTTAATTCACTCATACATCACTGGTCTACATCATAGGTTCACTCATAGACTCCTTGAATCCGTTTTCATTCCCTCAAATTCATTATTTTAAAATTCATGTCCAATAGGTATTCGCCTTAATTCTCTCATTATGGCTAAGCCTCAGCGCCACATTAGGCCTAGTGTAATTCAATATATCCCTCATTATAGTTTATAGATGTCCTAAAAGTTTCCTCATTAAAAATTCACAAATTGAAGGCTTAAATAAGGAAAATTGTGTTATTATGGTTAATCGAATCGAGTCGTAAATTTTCTAGAAAATTAAACACCATGTAGTAAAATTTCAATTTCTCCCTCTACAAAACTCCAAATGAACTCATTCTATGCTCATTGGAAACCTAAGACATAGGTATTTCTATAAATCTATGGTTCTCACTCTAATCCTAAGCACAATTAAAATGGCATACATTTAAAATAACATCAAAACTTCTAGTAGATTACTATGCTGACAGATTAGACACCCTATAGTAAAACATCGATTACTCCCTCTATAGAACTCCAAATGAACCGATTAAAACCTCATTGGAAAGATAAGACATAGAACTTTCAATACATATATGGATAGAAATCTAATTCTAAGCATAATAGAAATGGCATACATTAAATTCACGTCAAAAATTCTGGTTGATTGACATCTTATATTCATCAATTAAACCCTAAGTCAATCAAGATTCATGTTCTTCAACCAAGAACCCATCAAGATTCCATATTAATCATCACAAATATTCTAATTTCATTTTATATTCTCATAGGGATTCATTCTATATGCAATCCTACACCGAATTATGAGTTCTATTCATATAATCCCAAGAACATAAATGAAATCATGAAATTGAAAACCCTACACTACATGGGTATTATAACTTCTTCAAAAACATGCAAGATAAACACTTTTATGGAGTTTGTGGGTCTTTTTTTTACAAAAGTGGTGGAGTTGTCTTCCCCTCGTTCCGATCTAAACTTCGATGGTGGTCGTGGTAGTGGTGGTGGTGCAAATATGATGGGGGGAGCCTTGGAATCCTTCATGTTCCTCCTCTAATGGTCTCTCCACCTTTTTTTAACTGGTAACCCTAACATTCTCAACCCACAGGATGATATAAACCTATTAAATTCGTAGGTCCCTTTACTCTAAAAAGCCAAAAGACCAAAATACCCTTTCGGAGAGCCGATTTGGCCTAAAAATACCGTGGAACTCAATCCAAACCACCGAGTATAATTTTGTTACTATATCGACCCTTGTGAACATAGTGGTGTACTAGAAATGACCATTTGGATGACCCATGAATAAATCACATTTTTTCATAAAATTAAGTCCCGGCACAGCTGACACGCGCATTTCGACTAAATTACTGTAACTGTCGTATTTCTTACTCACGATAATCATAATACATTCTTACTAATTTATTACTCATTCTCTCATTAATACTCGATATAATTCATACAAATAAATATCAACCCTTATCACGCTAATTAATATTTATTTTAATCCGGATTAATTTCCCATTTCAACTTAATTAATCCCCATATAAAAATCATTAAAAATTATGGTGTGTTACAAATATTTTATTACTTATCCATTTCTCATTAGGGAGATAATTAATTCCATCAATTTTTTTTTTGAGACTTTCGAGTATGAAGAATCAAGATCCATTTGAATGCAGGTTGAGTCCGACGATCCTCCGTCATCATTGACAACGATATAAACCATGATTGAAACAAGTGAAATTAGAGAAAAGAGGGGAAAGAAAGCTTACAAAAATCTAAAGATAACAGCAAGGATTGAAAAACGATGACGAATAGAAGGCAACAAAAGATCGCAGAAAGAGAGATTGAAAACAAGAGAAAGCACTAAGTGCAGGTGATTTGAGATAAAAAGAAATAGAGGGAAATTTGTTTTTATTTATAGGTTGCCTCGATAATAGTGACGAAGGGATTAACTACAAGAATGATTAAACTACCATCGGTTGCACACTTCCCAAAGAACAAAAGGACTAGTGTACTCTTTAGCGGTTCAAAAAGGTTTTAATTATTTATAAAAAATGCCATTATTAGTAGTGCTAGTAAAAACTTTTACAAGTCCGGAAGATCGGCTGCCGACCAACACTCAGATCTTACATCGAGCAATATTTTGAACAAATACACCATACTTTCAATCAATAATCAAGCATGGAGCGTTAAGGGCTTTTGTTGTATGTGAAGATTACTTTACTGTGTGGACTAATGAACAATAGATACCGTTCATCCTATGTGGTCATTCAGCTATCTTGATTGGCATCAGAGGTACCTGGTGGGTTAAAAGTCAACTAACTTCCAGAATGTGAACCATTAGGAATAGCAAAAGTTACTCGGATGGAAGGTCGATTGGAACTGAATGTCAAGAGTCTCATTTATTTTATACAGATGTAAATGCCTATAGATATAAAGGCATTACGTCTCTAAGGTTCTGGAACCCCATTAATATATAATCTCCCTTAGCTCAAAGTAAAGGGCCATTCAATAACAAGCACACCATCCTGAGTTATTATAAATGTCAATAATAACAACAACAGTGGACGTACGCTTTTAATAGTTAAACCGCCTTAAAAATCATTGCCTCTTGTGTGTTTTTGAGATTCCTCTTATTATCTATCTATGATTATAAAATTGGACCTACTCCATTTTTTGTTGTTGAATTAGGTATAGAGTGAAATTCTAATCAAGCTAGTGCCACCAGTGATGAGTGTACTTTGCTTGTAGTATTATGTTTGCACTCTTTCCATAAATTTTAATATTCAATGATGTTACATATTTCATTAGTTTTTGTATATATGATAGGTAGTGGTGATAGGTGGTTTAGGGAGAGCCAATTGAAAACTTGGATCGCCAATCTATGATCAAAGGTATATCTTCAAGCCTACCTACAACTAGTTTATGTGAATTTTAATTAGAATTATTGATATGTTTGCTATAATTTATCACCGAATTTATGTGTTTTGTAAGGAGGTTATGCCATTAATTTGATTTACTATCTAATTATGATTTTATTTTGTGGTATATGTGATGGAACAAATTAATATCCACAAGCATCATCGTTGTAATAGTCAATTAACAACCAACCCAAGCATGTATTCATAAATGAAGAGAAAATATGATTTATATTTAACTTGATAATATAGTAGTCTTCTACACTTAATTTCTTTACAATAAAGAGTTTCAGCACTCGATTTTGCTAAAATTACTCACAAAGGCCCCTATATTGAAAATAAATAAAGATCCACCTTTTTAAATCCCGTGTTCAAACTTCATCAGTTATGATCTTTGTTCATAAAGGTATGAATGGATTATATATTCATTATGGTATTTAAGTCCATTATTCTATTTTTCCTGATTTTGTCATTTTTTGTTTCTCCTTTTTATATATGTTTTTCATTTTATCTATTTTATTTGATGCCTGTGTTCAGTAGTATTTGTTTTCCTTTGATATACATATACATATGTTTTTGACTTATCCTTTTTCTTCTCACTTCCACACAATGATTTTATGAAGGACAAAAGTTGATTCACAAGCATTGGTTCTCTTTATGGACGTTCATGTTCTCCTTTCTTTAGTGATGTTGTGAATTGCGTCATTGCCATGCGCATCATCAATATACACATTTTCACACCTCACATCTAACACCACTTTTTAATACACTTATATTGTACACACTTTCACTATCACTCACATGGATGGGACTAAGAGAGATTATATATTATTTTTTACTCACTAGAACTAAAAGGGAGAATAAGGTACCTAACAACTTCCCTCTCTAACTTACTCTCCGAACCCAGTTTTCATTGGTTTCATATTGATCATTTGCCTTATATCCCTTTTGGGGTTTATCAACATTATCGTTTTCCATTTTTTATTCAAATGTGTTGGTGACTCTTTGTTTTACATTATCACAACATCAATTGCTTACATCAGCCATATATACTATACCAAAATGGGTTGTTTGTGAGTGTTGTTAGCAATCGTAAATGACCTTTCTAACTGATATTTACCGTCATAGAAATATTGTAACTCCTAACAGCAGTCACAAATTTTTATAACCCCTATGGGGGTCGTGACTGGTGACCCCAATTTGTAACTGTTGGTTGTAACTGTTGTCAACAGTTACAAATATAATATTTATAACTGGTGATAGCTGTTACGAATCTAATATTTATAACTGTTGTCACCAGTTACGAATATTATATTTGCAACTGCTATTAGATGTTACAAAATTGATAGTAATGACAAATTTGTGACTGGTATTAGTAATTACAAAAGTTGAATTTGTTAAATGAGGTAAGACCTATTATAAATATCTTTATATTTTCACAAAATGATGAAATGATGGAAGTAGAATAAACATCAAGAACATGTAACAAGTCTAAAACAATTGATAACATCTAATTTATATTTCTAATATTCCAAATATCTGGTACACATAAAACTTGTTTACACTTAATTTAACATCAAACAACCCCTTCTTGGGTGCCACGTAAAAAAATGAACATAGAATAAAAAATAATCTAAAAAAAATAACGACACAACACTTCGATGACATGAAATGTCATGAACATGTAACAAATTATTCTAAACCTAGACCAGGGGTCACCAAGTGGTGGATACGCTTAGTGAAGTCTAGGTATATCAACCGTGGGAAGGTATTGATGTGATGACATCCTCCCTCGTGTACTCGGAGTACGCCTGCTGAGCAAGTTCAATGGACTCAATTTTTTTAATACGGCACCTCGGTATCCAATGACTTGTATTTGTTTTACTTTCCATGAAGTGTAAGCACCTGGATATAAGCCTTTGAATACTACGTATACCAGGTATGCCATATGTATTCCTGCAAACAATAAAATGTAACTATGTTAGTTACAATAAAGAAGGTGGGGCACTGTTATTTTCATAATACATGGAAGGGGAAAAGTAAAATGGTAGTAAGAATGAGAGATTTAGTACAACAAAACAGTCACGAAAAGAAAAAATCCCCAATTTGTCACATTCAATACAACAAAACATTCATTTTTAGTACAACACAGTCATTCAATACCAAATTTTAGTACAACATTTCTTGAAGTGGTTATGCCTATGAAGCTGACTAGGGATGTTTATGCCTATGAAACAGTTATATAACTGTTATACAACTAACCGTTATATAACATTAGTTATATAACTGTTATATAACATGAGTTATATAACTGACTGTTATATAACACTGTTATATAACTCATGGTATATAACATGATTTATATAACAGTCAGTTATATAACACTGTTATATAACAGACTGTAATATAACTCATGTTATATAAATCGTTTTCTTCGAGTTACGCGCCTAAAGTGTGATGAGGATAATATTTTGGCTATGGACCTCGGCAAGTCGACAATATTTCAACCATTTCCATAAAAGGGCATACGGATCACATTGAGTCTAAATGATACCATTAATATATAGGCACAAAAAAGGTTCCTAAGCGGTGGGAACCGAAACCAAGTTAACTCGTCCAAAACTGTAAATCATGAGTTACTCTAACACCGTAACTTAACTTTCATCTTAGTCTCAAAATTGTAAGTCACCCATGCAGAAGTAAATGTGACTTGAACATGAATAAACAACATGATCAAATATAATAATTCCAATACAGTAACTGATTTACTAGGCCACGAAGAAGAAAGAACACAGAGCATGAACAATAAAGCTACCTCTAGCCACGGAGAAAACATCAACAGACAAATCAAATTAGTTTCCTTTCATAGTATGACCTACATCAAGAGTCACAATGAAGATGCATCTTTTTCTAACGGATTGGGAACACACAAAAGGAGATATTAGTAAGCACATGTGTGTGTGTGTTACTGTTATATACTTGATGGAAACATCTATACAAATATAATATCTCTTATAGTAAGAGTCTTACTGAAGGTGTTGCACCATTTTACGCCCGTGATTCTCAATAGAAAAAAAGAACTGACAATAAATTATTTCCAAGTGAAATCAAAAGGAAGGGAACCTAAGGATGAGGGTAACAAGTTAAATAAGTTAAGAAGGAGAAACAAAATTGTTTCTCACTACCCAACAAAAACTACTAAAAACTGAAGAAGAGAATAGGAAAAATAGATGATACCAAGGCCCCTGATATTGCTGTGTTGAGAAAGAAAGAAAGAAAGAAAGAAAGAAAGAAAGAAAGAAAGAAAGAATACTGATTCCCCTAGTTTTTTGAAAATTAATTAGGCAAAACATAATTTTGAACAAGGGATCGATAAACTGCAGTCGCTGATAAAAGAGAAATTGTAGTCGCAAAAACTTGAAATAAACAAGAACTGCAGGAATATCTATTAGCTATCAGCTAAATAGCCAAACGAAAGGAGCATACAATAACAAGAGAAAATGCAGTCGCCCATACATAAACATTGGAGTAGAAATTCAATCCATACCACAATTCAAATTAGGTAATAACTAGAAGACAATGCACATTATGATTCATAAAGAGTTAAGAAAAATTACAAACCATATACATCATTGTGTCTATAAGTATCTCAACATAATTTCTTTTCAATTAATTTAAATAAATAGTACAATTCATTTTTCTAAACAAAACTGTTCACTGTTAAATTATTCCTTCTACTAAAACTTAATTTTTCTAGTACCAATGATGTGAGAATGATGACGAAATCAAAGCCTTTTAGCAGTTGATTCCACGGTGCTTAACATTAGGCCCCTTAGTTTTTAACACAAATGTTTAAATTTTGTCCCATAGTAAGGAGAATATTAAGGCCAAAATAACTGACCATATTACAAAAATGGTGGGGGACTTGATCTATTTTCCCATTAGACCCTTAAGGAACGGGTAGCGATTTCAAAAAATAGAAATATAAAATTAATTATATCTCATATTAATGCAGGAAAAAAATATTGTAACTCCTAGAAAAGAAAATCAACCACGATATAATCTACCAAATAAGAGGCATATAGAAAGCATAGAAAATTGATGTAACAACAACTCATAGTTAACCAAATCTGTAAGTAGATATAGGATTACTAATATTCTAATATTCAAAATAGACACATGATACATTGTCTAACAGACACTAGATACATTGACAACAGATTACTAATTGATTCAAAACAGATTACTAATATTCAAAATAGAGTTCAAACACTAGCCATTTTTCAGTTTGACAATTAGTTCAAATTTTTCAAGACAAATTACTCCGAATCACTTAAGGCAGAGACAAAGTAACGGACAAACCACCCAAGATTTATTGACATCCTTAATAGTGTCTACCCCATAACTTCGACGATACAATCAATGATTCTCTTCTCCTGGATCAACACTACTAATGTAAACCTTATGTTCAAATATCAACAGTTGATGGCCATGCACCACCGTTCCAATAGCAGCTGAAGCAACAACTTGTTCACTTGCAATCTTCATTTGACTTAAAAAATCTAATAAATCGACATATGAATCATGTGGAGGATCAGTTAAATACCCAAATTTTGGCTTAGTGGAATCTCCAAAGTTTGGCTCAATTGATAGGGGAATAGGATTGTAATCGCGGGGACTTGGATACAGGACTGGAGTGTAATCATGAGGACTTAGATGTGGGACATGAGTATAATCGCAAGGACTTCAATTTGGTATTTTGATCCCATTTTATTCAAAAGCACTTAAAAGCATGGAAACGAATGATTTGAGAAATGCCATGTCCTCATCGTGTTTTTCTTCTCGTGTCTTTACTCTAGTCGATTGTGATACTATAGGAGAAATGGCCTTAAGTTTACTTTTGGACACGGGTCCAATACCATGTGTCACCCCCTTGTGTCTTTTCCTCTAAAGGCAGTCAATGCATCCGTATCAATACTGGTTTGGCTTGAAGAACCCTGACTACTTCTCAACTCACTCAATTTTTACTGCAAAAGTATTGATGAATCGATTAAAATGATTGAATGACTAAACTTGAAGGAATTTAATATTACAATTGAGATTATGAAACTCACCATATCATCTGCTACCTTGGGGTGAAACTCCCCAGTTTTTTGCCTACGACTTTCGATATACACTTTCGAACGATCAACAAGTCATTTATTTTTAAGCACCTATAAACTAATTTTGCATTAACTATTTGAGCAATACATATTATAGATACGCACATTAAAATAAGAAAGTGTGTATGCCATCTCCTAGGTTTTCTCAACATATGACATCCGACCAAGACAATGGACTTCAGTCTTTTTAGCCCTGTTCACCCGGCCTTGGTGTCTTTATTTCAATTTCACCTCAGATGCTTCGCGCAAGACGAATTCATTCCACTCATGGACATGGATATGATATTTCTATGGTACTCGATCAATCAGGGGATTTATCCCATCACTATCCAATCCCTTAAAATAAGCCGAGCAAAGTTTACTTCTAAAAGTCTTTAATTGAATACCAATGACTTTCATGGACCCCTCCTTCTGGTCAGGCGAAATATTAAACTCTTTCATGAGCGTATCCAACAAGTCGTCTTTTTTTACTTGCTCAACCATATCCCAAATCTCATATTTTAAGCCGATAAGAGATTTTAACAAAGACAAGGCTTGAGCTTTCAAAGGATTCTTGCCACCTATTGGCAAACCAAATAGGTTAAAGGAAACCTATGTACGAGAATCAATGGCAAAATGTTCATCATGACTTGAACTTTTTGGCCTAGATGATGGAATAGTATTCTCAAACGCCATTTTCTGCATTTATATATTTATGCATTAGTCCATATGTTAATACAAGAGTAATGAAATAATATAAAAAAATATAATATAAGTTATACCTTTTCAACATATTGTAAAAGTTTTGATAATTCGACCATGTCATAAGTTTCATACTTCATGATTTCACTCAAAGTTTTTATTGGTCGTGTCTGTGGAAGTGTGTTGACAATTGTATTTCTGACACTAAGTATGTTATGATGTTTGCCTTCTTTGATAAGCCGATAATATATGTTAACTTTGTTATGCATATGTTTTCTCACGGTAGAGTCTGAACGCATCCTTATCCTCTTCAGTTTTATCCACAATGGATGGATTTTTCTTTCTTCGAGTTCTAAAAACTCTACTAAATGAATCGTATCACTTGGATTGTGTTTTATGAAAACCCTTTTCAACTGCTTCATCCCAACTTTGAGGTAGTGTGCGTTGTATTGATTTAAATAAATATGCTTCAGTAATGTTCCACCCATGATCTCGCAAGCAATTGCATTGTTTGATTTTTCGATAGCCGTGCTGATAAATTGATATGTTCTCTATAAAAGGACCGTTTTGAAAGTCGTTGCATGTATATACAATATATGAGATCTTGGAAAAAGTAATAATAAACTTGTGAATAAAAGGCACTATAAATACGTGCTACGAAATAATTGAAACATGCTATTATACATAACTTTGAAGTAAACATTTAAAACAACAGAACATGATACAATTAAACATCTACTCCTCTAATGTGTCTAATAATTTCTTTAATTATGGGTTGTCGTCCAGAATAGACTGAATCTCGATAGGTGCTTCTACGTCATCTACTTATGTAGTCAAGCGCTTATGGGAATGTAAAATAACAGACCATAGATTATCGTTAAGGCTCTTTGCATAAAACACTTTTTTTTAGTTTTAGAATGCACAAACGAATGGCCCATCATTTACATTATCTTTACTCGTCAACTTGGCGAAATTAAACTTCACCATGTGGGTGTCACGATCGATCATACATGCATTCTTGTCCGCCACTCTCACCTAATCCCATAATACGTCATCTCTCAACTTCTATAAAGTTTTTATCTTCCGCGCTTACCCTGAAATGAGTTGATGCTTTATATGAAATGCTGCTATTTTGTTTCCCGTTTAGTTTTAGCTTGTGTGTGCTTTAAGAGAACACAAAACCATTGGCACGATATTGTTTAAACTCCTTGGCTACAAAACTAGGCCCATTTTCTAGACGTGCAAGACTCATCCATACTTCACCAGATTTTAATAACTGAAACTAATAAAGTATTTGCATTATGCATATGTTGCAAAGATAGTAAATAAAATTGAGGTATTACTGTAGTCACCTCGGAAGCTACCCAGTGCACTACACCAAATCTGTCGACTTATCACGGTCATTGACCATGATAAGTCCAGCTTGTCAAGGTCAATGATCGTGACAGGTCTGGGGGTGACAACGTTTATTATCGCTAACTTGTCACGGTCATTGACCGTGACAAGTTCACTAGACTTGTCATGGTCATGTCATGGTCAATGATCGTGACAAGATTAGTCATGGTTTATAATCGTGGAAAACCTTGAAATTTAATAAAAACTTGTCACGATCATTGACCATGACAATTCTGGGCAGAATTGAAAAAAAATCTACTAGGAAGTATGGCCACTACCACTGCCCAGCAGTATATTTGTACCTGTTATAGCAACATTGTACCTGTTCAAACATCATATATCCAAATAAAATAAAGATAATGCAAATATACATTCAAAATAATATGCATCACGATATAATTCAAATGTAACAACTTAAAACAATTCAATTCAAATAATGTCACTACATGTCTGGGGTAGGTCTGATGAGGTTAGTAGGCCACACGATATACGAATTGATACACCCAATAATATACATCGTTCTGCATTGTTCACGCAACCACAATGGGGTGTTCTCCTTATCGGGTATCACATGTATGACGATAACCTTGGCCTTAATGTCTTGAAGAAAACGCACATGAACTGGCAGACCCTGGATGGTATTCGGGTCCCTCAACCCCCTCCCTATCCGCTGGCCCTCAAATATGTCATGTATAAACATGCTCGGCTAACCAAGTGTAGACAACGATCGGTCGAAGGGAGCCAAATAGGGGACTGGATCATTAAAGTCCACAAGTGTCGGCGATGAAACAGCGAAGTCCACGTCCTCATCCTCCTGCACCTCCTCCTCTTCCACTACCTTCTCCTTCCCTTTCCCCTTACGATTTTTGCCCAACTAACGCTTCACGAATGGGAATATATCTTGGACCGTCGCCTCCAAATGGGAAAGCTTCGCGTCATGCAATTCTACCGTTTGAGCCAACCCGGTGCTGCACGTCTCCAATTCGATGATCCTAGATTTGGCCACCCGCGAGCTCACCCCCTTGTCCTCCCCTTGCAATCAGCACCGAGCACTTGGTTGAGTGAGTCTATGGACAAAGATGCCTTGTCGACATCAGACTGTGACTCATGCACTTCCTTAAGCTTTGCCTGAAACGACAAAAAACACATGATTAGTTAAATAAGTAAATAAAAAAATTATAACGTAATTAACCAAAAGTAAACTATTGGATTACTTACAATCGTGGATGCAAAAATTGGGGACACCTCCTTATCCTTCCCCTTCTTCGTCCGAATAGCCACATAAGTATCGAGCTTATGTGGCATACCCCTAGGGCCACTCCCCGTCCAATGAAATAAAATAATGCGAAATTAGTATCAGCCCTGCAAAGTAAAATAATGCAGAATTACATATTTTTGTAATTATAGAAAAATTAAATCTTACCATCATTATATGCTCCACCTCAGCGTAAGACGTTCGGTCAGAGTAGTGCACTTCCGTCTTTTTCACCCAATTTTCCCTCCCCGATTGGCGAGATGCCAATTGTCGATCCTCGATCTCATTCCCAATGAACTTTTGTCATTGTGCCACTGAGAACTTTTGCCCTTCGACGAGACGGAGTCACGCATTAGGATAACGGAGTCTCGAATCTTCCTAGGAAGGAATCGTGTAGGTTTGGGTCTAGGATGAATTTTTCTTATCCAACAAATACAATGTTAGTTGCGAATATATATAAATATAAATATAAATATAAATATAAATATTAAATGAAATTGAAATTGAAATCGAAATTGAAATTGAAATTGAAATATTCATATTCATATAAATATAAATACATTACTTGTAGTGCCACCCAAATAGCTAACTTGAGCTTATTTGGCATCACATCCAATACATGGCGCACAGACAATGTAGACACTCCATTCTTGTACCCCTTAAAACTCTCCTTAGGTCCCTAGCACCTCCCTTCATCACAATAAACCTAAGTCATACCCCGGGTACTAACCTAGAAGCCATCACGCACTCCCAGGCTCTATTTGACCAAAAGTCAAATTCTTCAGCTCTATTGAGACTGAATTAATCTTAAAAGGGCACTGAATCCCCTTTCCACCGATACATCCCGTGTGCGATTCTGACTTACAGTACTGACGAATGACCTGTTTTCCCCTGAAACTTGATCAAGAGGTCACCTGATGCTCCCAGGCTCTATTTGACCAAATTTAACTCTTAAGATTGATCGAGACTGAATGAATCTTCAAAGTGCACTGAAACCCCTTTTCAAAGGTTCCCCCGTGCACGATTCTGACTTATGGTATGAACGAACGATCTCTTTTGCTCTAAAATGTCACCGAGCGCTTCTAGGCCCCGATTGACCAAATATAACTCACAAAACTAATTCAAACTCTTTATAATGTTTAATAAAATCTCCTAACCTTTCCAACGGTCCACCCCGTGTGCGATTCTGACTTACCATGCGAACGAACGAACCGTTTGCGTCCGAAGTTTCCCCGTCCAAAGAACCGACGAGCGCTTCCGAGCCACATTTGACCTAAAGTAAACTCCTGAACCTGGGAGAAGTCTAAAGGACTTTCTAAGATCTATGAATTACCTTTCCAACGGTTCACCCCGTGCACGATTTGCATCAACGGTTTTCTCTCTACGATCGATTTTTCGAAGGAACCTGAAAGAGACTGCCAAATGGCAGGTTCCAAACCTTGCCTATTAGCAGTGTGCCTAAACACACCTGTCGATTGATAGGAAAAGGGCTGTGTTGATCAGCAATGCCCTTTTCCTATAAAAGGAGGGTCTGGCCTCATTACAAGGGGAGCCCAAATCTGAAATCCATCACTCTCAGTGAACTCAGAAAACCTCTCTCGAAGTCAGCGTGATTTCCACATCCAAATCCCTTTCCAACCTTCACTTTACATCATCATTTTCATCCAATTTGGTGAGTTCACTACCCTTAATCATCATCCAAGTGCAAGGGCTACTCTCCAACATTCAAGATAAAGTCTAAGATCTTCAAGAAGGTCCAATTTTCTCAAATTCTCGCCTTAAATTCTCCTAAATTCGCATTAACTTGTTTTATTACTTAGCACTTTTATTCTCTCATCTCACATATCCTAATATATTTTTTTATCTAGTATTATTGCACATCTCTTATTTTCATACAAATAAAACCCAAAAAAATAAGAAAAGAGGGTTTGCTCATAAATTCCAAACGGGAATTCTCACACTTTTCTTATACTTTTCTCACAAATAAAACACTTTTTTACACACACACACATATAAAGAACTCCCCGATTGGATCTATGGGATAAACCCCACCCCTCATTTTGCATGCGAACTACGTGGACTTTGATGGCTCTATAGGCTACGTAGGCGTCTCGGGGTAAAACCCGAGACTCGAGTCCTATTCCTACTTTTCTCCCATTTTTTTTATTTTCTCCATATTCTTTAAACTCAATTATCTTAGATTCTATATATATACATATATTTGTTCTTAGTGGAATATTATTCCATATGTGTTATCGTTCCATTATAACAATCAATGCTAGAATAATCGCGTAAATCCTATTTTCTAATATTATTTTTAGGAACATTCCTACGGGTGACTCGCTTTATCTCTTCCATGACCCTTTTCAAATTATTTTTGGTTTTGTATGTATCAGTATGTCTTTGGATGCAGTCCTTCGGGATGGATCCCTTTTTTTTGTCTATTTTGAGTAAAATAGACTGGCGACTCCATCTCTCTACACTTTTCATCTCATCAATGATGCCGACCAAAACGCTTCCGAGAGGGACGCGCGGGACTAGGATCCCTCCCGCCACAAGGATCGGGGATGGCCACAATGGCGACTTTGGTGGGGACTCTTTCTTATTTGTGAGAGTTAGACTCTATTTACATGGGTGTTATGCTTGATTATATTTTCCCAATTTTGCATGTTCCCCTTTTATTATGTGTACCTCATGCTTATGCTTCTATTCACACACTCGTACAAAATTATCCATGTACACTTCGCACCACGTGCATCTAGGATAACATATATCCACATGTTTCACGCATCACCCATCCATGCTTGGTATACCATTGGTACTTGTACTTTGATCCCTGTTTGGCATGATCAAGAAAGATACTCTCATCATAAGATACTATTAAGAGAATCATGCATGATTCACACGACATCACCACAGAGCATTGTGATTTACCAAATTTTGTCCTGTAACTGAAGGGTCACTTCGTGATGGGCGCTGGTCCGGCGGGGCGCAGTTAGCCTAAGCGATATGACTCTCACCTTCCATTGGCCAAGTAGTTTCGACGTATATCGAATAGTTCCCCCACATCGTACCGCTTGAACGAAGTCATGACGGGAGGTATATCGCAGGGAACTCGTTCACGTACGTCGAGTATATCGAATTCTCTCTGACACGTACCGTCCCCAGGAGGTATATAGTGAGGCAATTCGTGTACACTCAGGTATATCAAATGTCTTATCCACACATACCAATTTCCCTCAAAAGCAAGATATATATCATGGAAGTCACGCCAAAGGGGGGAACCCTTTCCTATTCACCCAACCAACTGCATACCCGCATATACGTGTCAAACCTAGGGCACACATGTTAGATTGTCGGTTTCTACCCGAAACTCTACCGAAATTCCGGGTAGGCCTGCCATCCAAATTTTTGCGCATTTTTTAAAACGGGACCCTGCCCATGAGCCTGGTTACTAGTCCAGCCATTTCTTTGCATATATTACAAACCCAAATTTTCCAGGCTCGGCTCCCATCCGTCATTTCATTTTGCATTTACGAGAATTTAATACAAGTGAGAACATAATAATTATAATAATCATGCTGAGACCGTCTTCCAAAACATTCCTCCTTTCTTTATCAAAAATCCAAAAACATTTATTCTTTCTTTTTCAAAAATCCAAAAACATTTCTCCTCTCTTTATCAAAAATTCAAAAATATTTTATTTTTCAATCTCAAAAAGGAAAAAAATGTCAAAAATATTTTCATTCTTTTTCTCAAAAAATAAATACCATTTTACGCATTCTCAGGTCGATTGCACCCCCTTAGTCAGGCTCCTTATTGGCTTCGGTCTTCAGTCAAATCACCCCAGAGTTTCATCCATTCCCCTTCTACTTCTTTCGAGTCCGAAATCCATCCACTTTCCATGGAGAACACAGATCAAGTACCAGTTGTGCAGCCAGATCAGATGGCAGTCTTGGCTCAGATCGTGTCCAAGATTGACAACCTTCAGACTGAGGTCCGAGAGATGAAACGAAACTAGGTTCCTATTCCTTAAGAGTCTGAGGCCCTATTCCCTCATTTTATGGGTCCACCTAAGCCTATTTAGGTCCCCGAATAGTATCGGCACGCTTTACATGCCCCTCCTGCTAATGGGTCGCTGCCTACCCAACATCGGATGCCGAACCTTGCCCAGTATGGGGCTAAACTACCTATGATCATTGATCAAAAAGAGGAAGAGTTAAATAAGGTCAAGGAAGATATCAAGATGTTAACTAAGAAGTTCGACCAAGTCATAATCTCTGGGAATTACATGGACTACATCCACATATCTCCTTATCCTATGGCGAGGTTACTCGAGAAGTGCAAGATGCCAAATATCGAGAAATTCGAAGGAAGTGGACCCCCGATTGCTCATCTTCGCAGTTATCATCGTTCTATAACTCTCTTAGGGGCTTCTGAAGAAGTTATGGCTCAATTATTTTAGCAAACTTTGAAGTATAGCGCCCTCCGATGGTTTTTGCCTCTCGAGGAGTCCAAAATTCGTAGCTGGGAGGATGTAGCCCGAGAATTCATGTCGCAGTACAAATATAACAAAGATCTTGAGGTCACCCACCGTGATTTAGAGCTGCTCAAACAGAACTCTGGGGAATCAGTCAGTAACTTCATAGCCCGATGGAGGGAAAAAGCAGCCACCATGACCAATCGGCCATCTGAGAAAGACTAAATCAATATAGTAAAGAAGAACTTCCTGCCCCATGTCCGAGCAATAATGGTAGGACAATACTATCCCCATTTTTGAGCCCTCGGAGAAGCAGGAGTAGAAATAGATGAAGGTCTTGCTAAAACAGAAGTTGAACGAAAGAAAGTGTCCGGACAGTTCACCTCTAGAAAATATGGCAAACCTGTCAGTGTTGCAGTCTCAACCATCAACAACATTTCTCAACCAACCACCTCATGGGCAACAGAAATCCTCCATGTCCCAGTCCGAAAGGAATATACCGAGCTCCACGCTCCCCTCTCCAAATTTTATCAGGCCCTGTTAATTCGAAACCTTATCAAACCATTGGATCCCCGTCCATTGCCAAATCCACCCCCAAGAAATTTCAAGGCAGATGCCCATTGCGCCTTTCACCAAACTGCTGGCCATACCACCAACCAATGCTTTCACCTTCAAAACATAATCCAAGGTCTAATTGACCGGGGTAACATCTCCCCATTATCCAATCCTAAGCCAAATACTACTCACAACCCACTCCCAAATTATGTCAATGCCATCTTCTTATAAGAGAACCCAGAATTTGATCCTTCAACTCAAATCACACCCATATACTCTCCCAAACCTCTCCAAACTTGCCCATATTTCCTCCTACACCCCACTAGCCTCACTGATCAGGCATTGTCACTCCTTACCAGAGCATGCATCGTTGTCCGTACCCATTCCAAAAATGGAAGCATGGAATTATCAGAAGTGTTAAACCAACTCTTGGAGTTCGGGCTTAAATTGACCTCATAGATGATCATTGATTGCCAGAGGTTCAGTACACTGTTCTTGGAAGCATAGAAATGGTACCAAGAGTCAGATAGTTGGGTAGTACCGACCGATGATGTCAGCCTAGATAATATTGTCCAGATTATGGTAGAATTATTCAGGCAAACCAATAATATATGCAGTATGACCGAGTTACTTGATAATCTGAAGCTACAAGGATGCCTGATCCCTTCACCCTTACATATCCCCACAGAATGGGAAGACTTGTATGAAGAAGCCATTAAAGTTGTGAATGCATGGACTTTACATGGAAAGACAGAATTGTTGCCACCGGATGGGGGGAATAATTCAAATATTAAAATAAAGAGCAAGCTTCAAAGAAAACTGGCCCGGTAGCCGACATATATGGGATGATATCATTTGAAGAAATCCTCGAATAAATAAACAAGGTGGTAAAACAACCCAAGATTGACGAGGAAACATGATTCATGTTCTTCCCTTCTTCAATAAATCACATGACCAGATTAGGGAGGCATTACCAGATCCCAAGCTCATTACTAGTAAAATGACAAAGGGAAGGGCTTTAAAAACCTTACTATGCCAGAGATGACTCTCGAGGAGAGCAAGATCCTTGATCAACTGAAGAAAAATCAAGCTAACATCACTCTACGAGGGATTTTCATGTCTTCCCAGCTTCACAGAAATGCTTTGATCAAGTTGCTCACTGGACCCACAGTTCATACTTCTACCATACCAGAAGAAGCAGTAAATTTGGTCAAATCTTTGACCTCTACTCGAATGTTATCCTTTTCCGAAGAATAAATCCCCATAATTGGGACATACCACAATCATGTACTCAACACCTCCGTCGAAGTTATGGGGAAGGTCGTAACACTCTTTCTTGTCGATAATGGATCCTCCTTGAATGTTTAACCATTAAGAACTCTCAAATTCTTAGGACTGAAGGAAAGTGATCTCTCTCCAACCTCCGTTGTTGTACATGCCTATGATAATACCCATCGGGAGGTAATGGGATCCATAAACTTATAATAGGGGCTGGCCCTATAAACCATGTCATTGAATTCGAAGTTATTGACATCCCAACATATTTTAACCTGTTGCTTGGATGACCTTGGCTCCATAGTATCAAGGGTGTGTCTTCCTCACTCCATCAAAAATTGAAGTTCTTCACTGACGGACGAGTCGTCACTATTTTGGGCGACGATGATAATACCGAGGGTGCAAGTACCAATAATCCAATCCTTGAGATATAACACGTGTCAAATGATATGCTCCTATCAGGATTCCGAGTTGAACCACTTTTACTCCTAGCAGGGGATGATTTTAAAGAAAGGGTTTGCCCAGAATACGACCCTCATGGCAATGTCAATGTGAGTCATATGTTCAGAAACATGCACTTCATACCCGGACTGGGGCTAGGGCAAAGACAGCAAGGGATACTTGAGCCTATTGAACTGAAGAAAGCTTTCCCTTCTTGTGGTTTAGGGTATCAACCATCAGAACAAGAGCTCAGAATAATCCGCCAGTCTCAACCAAAGAGAAGACTAGACTACATCCAGATTGTCCCAGGTGACTCCTTGAATGGACGATTCATCAAAGAGGGAGAAGACTTCCCCTTTTTTGGCTTTTCATAACCATGGTATGACCATAAAGAAAAGAAGATGAAGCCTGGAATGGAGATCTTTTTCCAGGACAACTACCCATGGGTCGAAAGTTTCCAACACCATGTACAACCACTCATAAAAGATATCGAAGATTTCGAGGGAAGAGACTCCGAGGATTCGTTCAACTTACAAACACTGGGGCTGACACTCTGCATGGTTCATTCAGGCACTACATCACTGTATCCATCCCACCTGATTAAAGCTGCTGATATACCTCTCCTCAACTGGCCTGCTACGCCAGTTCTACCTATTGAAATCTCACATAATCCTAATGTTTACCCAATTTATTCTTCTGTTGTCTATCCTTGCTCTAATGTAATCGAGACATAATATTATTTTTCCAATCAATGAAATAAACGAAGATTTTGAGTATCTTATTGTGCCTTACATTAATTGTTTGGATTCTAATCAAATTGTTGATGATGATTTTGAAAATGAACAATTCTTAACTGATCTAAATAAGGTTAATAACAAACAACATAATCGCGTTCAGGTTAATGAAGAATAGACTATTATTGTTAACCTGGGTTCTAGTAGCCAAATACGTGAGATTAGGATAGGGGCTACCCTCGAAGAGCATGAGCGCTCACAACTCAAAGAATTATTGAAGGAATTCATGGATGTCTTCGCATGGTCCTATGATGATATGCCCGACACTGATCCTGAAATAGCTCAATATGAGATCCCTACTCTTCCAGATTACAAGTCGGTTAAACAAAAGTTGAGAAATCTATGCACCAATTGGTTGCTCAAAGTCAAAGAAGAGGTGGTCAAATAGTTGAACGTGGGCTTTATTTGCGTAATCGAATATCCCACACGGCTAGCCAACAAAGTGCATGTGCCGAAATCAGGAGGGAAAGTTCAGATGTGTGTAGACTACCGGGACTTGAACAAAGCCTCTCCAAAGGATGATTATCCGTTACCTAATATCGACATGATCGTGGATAACACAGTCAGTCATGCTCTTAAGTCATTCGTCGACGGGTTTGCCGGATACAACCAAATTAAAATTCACCCAGATCACCAAGAAAAGACCGCATTCATCACCCCATGGGAAACCTTTTGCTACACTGTTATGCCATTTTATCTCAAGAATGCTGGGGCTACCTACCAGAGGGTTGCCACAACCATCCTGCATGATCTGATTCATAAAGAAGTTGAGGTCTATGTGGATGATATGATTATCAAATTCAAAACTAGAGAAGGTCATGTTCCCACTCGCCTAAAGTTCTTCGAATAATTGCGACGGCATCAGATGAGACTCAATCCACATAAATGTATCTTCGGCGTTACAAAGGGAAAACTCTTAGGATTTATGGTCAGTGAGAAAGGGATAGAAGAAGATCCTGCCAAGCTGAAAGCCATACTTAAGATGATGCCTACCCGAACAGAGAAAGAAGTCTGATGTTTCGTTAGGAAATTACAATATATCAGCCGGTTCATCATCCAGCTAACCTCCATCTGCGAATCCATTTTCAAACTCCTCTGAAAGGATTCAACCAAGGATTGGAACGAGGCCTGCCAAGAAGTGTTTGGCCGAATCAAATAATACTCGACCCAACCTCCGGTACTCATGACACCACATTTTGGCCTCCCTTTACTTATATACCTAACCATAACCGACACTGCGGCTGGAGCTTTGCTAGACCAATACCTTGAAGATTCTCACAAAAAAAGATCCATTTATTATGCCAGTCACAAATTGGCTGGGTACGAGGTCAACTACATTGCTTTGAAAAAAGTATGCGTCGCGCTTGTTTGGGTCACCCAAAAGTTATGACACTATATGCTCTCCTTCTTCATTAAACTTGTATCTCGGATAGACCCCATCAAGTACCTACCTAAGAAACCCGCCTTATCCAGCCGAATGGCCCGGTGGTTGATGCTCCTAACTGAGTTCAATATCGTGTATGTCACACAGAAAGCCATAAAAGGAAGATCCATCTCTGACTACCTCGCTAACTACCCATGGAAGGAGATGATGACTGGATCTTCGAATTCCCAGATGAAAACATCCTCTGCGCTTCTCAAGACGACCTTTGATGGAAAATGTTCTTTGACGGTGTTGCCAACAAAAAGGAATATGGCATTGGGATACTTATGATCGCCCAAGATGACTCCCATCACCATCAAGTTGGATTTCCCTTGCACAAACAACATGACTGAATACGAGGTGTGTACGATAGGCCTCAAAGTTGCTCTCAAGAAAGGTATTCAATGCTTAGATGTTTACGAGGATTCTGCCCTCATTATCGGTCAAGTGCTCAGAAAATGGAGAGTCAAGGACGAGAAACTCCAACCCTTCCATGCCTACTTAAAGAAACTAGTCTTCCAATTCCAGGATATCACCTTCCACTACCTACCTCGAGTAAAGAATAACCTAGCCGATGACCTTGCTACCTTGGCCTCCATGGTCGACATGCCCGAAGGAATAATAATGACCCCCTTCCTAGTTCAAAACAAAGATAAACTAACCCACTGCTACCACATTGAGATCATCACCAAAGAAGATCCCGAGCTAGCCAATTATTGGTACTATGATATATGGCACCTCCTTAAGCATGGTAGGTATCCTGAGGATTCCAACAACAAAGACCGAGTAACCCTTCGAAGACTGGACGCCCAGTACATCATCTGTCATAAAGCACTATTTAAAAGGAACTTCGATGGAACTCATCTACACTGCATCGCAGGGGCTGAAATTGAAGTGATAATATAGAAAATCCACAGCGGGAATGCGGGCCACATATGAATTGATATACCCGTTTATACCCTCAGTCTGGATGAGGATTACCTCCAATACGGACAACCCTACGAGGGGACGACCCTTCACCAGGCCCCAGCTGGCCACTACCAGGCCCAGACGACCCTACGAGGGGTCAACCCTCCACCAGGCTCCAGACGACCCTACGAGGGGCCGACCCTCCTCCAGGCTCCGGACGATCCTACGAGGGGCCGACCCTTCCTCAGGCTCCGGACGACACTACGAGGGTACGATAGTACGAGGCCAGAATTAAGCCAGGCTCACTACCGGAAGAAACTTTGCCCTCGGCCTCGGCTCATAGGCCGAGGGTGATATCATGACGGCGCGTGGTTTGGGAGACGCGTGGAACAGTGCGCGTCAGGCTCATATGACACGTGGCAGACCGTTATAACAGAATCACACCCTCACGTGAGGGAATATTATGTCATCATTTGGCATCTACAGGTGTTAACAGGGAATTGTCCAGGTCATTATTCACATGCACCATGCTTACTTGGGGGGGGGGGGTACACTACACCCCCCAAGACCTATATATACTTGTCACCTACAACCCTACAGGGGATCGATCCATGAACAGTAGCCCTAGCTAAAACTCTGCTTGTACACACGCAGTAGAGAGGGAGAGAGAGGGTTATGTGCATTGTATCCATGGCCATTAGTGCCCATACTTAGTGGATCACACACTCACAGTGGAGGTAGGCCAATTTGGCTGAACCACTATACATCATCGTCTTATTTCCTCTTATACTCATCCCCTTCTATACACTTACATACTTATATACTTGGATCTCTATGGCTGCCATAACTACTACTGTTTGAGCTCACTATCACTTACCTGGTGGTGCTAAATCCAAGCATCATCAGTTTGGCGCCGTCTGTGGGAAAGAGAAGACATCTCTTCCTTTGTACAGCTTGACCTCACTGGGCACTCTGGTGGTGAACCAACACTCCCCCTGAGAGGAGGTGTTTCACCATTGAAAGAGACCCACTAAGGTTCCCAAGCTCACCAGCATTTTCTTCAGTTCAACTTTTCATAGCTCAAGCACATGGCACATGAGATGCCACAACCACCTCTTCCCCCGCCGGATGAGGGGGGAAGACCCAGTCCCAGCCATCCACCACCTCAGTCTAAGATGGCTGATGTGGCAGCAGCCCTAAAGTCTCTGGCAGCCAGCCAGCGGATGATGCAGGAGCAGTTCACAGCTCTAAGTCAGAACATACTGAGACCACCAGGGGTCTCACCTGAGATGATTACTCCGGCAGCAGCTCCAGGACAGCATGAGGCCAGGGGACCACCCCAGGCACCACGTAAAGACCTGCCACCCCCTCAGAGGCGTAGGGATGTTGCTGACCCCCGGCGTTTACGGCTGGGGAGGCAAGGAAACCCTTGCCCTGAGGAGGGGTATGACGATCTGGAGGAAGAAGAGGCTCCAATAGAATGCTGGGAGCCGTATGAGGTCTCCAACAATACTGTACGACCTCTCCAGGACAGTAGAGGAAAGTGCGGGAGACCAAACCCTGATGATCTCCCAAGAGGCTCTGCTTTTGACCGCCTGAGCAGGGGGTCGGCCTTCGAGAGGCTGGGCCCAGTGAATGACCTGCGGGACAAGTTGTCCAAGTCAAGAAGTGCAGCGAGATCTAGGAAAGAGGAAGCAGAAGGCCGACCCCAAAGACGGGATGACGGCCAAAGGGAAGTAAATATCCGACACAGGCCTGCCGTAGCGGAGCCCTCCATCCACCTCCGAGAGGCAGCAGGGGATAACATCGGCCAGGCCGACCCTGTGAGGCTCTGGAATGACTCAATCCAGCGGTTAGAGGATAAGATTGGCGACATACTGAAGAGCCGGGACCCTCTTCAGAGGGGATACACCATAGGCTCACCCTTTGTGGCAAAGATAGTCAACTTCCCCACGCCATCAAAGTTCAAGCCTCCTGTGGTCACCCCAAGATACGATGGGAGCACCAACCCTGTCCACCACGTGGAGATGTATCAATCCGCGGCAGACATATACTCTATCTCAGATGAGATGAGATGTCGTGCCTACTCTGGTACCTTGACAGGGGCTGCGCATGTCTGGTACACGTCTCTTCCAAAAAATTCCATTGGAAACTTTAAGCAGTTGGCAGACCTGTTCATCCATAATTTCTGCTTTGGGGTGAGGCCATAGAAGAAGACCACACACCTGCTCTATGTTAAGCAGGGAAAGAATGAGACTCTGAGAGACTACATAGCCAGATTCAATAAAGAGAAGCTGGAGGTGGAAGACTATGAGGAGAGCATAGTTATGACAGCCCTGATTGGAGGGCTCCAAAAGGGGAAGCTATTATGGAATCTTGCCGAAGACCCTCCGAGGACGATGGCCGAGCTGTTGTCAACAGCAGGAAAGGTGAAGAACGCCGAGGAGGCGATGGCTGCAAAATATGAGGACGAAAGAGGAGGTGCAAGTGGGAGTAAATACCCCAAGAAGAACAAAGAGGGGAAGAAGAGAACCATGGATGATAAGTTCGCGGGGTACACCCCTCTGACGGTCAGCTGTGAACAGATCCTCAATGAGATAAAGAGTGACCGGACGCTGAAGTGGCCTGAGAAGCTGAGGGCAGCCCCCGGCAAGAGAAATAAGAACCTGTGGTGCGAATTTCACCAAGACCACGGCCACGTGACGGATAAATGTTTCGCCCTGAAAGACGAGATTGAGAAGATGCTGAAGGAAGGGAAGCTCAGAAAGTACGTCGACAAAGCCGACTTCAAGAGGGGCCGAGGGGACGACCCCAGAAAGAAGCGAGTCGATGCCTGCAGAGAAGGTCCTCAAAAAAGAGGGGACGACCCCTCTGATGATGAGGACGACCCTGACCTCCCGCCGAGAGACGACCACGGCCCTGTCAAGAGGCTCAATATGATCTCGCTCGGGGTGGGAATGATCTCCGGGGGACTTGCAGGAGGAGGGTCTGAGGTAGCCGACAGGAAAGCCCATGTCGCTGAGGCCAAGGCAGTGACGAAGACGGTGCACTCAACCTCCCTAGAGGTCAAGTCAGAAAAAAGGAAGAAGGTTGATATGGACACTTTGATCGTGGGATTTTCAAGGATGGATTTCAAAGGCCTCTTGGCCCCGCATGATGACCCTCTCATCATCACTACCAGGGTGCACGGGTGCGAAGTGCCGAGGATCCTGGTAGATGGGGGCTCATCCGCAGATGTGATGTTTTGGCCATGCTTCAAGGCCTTGGGCCTCAGTCGTGCCAGACTTGTCCCATACCATCATCCGTTGATTGGGTTCAGTGGGGAGAAGGTTCACCCCCTGGGAATATATGAGGCTGATGTCAGGATGGGGGACGAATGGCCGAGATGGCTCACCAAGAGGGTCAGTTTCTTTGTGCTGGATGAGCATGTGTTTTCGGCATACAACATCATACTGGGACGTGTGGCCCTCAAGGGGTTTGAAGCTGTGCCGTCCACAGTCCACCAGATGGTTAAGTTCCCTACCCCTTACGGGGTGGGGGAAGTTCAGGGAGACCAGACGACGGCAAGAGAATGTTACAACAACTCCGCTGAAGAGAGGGAGGCACACAAGAGGGTTACAACCACTTATAATATTGATACCCTGGACCCCAGAGATGAAACGAAGCTGAAAAAAGGAGAGGCCGCCGAGGAGGTAGAACCCATCATCCTCGATGAGGATGACCCGGGAAAAACCGTCCAAGTTGGCAAGTCTCTGAAGCCCGATATCAAGGAAGACCTCATTAAGCTGTTGAGGAGAAGGCGAAGCGTCTTCGCCTGGAGTCATGTAGATATGCTAGGGATTGACCCTGAAATCATGTGCCACAAGCTCAACGTGGTAGAAGGAGTGAAGCCGGTAAAGCAGAAGAGGAGGATTTACTCTAGAGAAAAGTACGAGGTCATCAGGGATGAGGTTAAAAAATTACAAGATGCTGAGTTTATCAGAGAGGTCATCTACCCTGAATGGCTGTCCAATGCAGTCATTGTCCCAAAGGCCAACGGCAAGTGGAGAATGTGCGTGGACTTCACAGACCTCAACAAGCATTGTCCCAAAGACAGCTTCCCTCTTCCCCACATCGACCAGATGGTAGACGCTACCGCAGGCCATGAGCTCATGAGTTTCATGGATGCCTACTCAGGGTATAACCAGATTTTCATGGACCCTGAGGACTCGGAGAGGACAGCCTTCATCACTCACAAGGGGACATACTGCTATAGGGTCATGCCCTTTGGTCTAAAAAATGCGGGGGCAACGTACCAGCGCCTCGTAAATAGAATGTTTGAAGATCAAATTGGGAAGTCTATGGAGGTCTACGTAGACGACATGCTGACTAAGAGTCTGAAGGCAGAGGATCATGTGGCAGACCTGGAGAGGACCTTTAATACGATGGACAAATACAAGATGAAGCTTAATCCGGCCAAGTGTGTCTTCGGGGTCGGAGCAGGGAAATTCTTAGGGTTCATTGTCAATCAAAGAGGCATCGAGGCCAATCCTGAAAAGATAAAGGCCCTTATTGAGATGAAGACCCCCAAATCCATTAAAGACGTTCAGAGGCTCACAGGGAGAGTAGCTGCCTTGAACAGATTTGTGTCCAGGGCCACAGACAGGTGTCTACCATTTTTCAAGATCCTCGGGAAGGCCTTCGAGTGGAGTGAAGAGTGTGATGAGGCTTTCAAGGAGCTAAAATCATACTTAGGGTCTCCCTTGCTGCTGTCACGACCCGTGCAGGGTGAACGACTTTACGTGTACCTCGCCGTCTCAGAGTCCGCTATCAGTGCAGCAATCGTAAGAGACGAAGACGGGATACAGAAGCCCGTATATTTTAACAGCAAGGCACTCCAGGGGGCAGAGCAAAGATACCCGAGGATGGAGAAGTTGGCCTATGCCTTAATCCATGCCTCAAGGAAGATGAAACCGTACTTCCAGTCCCACACTATGGTCATCCTTACTGACTCTCCTCTTAGGCAGGTCCTACACAAGCCTGAAAAATCAGGAAGGCTAATGACCTGGGCTATAGAGCTGGGGGAATTCGACATTGTGTATCAGCCTAAGACAGCCATTAAGGGGTAGGCGCTAGCAGACTTCGTGGCTGAGTTTACTTGGGAGAACGATGAAGCCGAGGGTGAGACCCTCGGGGAGACAGACATCCAACAAGGTAGGCTCACCGACCCTCCTGCATGTACGGCTGAGACAAGCACCGCTAGAAGAAAGGTGGCTGAAAACGAAGAGGGAAGATACATCTTCCGACAGGGATCCCTCTCTGAGGGAAATTTCTCAGAAGAACAGACCATGTGGAGTCTCTTCGTCGACGGGTCCTCCTGCGAAAGCGGGAGCGGAGCTGGATTGATAATATCAGCACCCGACGGCACAGACATCGAGTACGCCCTGAGGTTCAATTTTAAATCCTCCAACAATGAGGCTGAATATGAGGCCCTGATAGCTGGCCTTTCCTTGGCCAAATCTCTTAGTGTCGGCCAAATTTTGGTTCACAGTGATTCAAGGCTGGTGGTGAATCAGATACTAGGAGCCTATGAGGCCAAAGATGAGAGGATGGCTAGGTACCTTGGGAAGGTGAGGTCATTGCTGAAAGACTTTAAAGAAGCGAAATTCAAGAGGGTACCTAGGCTCGACAATGGCCGTGCTGATGCCCTTGCAAGGTTGGCCTCAGCTACTAGGACAGGCATAAAGAGGACAGTCCCGGTAGAAATCTTGCTTCGACCAACTATTGAAGACGACGAGGGAACACTTGGCATTTGCATGAATGTTTCTCAAGAACCTTCATGGATGGACCCTCTGATCAGATACATTAAAGGGGGAGAGATGCCAGAAGGAAGCCAAGAGAGGAAGAAGCTGAGATACAGGGCTGCAAAGTTCACTGTCATCGGAGACACGTTGTACAAAAAGGGGTTTTTGCTCCCCTTACTTAGGTGCGTACATCCCTCAGAAGCCCCTTCCATTTTGCGAGATGTGCATGAAGGGTCATGCTCAAGCCACATAGGGGGAAGATCCTTGGCAAAGAGGGTAGTGACCCAAGGCTACTGGTGGCCGACCTTGGGGAAGGATACCGCAGCATATGTAAAGAAGTGTGATAAGTGCCAAAGATTTGCCACCATTCCTCACCAGCCCCATCAGCCTCTTACCTCCATTACGTCCCCATGGCCATTCGCAGTGTGGGGGATTGACCTGGTAGGACCCTTACCGAGGGCAGTCAATAACTATCGGTTCCTCATCCTAGCAATTGACTACTTTTCAAAGTGGGTAGAGGCCGAACCGATGGCCACGATTACAGAGCAGAAGACATTCCAGTTCATCTGGAAGAATGTGATATGCAGATATGGTCTACCCAACACCCTCATCTCGGATAACGGGACCCAGTTCAAGAATGCCTCTCTGCAGAAGTACTGTGAGAGGGTAAGTATCAAACAATTTTTCTCCACCCCAGGCCGACCTCAGGCCAATGGGCAAACCGAAGTTACGAATAGGACAATCCTAGATGGGATTAAGAAGAGGCTTAAGGAGGCAAAAGGAAGATGGGTCGAGGAGTTATATGCAGTGTTGTGGGCGTACAGGACGACAGTAAGGACCTCTACTGGGGAGACCCCATTCATGTTAGCTTATGGATCAGAAGCAGTCATCCCCACCGAAGTCGAGTTTCCCACTCATAGGGTCCAAGTGTATGACCCCCAGGGAAATACAGAAGAGAGGAGACTTGACCTGGACTTGATTGAGGAAAGAAGGGAGGATGCTGAGATAAGGCAGGCTTCCTACCAACAGAGGACCGCAAGGTACTACAATCAGAGGGTGAAACATAGGCCCATCGCAGTGGGGGACTTGGTCCTCAAGAAGACTTGGCAAAAGCCCAACAAGCTTCACCCTAATTGGCATGGCCCATATAGGGTCATCGATGAAGTCATCCCTGGGACCTACAGGCTAGAAAACCTGGAGGGGGAACCTTTCTCAAACCCCTGGAATGCAGATCATTTGAAAAAATACTACCAGTAGTGTTGCAATTTCTTGATAAGCCATAGTTGTAATAAGCATTATTTCGACAGAACACATTGAAGGTTAATGAGAAGTATCAGTGTTTCCCTCATCCAGTGGTTATCAGTTCTAGTATACATGCAAAGAAGTTGAACCCTCGGCTATAATGAGGATCAGTGGAGGGGACGACCCCACCACAGTCCTCAAAAAAGACGAGGGTAGACTGTTAAAAACCATTAATTTGGTAAGTTGAACCCTCGGCTATAATGAGGACCAGTGGAGGGGACGACCCCACCACTGTCCCCAAGAAAGACGAGGGTAGACTTTGTTAAAATCCATTAATTTGGTAAGTTGAACCCTCGGCTATAATGAGGACCAGTGGATGGGACGACCCCACCACTGTCCCCAAGAAAGACGAGGGTAGACTTTGTTAAAAGCCATTAATTTGGTAAGTTGAACCCTCGGCTGTAATGAGGACTAGTGGAGGGGACGACCCCACCACTGTTCTCAAAAAAGACGAGGGTAGACTTTGTTAAAATCCATTAATTTGGTAAGTTGAACCCTCGGCTATAATGGAGACCAGTGGAGGGGACGACCCCACCACTGTCCTCAAGAAAGACGAGGGTAGACTTTAATTAAAAATCATTAAATTGGTTGGTTAAACCCTCGGCTATAATAAGGACCAGTGGAGGGGACGACCCCTCCACTGCCCTCAAGAAAGACGAGGGTAGACTTCATATATACCATTAAATTGGTTAGTTGAACCCTCGGCTATAATGAGGACCAGTGGAAGGGACGACCCCTCCACTGTAATCAGGAAAGACGAGGGTAGACTACATAAATACCATTAATTTGGTAAGTTGAACCCTCGGCTATAATGAAGACCAGTGGAGGGGACGACCCCTCCACTGTTCTCAAGAAAGACGACGGTAGACTTCGTTAAAAATCATTAATTTGATTATTTGAACCCTCGGCTATAATGAGGCATGATGAGGGGACGACCCCACATTGGTCCTCAAAAAGATGAGGGAAGGGTTAGTATCATCATCATCAACGAAGAAGCAAATTAGCAAGGAACAAACCATAACAGAATCAAATATGGAAGACAGCAGTTATGGGAGACAGTTGCGAAAGGAAGAGACGATGGTATTAATATAAAGCATCGAGTGTTTTACAATACATAGAACAAAAACACAAAAAGGAGGGTATGGGCCACAGACGGCAACCCTAAGAGATGATATCAGAAGGCATAGCCTCAACATCAATGGGAATGGCCTCCTCTGTTACCAGCACCGGATGATCTTCAGATGTACCGACCCCTTCGAGCTGGACTTGGGACTCCACCTGGTTGAGGGCCTCGGCAATTAGGGGATCGTCCAATTGAACACCCTCCAGTGAAGGGCGAACAGAGGAAACCACATCGCCAAATTTGAGGATGACCCATCGGCAGGCCGTCCTAATCCCCCTTTCAAGATATTCAAGGCCGAAGCCTTGAAATTCATCTGAAGTCTTGTATGCCTCCACAGCATCAGCCTCAGCTTTCTTGATGGCTGCTTCCAGATCAGTCTTATGCTGGGCCTCCAGGTTGATCAGAGCCTCGTCCTTGTCCTTGATCAACAAGTCCTTGTCCTTGATCAACAAGTCCTTAGCCTGCAGATCGGCGTCATGTTGCTTCGTCAGCTCATCAAGGACTCTAGCGTGCTCAGTCCTTGTGCTCTCCAGCTCGGCCCTAGCAGTGTCCAACTCTGTCCGTAGGTCAGCCTCTTGTTGAATGGCCCTCTCAGCTTCATGGAATTTCTGTTGGTTCTCAGCCATCCACTTGGTGGCTGAGGTGAGGGCACAGACGGACTGCAAGAAAAAATGAACAAATGTCAAGAGGGGCCGAGGGAACAGTTAATGAAAGAATGAAATTAAAGAAGGTCAAGACCAATACCTGAGTAAGGGAGTGCAGACCGAAGTCATACACTTTAGCTGGAGGCATCTTTGCCAAGAACTCGAAGTCAGAGGCCGATGGTGCAGAGAACATCGAGGCCTTGGCTGCCCTCAAGTTGGCAATAAGGGATGAGGGGTCGGCCCTCAGATGGGACAGATTCTGAGACCAGAAGGCCCCCATGCTCGACTAAGAGTTCGTACCCTCAGAGGCTTCGACCCTTGCCCTCGTCCTTGGATCAGGCCGATGCTCAACAGGAGTCTCAGGCTCCTTCCTCTTGTGGCGACCAGAGGTCGGCTCAAAAACCGTCGGCCCTGAGGCCCTTGTCTTCTTTGGAGCTTGCTGAGGTTCCTTCCCCTTTTTCTTCGACAAACCAGCAAGTAGGCTTGGAGCAATCATTTCCCAGAGGTAGTCTGGTGTACCTGCAGGACGATCTGATAAGACGACGACATGTTAGAAAAGTTCAGAGATAAAGAGAGAACACTTCAAAAATAAGTAAAGAAGGGAAAATGTTCAGTATAACTCACATAGTTCTGTCAGAGGGCCGACCCTCAGACCAGCTTCTTTAAGGAAGCGGGGGGTCATCAGATCTTCGAACTTTGGGATCTCACCCTCTCTCCCTCGTCCCCTCAGATACTCAACAATATCCCTTTCCTCCAGGCTAAGTCCAGGGTCTGGCCTAGCTTTTATTGAGGGATTAGACCATCTGTTAGGGACCCTCGGACCGTCGGCAGAAGGGGACGCCTCGGCAGAGCTCTCCCATGCCCCAGATATGAAGAAGAACCGCTTTTTCCAATCATGATTGGAAGTTTGAGCCACATGGAGCAGCTTCTTCTCAGACCTTCTCGCCCCCAGATGATAGTATCTGGGCTGTTTAGATGAAGAGGTGATATTGTAGCAGGCCAAGAACACGTCGGACGAGGGCTCATCAGTGAAAGAGTTTTTCCACAAAGAGATATACCCCCGAATCGTCCTCCAAGAGTTGGGTGGAAGTTGCGAGGGGGAGACGCCCAAAGCCGACAGAATATCTACAATAGCAGGATGGAAAGGAAGTCTGACACCTACTTTGAACATTTGCTCGTAGACTGCAACCTCTCCCTCTTCACCCTCAAAAACCCTCTCAGCCTCAGAGGTCATCCTCATAGTTACCCCAGAGGGCACTCCGTAAATATGCCTCCATATCAGAAGGTCCCTATCCCTAACAGAGGAGATAAAAGACGAGGCATGGGAGGTATCAACCTCATCATCTGTATCGTCGTCCTCGTCCTCACCCCCTTCCCCCTCATCACCTGCAGGAGGGCCCTGAGGAAAAGCCACTTGGAAGGCATTGGGGGAAAGAGTTGTCACAGGGACAGCCTCAGAGGGGATTGTACCCTCAGTCTCTCGTCCTGGGCTAAGGTCAGGTGAGTCCCTTCTACCAGAAGTTCCAGCACCAGTTGGAGAGGAGTTTCTCTCGTCCATTTCACTTGGTTTGGGAGTATCGGCCGGACGAGATGACGACCCACAAGACTCAGAGGGTTCAGATGGTCTTATGGTGGCAAGAGGAATGGGAAAGATGGGTCGTACCCAATTAGGGTCGGCCCCTCGTCTCCTCTCTTCCTCTTCCTCTATTCGTCTGATCTCGGCAAAGAGTTTTTCTCTCAGGGGTGGGAATTCAGACACTAGGTTGTAAAGCCTCCCAAGCATTAAAGGGAAGACCTTACACTTGGAGAAATTATACTAGACTTGGCTAATTCAACTACAAACACTTGGGGGATTGACCAAGTTTGACTTTTGGATTAAACAAAGAACTCAAAGGCTTTCGTCAAGAACGTTCAAAGAACCAGTGACCGGAGAAGACACCGGAAAAAGCTATGGGGTAACTCAAAAGAAAGTGCTGCCCTACGACCCTAAAAAAATAAACAGAAATGAAGACAAAGGAAAGCTCTTAATGAAGGAGAATACCTGATAACGAGGGAGAGTAATGCTGCTGAGACCTGACGAAGCGAAGGCTGCAAGTGGCGAAGCTTACTGGTTCTAGAGAGAGAATAGACTTGGGCGCGAAGAAGAAGAAGATGAAGAGAGAGAGTTTGAAAATCTCTTAAATACTTTGGTAATGAGTGGACCCATTTACCAAAGAAAGATATAATTAGGGCACAAGGCCCCAAGCGTACTGCGCAGCCGCCCTGCCTTGGAAACTGGAATAGCAATGAGTATCTGCACAGGTGTCACTCACCTAACTGATCACACGTGTCTCGAATTCAGCAAATATCCCTCAGCCATCTCAACGACACCTATGGCTAAGGGCTGGGGGGTGATTGATATACCCGTTTATACCCTCAGTCTGGATGAGGATTACCTCCAATACGGACGACCCTACGACGGGACGACCCTTCACCAGGCCCCAGCTGGCCACTACCAGGCCCAGACGACCCTACGAGGGGCCGACCCTCCACCAGGCTCCAGACGACCCTACGAGGGGTCGACCCTCCTCCAGGCTCCGGACGACCCTACGAGGGGCCGACCCTTCCTTAGGCTCCGGACGACACTACGAGGGTACGATAGTACGAGGCCAGAATTAAGCCAGGCTCACTACCGGAAGAAACTTTGCCCTCGGCCTCGGCTCATAGGCCGAGGGTGATATCATGACGGCGCGTGGTTTGGGAGACGCGTGGAACAGTGCGCGTCAGGCTCATATGACACGTGGCAGACCGTTATAACAGAATCACACCCTCACGTGAGGGAATATTATGTCATCATTTGGCATCTACAGGTGTTAACAGGGAATTGGCCAGGTCATTATTCACATGCACCATGCTTACTTGGGGGGGGGTACACTACACCCCCCAAGACCTATATATACTTGTCACCTACAACCCTACAGGGGATCGATCCATGAACAGTAGCCCTAGCTAAAACTCTGCTTGTACACACGCAGTAGAGAGAGAGAGAGAGGGTTATGTGCATTGTATCCATGGCCATTAGTGCCCATACTTAGTGGATCACACACTCACAGTGGAGGTAGGCCAATTTGGCTGAACCACTATACATCATCGTCTTATTTCCTCTTATACTCATCCCCTTCTATACACTTACATACTTATATACTTGCATCTCTATGGCTGCCATAACTACTACTGTTTGAGCTCACTATCACTTACCTGGTGGTGCTAAATCCAAGCATCATCATGAATGGTCACATGCTTGCCAAGAAGATCATCCGACAAGCCTACTACTGGACCACCATGATCCAGGATTGCACCGCCTATGTCCAGAGATGCCTCAAATGCCAACATTTTACCATCCTTCAGCACCTGCCTCTGCAATAATTATACAACATGACTTCTCCCTTGCCATTATCCACCTGGGGTATCGACATCATAGGGAAGATTACACCCAAGGCTTCCAATGGCCATGAGTTCATCCTAACTGCCATTGATTACTTCACCAAATGGGTCGAAGCGGAGTCATACACAGTGTTGAACGCTAAGAAAGTGACCAAATTCATTATGAAGAACATCATCTACCAATATGGGTTCCCGCATGAGCTAGTGTCAGATAACGGGTTGCAGTTCAAGACAGAAGTCACAGAAGTGGTCAACGAGTATGGGGTTCAGAGACATAAATCTTTTTCCTACCATCCTCAAACCAATGGTGCATTCGAAGTCGCCAACAAAAACCTCAAAGCCATCATCAGTAAGATGATCGAAAGCTATCGAGATTAGGCCAATAGAATCCCTTATTCCCTCTAGGGATACCGAACCTCAATCCAAACCTCTACTGGGGCTACCCCTTACTCTCTAGTCTATGGCATGGAAGTAGTCCTACCCGTGGAGCTAGAAATACCCTCGTTGCACATCATGCTTGAAAGTAAGGTCAGCGAAGAAGACTGGTGCCAAAGACGGCTTGACGAGCTGACCCTCCTAGATGAAAGGAGATTGAAAATCTTATACCACATACAAGAGTACCATCACCAAATAGCGCGATCATTCAACAAGAAAGTCAAGGACCGCGGTGTCCGAGAGGGGGATTTAGCCCTCAAAGAAATAGTAGAGCCCATCTGGGACCCCGGGGGGAAATTCAAGCCCAATTAAAGCAGCCCCTACATCATAAAGAAGATCTTGTCCGACGGTGCCTCAATGCTCATCGACTTAAATGGGGAAGATATGGCTCATCCAGTCAACCTGGACCATCTCAAGAAATTCTACCCCTAGTCCGAAATCTCGACGCGCTACGACTCTTCTTATCTCCCTTATCTTCTAAAAAACAACAGTTCGTTTCCCTCTACCTAAAACTATGTGGGCCTGGACCTCTCGAAAAACCATTTCTAGAAAAATTAAAACCTTTCAAAATATCCTAGAGGTATGTAGGTAGCTCATACATCTCACATGAACACGACCCCTTCTTTTTCACAAAAAATTATTCTTTTCTTACCTCCGAGAATGACAGTTCATTCTGACATATCGATATAGATAATTCAATATACAAAATTCATCGAAAGGCACAGCAGGATGATCAAAAACTTATTTATTTCACTAATAAAAATTACGATACAATTACGTAAGAAAAGGAACCGATAACTCCCTCCCCCCTACCTTCCTAAAAAGCCAAATAAATTACCAAAATTATTCCCCATTAACAAAACAAACCCTCCCAGATTCCTACCCACAACTACCAAAAGAGCACACTCCATCATCATCATCTACGTCATGGGGTCCCCAAGATTCCCCTACTTGGATAGAGTGTCGGAGATGCTCCATGGACTGATACGCTCGAACCAGCATCAGAAAAACCACAACACCTCCCTCCATGGTATCGGATAAGACAATCCACCTTTGTCCAGTCTCCACTACCAACATCTTACTGACTAATCTTCTCTACAGCCACTTCATATAATCCTCGGGGATGTGGTAAACTCTCCCAACATACTGAGAAGGACGGGTTGATGGACGTTGACTCTACCATAAAGAGCCAAGCCGCAAGCGCAAACACTCTGTCAGATCTTCTACCGAAAAGAAGTCTAGTGTCCGAGGTGGCATGACCTACTCCCAGCTAAATTGGCGCAAAAGCTGCTAAGGGAAATAGAAAGAGGTATGTCTGAGATCAACCAACCGAACATATGGGTATTCCCTCAGTTCTAGAATAGGCAGCAACTGTCCCCACCAAGGCACTGGACAACAGAGATTTAGAGCCCCATGCTTTATAAAACAGTTCTCCCAGCTCTCAATATCCAGGCCAACACTAAGGAAATGGAGCAAAAAGAAGTTGGGTATAGCCGACAAAGGGTATTTCAGAGGAGTCACCAGGAGTAATCTTTCAGACAATCACATGAACAGCATCACGGGGATATCCCTCAGAAACTCATAAGGACCTTCTCGCCAGGAATTTAGGCCATTCAGAGTCTCCACCAATATCACCGCCGCAGGATTGCGATGGTATGACATCCATGAAGTAATAGCTACAAGTTGTGGGTCCACCAACAGTTCCCCGATCACCAGCAATAATTTTGAAACCAAGCCAAGAATAACAGCTCCAGCATATTCAGAATCACCAACCTCCTGCAAATGCACAGACTGCAGCACCGTCGAAAGGGAGATCATTCCTCCAGTAACCAGTGGTCTGGCCGTCGATGGCAAAATACGAAGAAGCCCGACCAACAAATCCCTGAGAGAACGGGAAAAGTCAGGTAGATCCGCGATAACACTGGGATTTATCCCCAACATGGCAGAAAATTCCTTGTAGGTAGGACAAATCTCATCTAAACCAGAGCGGAATACATGGTCTTCGGGGTACCAAAATTGTACCACCACCATCAGCATGTTCCACTCAATGGGACGGTTTCACCACAAAGAGACTCGCCGCATGTGAAAAGCATCATAATCGACATTATAAGAGCATATTGCTTCCAAGTCTTCGAGGTAGTTAGCAAACTCAATGCTACCAGGGAGAGCCATCTTGCAAGACTAAAAAATATTAAACAAGTAAGAATGTGGAAAAGGAATAAAGTGAAAGTGTGAGGAGGAAAGACCCATCCACACGCCCTTTTTATACTTGGAAAACCCCTCACAAATGACATAACCCCTGCAGAAATCAGAAGGAATCCTGCCCCACAAAGTACCAAAGGCTGAAGAGGGTACCAATCAAAGCCTTGATTGATTAGACTAGACTGACCTGTCGATAGGTAGATAAGGGGCTTGCCGATCGACAACCCCTATTTTTAGAAACTTTTCTTTTTCCACTTTTATCAAAATCAGAAAACTCAATAAAAATAGATTGATATTCGCAACAGAATTTCAAAAAAACCCTTCCATCTTTATGTAATTTCTCATTATGAATCAAACTTTTCTTCAAAATTCCAAAAAAATATTTCTTTTTACCGTCTCAACAGCAAAGTAAAAAGCGCATATGCATTCATTCATTCATTAACAAAAGATAATAAAAAACTATATTGCATTGCATAGATATTTTTCTGTGTTACATCAGTTTTGCAGGAAATAAAGAAAAATAGAAAAACAACGGGACTAAGACCGAACCCACATTCCCTCTTTCTCTCTCTCTCACTTACCCTTCCCCATCTCTCCTAAGAGCTTCCATTCCTGTGACGTGCTCTCTTTCCCCTGCGATAAGACAACGCACCACCGCTACCCGAACCAGACTCCTCCTCGGATGAGGCAGACGGCACCAAGCAAGAAGGAATAGGAATCGCGTCTCAAATGTGGGCAGTCGATGAAGATATCCAGTCTCTAATGTCCCTCAGCCAAGTGGTAGACACCTGGAGTTACTGCAAGAAAAGGAAGAATCAGTATCAAAGCAGAAAAGAAACCAAAAGCAAGAAAAAGAGAAGAACAGAAAGGTATACCAAGGTATGAAGAACCTCCTCTGTCAATCCCAACTCCTCCGGGTCCATTGCATGAGGACGGTGCAACATAGGCACCATCCCTCCATCAGCCCACCGGATGTTGTATGAAGGGGTATGCAACCGCATAAAGGGAACCTCCGAATCTCCACCACCGCAGACGTTAATGGACCACCACCGCTGTGGGAGGACCCCACTGGCCGACTTGTGCCCGTAGGAAGGAAGGGCAGTGCATCATATATGTTGGGCGCCATCAGCCAACTCGTTATGAAGTCCATATAATCATACGGCATAGCTGTATCGATGTATAATAAGTAGGACTCGTCAATTATCACCGCGGTCCTCGCATCCTCTGGCAACAGCCGCTCCCGCCTCATAGACATAGGGGGCCTCGCAGGTGGCACCATCACCTCCTCTTCAGTAATATGTCGGACCACCCTCTCCCAAAGATACCTGGAGTGGACAAACTCATGTGCCAGTAAGTGCCTCATCTGCGCATTAACCCCAGTCAGCTCCGTGTCCTGAACAACCGTCCCCCAAGAGTAAAAGGTCACCTGAAAAATCCCCAGCAGATATAAGTCAATACCGAATCAGAGCACATAAAGACCAGGACTGAAGAAGAAAAAAGTCTTACCCTATCACTGGTCAGACCATTCAAGACCTGACGTACTGCCTCCAGAGAAAGAGATTTCCTCCACTATCGAATGACACCCTCCATACAATACCGACCGACACCCTCTTAAATGTTTGTACAAAAACTTCCAGAAAATATCAGAAAGCCCTGAAAAATCCTCAAAAAATTCCTAAAAATCCCAGGAAGGATTTAGAACATTTTCACCACGAAATTTTGCACTCCCTCAAATGGAACCCCTAATTCCCTAATGGAACTCTCAAAAGCTAAGTGAATCTCCTCCCGGCAATGTCCTCGGAGGATCTCTAAGGATCACCTCCTATGCCCCAAAGGTCTCAAATTTCCTCGAGCAATATGTCCAAACCGTAGACCACCTAATCACCTCCCCAGTAGAGTTTATAGCATCACATTTGCTATTCCTCTACAAAGCCTCCAAAAAAATACAAGGATTTCCCCAGCAATCGGCTCCCCAGCTCAAATCAAAATCACGAGGTAATTTCCCCGGTAGTGTTCCCCGAGAACGTCTCAAATTCAAGCCCTTAGAATCGACTTTGACCCATAGAATTGGTCATCTCAAATTCAAGCCCTCAGAATCGGCTTCGACCCACAGAATTGGTCATCTCAACTTAAGCCCGCGAAATTGGTTTCGACCGCAAAATTGGTCATCTCAATTTAATCCCTCGAAATTGGCTTTGACCTGCAGAATTGGTCATCTCAATTTAATCCCGCAGAATTGGCTTCGACCCCCAAAATTGGTCATCTCAACCTAATCCCTCAGAATTGGCTTCGACCCGTAGAATTGGCCATCTCAATTTAATCCCGCAGAATTGGTCATCTCAACCTAAGCCCGCAGAATTCGTCATCTCAACTTAATCCCTCAGAATTGGCTTTGACCCACAGAATTGGTCATCTCAGTTTAAGCCCTCAGCATTGGCTTCAACCCACAGAATTGGTCATTTCAATTTAAGCCCTCAAAATTGGCTTTGACCCGCAGAATTGGTCATCTCAATTTAAGCACTCGGAATTGGCTTCGACCCACAGAATTAGTCATCTCAATTTAAGCCCGGAGAATTGACATTGACCTGCAGAATTGGTCATCTCAATTTAAGCCCTCAGAATTGGCTTCGACCCGTAGAATTTTTCATCACAACCAAAGCCCTTAGAATTGGCTTCGACCCACAGAATTGGTCATCCCCAGCATCGCTTTAGGTCTTCAGAATTGACCTCAACCTTTGATCATCATTTCCTTCAAACCATCCCCGGTATTCCCCCTTGGGTCCTCAGAATCGACCTCGACCCTCTGAATTGGTCATCATCGTTCACTTAGGTCCTCAGAATCAGCCTCGACCCTCTAAATTGGTTATACTCTCTCAAAAGCATCATGTGGTGCTATTCGATGGCTATCATTTGTTCCAAACTCACCCATTAAGGGGCTCTATAGACACCCCATTCTCGTACACCTTAAAACTCTCCTTAGGTCCCTAGCACCTCCCTTCATCGCTATAAACCTAAGTCATTCCTTGAATACTGACCTAGAAGCCATCGGGCACTCCCGAGATCTGTGTGACCAAAATTTAAGTTCTTCAGCTCGATTGAGACTGAATGAATCTTTGAAGGGAACTGAATCCCCTTTCCAACGGTCCGTCCCGTGCGCGATTCGGACTTACGGTGCGGACGAACGACCCGTTTTCCCTCGAAACTTGATCAAGAGGTCATCGGACGCTCCAAAGCTCCGTTTGACCAAAGTTAACTCTTCAACTCGACCAAGACTGAATGAATCTTCAAAGGTCACTGAAACCCCTTTCTAACGGTCCACCCTGTTCGCGATTCTGACGTACAGTACGAACGAATAATCCGTTTTGCTCCGAAAGGTCACCTAGCTCTTCCAGGCCTCGGTTGACCAAAGTCAACTCCCTAAACTGAGTCAAACTCTTTGGAATATCGAATCACATCTCCTAACCTTTCCAACGGTCTACCCCGTTTGCCATTCTGACTTACCATGCAGATGAACGATCTGTTTGCGTCCGAAGTTTCCCCGTCCAAAGGATCGACGAGCGCTTTCGAGCCACATTTGACCTAAATTCAACTCCCAAACCCAAGAAAAGTCCAATTACTTTCAAAGTTATCTGAATTACCTTTCCAATGGTTCATCCTGTGAATAATTCGAATCAACGGTTTGCGCTCTACGACCGATTTTTCGATGGAACCTGAAAGAGACTGCCAAAAGGTAGGTTCTAAACCTTGCCTATCGATAGTGTGCCTAAACATACCTGTCGATTATCAGGAATAGGGCTATGTCAATCAGAAATTCCCTGGGCCTATAAAAAGGAGAGCCTAGCCTCATTGCAAGGGGAGCCCAGATTTGAAATCCATCACTCTTAGCGAACTCAGAAAACCTCTCTCGAAGTCAGCATCATTTCCACATCCAAATCCCTTTCCAACGTTCACTTTTCATCATCCTTTTCATCAAATTTGGTGAGTTCACTACCCTTCATTATCATCGAAGAGCAAGAGCTTCTCTCCAACATTCAAGATCAAGCCCAAGATCTTTAAGAAGGTCCAATTTTCTCAAATTCTCTCCTTAAATTCTCCTAAATTCACATTAACTTGTTTTATTACTTAGCAATTTTATTCTCTAATCTCACATATCCTAATATATTTTTTATCTAGTATTATTGCACATCTCTTATTTTCATATAGATAAAACCAAAAAAAATAAGAAACGGGGGTTTGCTCATAAATTCCAAATGGAAATTCTCACACTTTTCTCACAAATAAAACACTTTTTTACACACACACACACACACACACACACAAGAGAAGTCCCCGATTGGATCTATTGGATAAACCCTACCCCTCATTTTGCATGCGAACTATGTGGAGTTTGATGCCTCTATAGGCTACGTAGGCGTCTCGGGGTAAAACTCGAGACTTGAGTCCTATTCCTACTTTTCTCCCATTTTTTTATTTTCTCCATATTCTTTAAACTCAATTCTCTTAGATTCTATACATATAAATATACATATATTTGCTCTTAGTGGCGTCTTATTCCATATGTGTAATCGTTCCATTATAACGATCAATGCTAGGATAATCGTGTAAATCCTATTTTCTAATATTATTTTTAGGAACATTCCTACGGATGACTCGCTTTATCTCTTCCATGATACAAGTCGATGATTCCTATCTCCACTACGTATACACATGCACACATATCACGGGGAAATAAAGGAAAATAGAAACAATTCATGAGAGACCGCAAGGGTGGAATGGGTGCCTAACACCTTCTCATTTCGTAACTTAGCCTTCGGACCCTTTTCGAATCATTTTTGGTTTCGTATGTATCAGTATGTATTTGGATGTTGTCCTTCGGGATGGCTCCCTTTTCTTTTTTCTCTTTTGAGTAAAATAGACTGGAAACTCCATCATTCTACATTTTTCACCTCATCAATGACGCCGGCCGAAGCGCTCCCAAAAGGGACGCGCGGGACCCTCGCGAGGATCGGGGATGTCCATAGACACGGAAACTCTTCATCATTATGACATCTTTTTGAATATTTCATAAATTCATTAGCACCTCTGCAAAACACATCCCCCATTCAATTTGTCTCACCCATCCACTCTTTGTATTTAGGATATCCCATCACATCTACCACAACTAATCACCTATTAATGGTAAGAAGCGTATATTCATGGATTAGTATAAGAAAAACTTATATTTATAGTATGTTTCATTTAGTTATGTCTTATTTATATTCGATTTTTAAATTTCAAGTTCAAATTCAATTTATAATAGAAATTCCTATTTCCTCCATCTCCTCTAATGGGTGAGTGGTCCAATCCCATTCAAGACTGCATATTTCTATAATATACTTAATAGTTCATGCACATTGTTACGATTTGAGAAAAATTCGACAGCATATCCCCGTAGTTCTCCAAGTATACGACGTAGATTGGCAAGTGTGAGTGTTATTTCAATTTATCAATTGAAATAACACTCACACTTGTCAATCTAGTATGTACCCAGAGAACATTAAGATACAACTGAAGAACTTCCTTCAAAAGTAACAACTTTAAGACACTAAAAATATTATTATACAGAAATTATGCAGTCCCAAACTATCCAAACGGGACAATTCGAGAGATCTCATTACAGGGGTAATGACTCTCGAATGGGTCTAAGGGATATTGAATTCATACGCATAAGAACTAGAAGGCTAGTATCTATGCGTACTATATGAAATTTCAAGTATGTTTCATTCAATTATCATACTATATATATAGTGTTCATGATACAAAGTAATTTTTTAAAAAAAAGTTCAAAAATCCCATCCCCATATAGATAATAATCCAGTGGTCATGTCACTTCTAAAATTAACCAACCGAACATCAATCCACTATAATCCAACCACAATAGCAACAACAAATGTGTATCACGTATACCTTTTAATTCATCTACTCAATTAATTATTTTCATCAATTAAACTAACAATTAAAGTATACAATTATTAATTTACTAATTTACAATGAGGGGCAATCCTACTTGCATATGTAAGGGGACTAATTATTAATTTACTAAAAAAATTGACAACCAATCAATATTTAATCAATCAATTCTTTTACAAGGGGAACTACTTGCATATGAGGGGAAATATCTAATAAACCAATAAAAATCAACAAAAAAAAAATAACAGCCCCCCACACACACACACACAAGCACATATGCACATACACACACACACTCACACAACCCACCCCCACCCCCCAGCCCTGCCCACCACACACGCACACACACACACACACATATACACAAATGGAAGAGAAATAGAGAGAGAAAATGTACCAAAATCATAGAGAGAGAGAGAGAGAGAGAGAGAGAGAAATGGAGGGAATAGAAATCGGTGGGAAAAAAGAAGAGGGAGAGTTTTTTTATTGGCAGAATTATCATGGACATGTCACGGTCAATGACCGTGATAAGTTTATAAACTTGTCACAGGCATTGACCATGACAAGCTCGTGACAAGTGCAACTGTCACAGTCAATGACCGGGACAAGTTTTTATCGCGGCCTTGTCACGATCATTGACTATGACAAAAAATGCGTGTTTTTTTATCACGGTCAATGACCGTGACAAGGTTGGCCGATTAAAGGGTGTCAATTTGACCATTTTGTTGTAGTGATGCCCCATAGTCATTGTCTATGCCCGTTCCTCCCTTCCTCCTCTTAGCACGCCCGCACTCATTATATTGTTTAGGTTAAAAACATCAATATTAACCTCTTATGAATATAACAGCGAACATATTACATTAATTTATAAAACATTTTAAACAAACTCACATTTTTCATTTATCTATGTCTTTATGCATCTCAAATACATATCGAGCCACCTGGTTATATTGTGTACTTCTTAGTTTCACTACCTAACCCTACCCCAGAGCCTCCTCATCTGTGAACTCTTCTAATTCATCAACAAAACGTTCACAGCCTCCAATGTTTCGATTAGGCATATATTCCTTTGTATACAAGTGTAATACCCCGTACTTTTATTGATATTTATTTATGGGATTAATTTAAGTATATGTTAATTAATTGAGAATTAATCAGGATAAAATACTAACGAGATGTGAGTTGGTATTTGATTATAATGTGTATATATGGCAATATATGAATATTGAGAATATTAAATTGTCGCGAGATAGAAATACGGCAATTTGGAAATTTTGTTGGAGCGCGTGTGACAGTCGCGTCAGAAAAATATTTAATTTAATTAAAAAGTGAATTTTATTTTTATTGACCGTATGGTCGCTTTGAGTGCGCCAACGTGTCCGGAAGGGTTGAAATAGTCAGAAAACACTAGCCGGGGGTTTAGTTTGGGTCCCGGGGCATTTTTAGGCCTTACCGGCAACCCGAAAGGGTAGTTTGGTAATTTCAGAATTTTGGGAATTAAAACCCACGAAAATTAGAGGTAAAAATCTGACTTAGTCTTTACCCACTAAACCCACTAACAACACTAAATGACTTAATGGGCTACGGGAGTTATTGGAAAAAGTTCTAAGAGTTTCCTAAGGCAACCTCTAAACCTCCATTGTCATCTTATGAGAAGAGCTTGTAGAGAGAGAGAGAGGAGAATTCTGCAGAGAGAGAGAGAGGAATTCAACCATCTTCAACCAACAACGAATCTGGAACATAAGGCAAGTGGTTTAATTACGTTAATTGCAACGAATGTTTCTTCCATGCGTAGGAATTTATGAAAATTTCATTTGTTTTGGGAGATTGATAAAAACCCATTGAATTGGATTTAGAAATTTATTTTTATAAAGAGATTGCATGTAGAATTTTGTTTGGGTGATTATTCTGATAGAATTACATCTTTTACACCAAAAAACGGATTTAATTATGTCTATGGATGACTTTAATTTTCTAGGGTTCATGTTCATGGGATTTGGGGAAAATTGGGGAAAATTGGGGAGAATTGATGATTAGATGTGGTTTAGAATGATTTAACCCCATATATAAATGTTGTGATACGATTTAGTATGTTTAGGGATGATTAGAAACCTTAAAATACTGTTGGGATAATGTTTAGATGAGATTAGAGGTGAAGAAAATTGGGAAAAATGAAATAGGGGAATTCTGGGCTTGAAACTGTCACCTAGTTAGAAGACCTGCCCAGGTCGTTCGAACGAGCTCGTTCGAACGAGCTTTTAACGAGTTGACAGTTTGACTTCTAACGAGTGGGATGTTCATTTGATGCCTTTCGTTCGAACGATATCTCGTTAGATGGCCATTTCGTTCGAACGAACTCTCGTTCGAACGACCTCGTTCGAACGAGACTTCTAACGAGTTGACAGTTTGGGCTTTTTGGCCTGGTTTGATTTCTAGTGTCCCGTAACCTTGGTTAATGGTAGAGATAACTTTACCTTAATGACTAATTGATATAGTTGGGATATTCGGGATATATTGGGAGTAAAATATAGAAGAATGATTTGAACCAAATGGTAATTATGGGTTAGGACGTGTATAACTAATTACGACGTGAGGATAATGGATGATGTGTATATATAAACCGGGGACACGTGTATTGGTATAAGAATGAGAAGTATACCTCTAATAAAATACGATGAGTACTAAGATGTGTGCATGCTTAGTATATGTATATGATTTTATGTGTATGACATACCTACCATACTTGCTATCACGGGAGGTTTACGTTCGCCTAGGGCCATCTACTCCTTGTGTGCCCGGATTTAGATTGGTGCCTAGAGAACATAATACTAGAATGACTTATTTGTGAGTTAATAAGTCAGCTGACTATGGAGCGTAGGTATGTACGTGACCCATGGATATGTTGAATTATGTTCGTCTCCATTTTCGTGTGTTGTGATTATTCTAACAATTCCTGAGAGATTCGGAATTTGTAATCCTATGTACGTGATGTACCGGGATGGATAGCAGAGTATGTGTGCATCGCAGCTTAGCCTCGGGGTGCTTGTATTGTATATTTATGATGTGAATAATATACGGTAAAATGAAAAGGAATTGTTGCGAGAATAATTTATAGTAACTCCTTAAGAAGTTAAAAAGGGATAACATGCCGTGAATTGTAATGTTAACAATTGAGAATACGAGTTTAATTAAAGCTATCTGTTTAAGTGATAATATTGGGAAATTTATATGGTGAATCGAGTGGAAAGGTTAGAACTTATGTCGATTTGGTTAGATATGAGAATCACTTGAATGGGTACGGTACGTTAGGAGTGCACAAATTAGTCGAGAGGTGAGTGTTTCATGTGAGAGCACGTCCTAACATGTACTTTGCATTCATTGTTTTAATGTTATTAAAACACTTGCTATTTTTAAAATACTCTCCACTTTCGGGCTCTGACCCGTTTGCTTTCAAATCTACTTTTTGTAAAAACCTTTTTAGGTGCCCAGCCATAAGGACACCATGCATAGTATTTCCAGTCAGGTGACGAGCTGTAGCTGTTGTGGAAGTTACAGGGCCTTGCTAGTAGACGCTTCATTTACCTTGACTCTATATTCATATTTCATCAGTTGTAGGGCATGTCGCCCGTTTCTTTTAGAGACATTTCATTTCTTTCAGTTATTCAGACTTTTGGTTTGTAATTAATTCAGGATACATGCTATTGTTCTTATTTCAGTTCCGTATTTGGATTGTTGTGAGGCGTATTTCCTCTAGACTCATTTTTACTTGATGATTTACTATAGTTGGACTTTATCGTGAATGGTTATGTTATCCTTTCATAATTCTTTTATTGCATGTTAATCAGATTTAATTTAAAATTTGACAACTTATTTTTTTAAATACTAGGTGGTTAGTAATCATTAAATGTTTTCGACAGTGATGCTATTAACTGAACCAACTTGGCATTTTGAATTAATTTAATAAAGGAGTAGCTACCCGGTATTTAATTAGTCGTGGTGTCACAGGTGGTATCAGAGCATCAGGTTCTAGTGTCCTTTAGGATCTGTATGGCTTATTATGTTTCCGCTGAGCTTTCTTTGATGTAGAGCCCTATATTTTAGGACTGTTGTATTCTTTTATCTATGCTTCGCTCTTCAGATATTTTAAGTTTATAACTGTGAACTTATAAACTTTACTCTTATTTCAGATGCCTCCACGACGTGCGCAGCGAGTTCCTAGGGATGCACAGCCCGAACCACAGCCAGCACCAGTATAGGGCACCATGAATGCCGCTGAGGTTGCAGCCATTGTAGCCCAAACGGTAAATGCCTCTCTTGCAGTTTTATAGCAGGCACCACCTCAGGCGCCGGTATCCGCGCCAGTTCAGGCACATGCATTCCCGTCTGCTTGGGAACGTGTTCGAGATGCTTTTCAGAAAGCACACCCTCCGGAGTTCGCAGGTAGCTCCGATGTTGTGGTATCTAGTCAGTGGAGGAAGGATATTCAGAGGCACGAGAGGATGTATGAGTGCACCGATGTTCAGAATCAAATACTAGCTATTTTCAAGCTAGTAGGTTCTGCATTGCAGTGGTGGGAGTCTATTACCACTGCAGAGGAGAGAGATACTCTTTCTGTACAGGAGTTTTGGGTGCGGTTCGACCGCAAATATTTTCCGTCAGCTGTTCATACGAAAATGAGGAGGAAGTTGATGAGCCTTAGACAGGAGGGTAAGACTATGGCCGAGTATGAGGTCGAATTCACTACTTTGCTGAATATTATCCCGGATGAGATACCGACAGAAGAGAAAAAGATTCAGAAGTTTACAGATGGGTTGACTTGGAGGATCCGTCAGCACTTGTTGGGAAATCTATCGTTGGCCACTTATTCTGATGTGGTTAACGCTGCATTGCTCCATTGCCAGGACCACCGCTTTCACTTGACAGAGGGGAAGCGATCAGGAGAGTCCAGCCATCAGGGCAGGACAGGGGGAAATGGTGCCAGCGGGGCACAATCAGCTCAGGGTCAGTATAGGCAGGGTGATCAGGGTTCCCAGCAGGGGGATTCTAAGAGATTCCGATCAGGGGGCTTCAGGCACGGACAGGGAGGTTTTAGGCAGGGCCACCAGGGTCCGAACGGCCATCAGGGCCAGCAGGGTCAAAATGGTCAACAACAGCAGTTTCAACAGGGCCAGCAAGGCCAGGGCAGAAATGGTAACGGTCACCAGGGCCGTGGTCAGCAGGGACAGCGAGGGGGAAACTTCCAGGGAAAGTGTTTCATTTGTGGTAAGATTGGCCACAAACGTCAGGATTATCCTGATAGGGGCAGGGCCCCACAGCAGCAATAGCAGGGTGCTCGATACGAGCCACAGAGGCCTATGTTTCCCGCCGCCCTCCCGACACCACCACAGATGGCAGCACTACCACCCATTCCAGCAGTCCCAGTTCATCAGGGACAGCTTCAGTATGGGAGAGTATATCAGCTCCAGCAGGTTGCAGCCCCACAGGATCCACCGGCCATTGAGGGTATGTTCTCTATTCAGGGGACTCTGGGGAGTATTTTTTTTACACGGGGGCTACACACTATTTTATTGCTATGAGATTTGCACGCACCATTGGGTTATTAGACACCGCAGAGAGCACCGCTACTTGTGTAGACTCACCGTTGAGTAGGGGTTCCAAGATTTCGCTTATGTGTAGAGGTGTGGGTATAGATATCGGGAGGTTTACTTTACCCGTTGATATGTTAGTGTTAGAGATGACCGAGTATGATGCCATTATTGGTATGGATTGGCTAGTTGCGTACCGAGCCATGATTGACTATTTTAGTAGGAGTATTGTAAGGACATTTTTGTCCATTATCAATTTGTATGTCGTACGCCGTTACACCGTTGAAGAAACTCAAGATCGCATCTACATCAACGGATCCGAATATCAAAGCGTCTTCAACATCATAGCCTCTGCGAGAATGAACTTGGTAAAATTTTGTTTTTACGTTCCTTAAAGTTCATATTTAGTATTGGGAATTTTTTATAAAAATTTTTTTATAAAAATAAGAAGTAAGTTTTTTAAAGCAAAATGAGGCTTTTAAAAGGATTTTATTTTTCTGGGAAAAACGGACCGATCCGCCCCCTACAGGACCGATCCGCAACCGGACCGATCCGCCCCATACCGGACCGATCCGCTTGCTGCAGATCCAGTATACCCCGGACCGCAAGCGAACCGATGGAGGCCAAAAATAAAAGAACCGATCCGCTTGAACGGACCGATCCGCCTCAGAACCGGACCGGTCCGACTGGGATAAATTCGGCCAGATTCGCTGCAGATTTTTTAGGCTCAAAGTTTTCCTATTTAAAGCCAACTTCGGGGAGTTATTTTTTAAGACTTTTCAAGACAATTTTCAGAGTCCTAAATACTCTAAGTCTTCACCTTTTTTATGTGCAAAACATCTTTTTGATTCACACAAAAAATCCCAATTACTTTTGTGAATCTTTTGGAACCCTAGAACACAAGCTTTGCTATTGTTCAACCCTTGTGGAGAAGCCATTCTCTTCTTCATTGCTGCCCTCCTGAAAAGGGAAAATTCCATCCGCCGACATAGGAACCGACACCTGCGGGTATTTCTGTGTCACACACTTGTGGAGAAGCCGTTTCTCTTCTTCATTGCAGCCCACCTGGAAAGGGATATTTCCAGCCGCGACTACAGAATCCGATGCCTGCGGGTAATTCTTAGTCAAAAACTTGTATTTCAGTGTAATCCGATTGTAAGCCGTTTCTCTTACAAATTATAGTGATATACAAATGGTTTTGCCCCTGTGGGGGATTTTTCCTTAAACTTTGTGTGTTGAATAATTCTTGCATGATTTCATATTATTTCAATCACACCTAGTTGCATGTTTAGGGTTAATTTAGGTTAAAAGGAATTTAATTAAAATTTGTTTTTATTTGAGAAGTCGCAATATTTCCGCTGCTGCTGCACTCTCAAATTGGTATCAGAGCAGGTTACGCTAATTTATCGCGTGATCCTGATTTTTCGAGGATTTACTTTCTGATACAATTTGTCTACTCACGTTTTCAAATTGGTATCAGAGCGGGTTGCACTAAGTTATTGTGTTTTGATCCTGATTTTGCACAAAAATGGCTTTTGATGGTTTTGATGATCTTCGATGTCAAATTTTTGAAAAATTTAATTGGAAAATTCACACGAACTCCTGTTTTAAATCTTCTGTTGAAAACGAATCTGAGAGGTGTCCTTGTTGTGAGGGTGTTGGTCACACGTTACATGAGTGTACCACAAATTTAAAGAAGAAATTGAATAAACCGATTTCTCGTGTTTCTACCCTTAGTGATTGTGATTCGGAAGAAGAAGTTTTTTATGCTTCTAGGAGAGAGTTTCCCATCTATGTGATTAGTGATGATAGTGAAGGTGATGGGAGTGTGGATGAAAGTGAGGAGGAAAGTGTAGATGAGCATGACTTGCAAACTGCTTTCAATGAACTTTATGCTGAAACTTTGAAAACAAAGAAAGAAAATTTGAAATTGAAAGCTCAATTGAAAGAGTGTGCCATAAAAAATAATGATTTTTTAGTTGAAGAACTTAGGGCTCATGTGAAAATTTTGAAAGAGAAGCTTGAGTACGTCGAGGGTGAGAGAGATAGTCTTAGAGGGTTGATGGAGACTATGAAAAAGGAGCTTTTAGAGTTTGAGGATTCTAAACGAGTACTTGAATCTAGGATAGGTGAACTTGAGGTGAAATTGAAAGATTCAAGTAAAGTGAAATTTGATTTGGAGTCTAGGTCTGAAAAACTTGATAAGATTTTAGGCACAGTAGAGATCAAAACGGATAGGGGTGGGATTGGTCTTGAAAAATATGTTGAAACCATTCCCACACGTGTGAGAGAGACTCCTAGGATTGTTAATAAAGAGGCACCTAAGTTTGTTAAAAAGGCGCCCCATAGGAATATCGTGAGAGAACCTCCTAGGATCATTAGGAGAGACCCACCTAGGCAAATTCGGAAAGAGCAACCGATAAATTTGAGGAGAGGGCCACCTTTAGGGAACACAAACCGCCCGATTTACTCTTGCACACATTGTGGTAGGCAAGGTCATCTTAGTCACTTTTGTTACAAGCTTTTAAATGGACCTAGGAAGGTTAATGAAAGAATAAATTCGATTCCCAAAACCCCCACACTTCGTTACACATCAATTTGGGTTAGAAAATCGGATTTAGAGGCTTATGGTTTATTTGTCCACGATTCCCGTTTGCTTGCACGTGATTCACCCCATGTGAAATCTTTTGGTTGATTGTGATTGCATGTTTATCATACACTAGTTGTGGTTTCATGATATATTTTTACTAGTGTGATGACTTGTACTTTTTGTATAAATTCTTGTTTTTGAATTTTTTTTAAAAAAAATACAAAAAGATTTTATTTTGATAAAATTTTGAGAAAATCCAAACAGATTTTTGTTTTTTGTTTGCACCGTTTATGGATGAACTCTTTGGATGACCAAGTCACAACATCATTCCATTTTTTTCATGTGACTGTTTGATAGTGTTTTGAGACAATAGGTCAATTCATCCTTGTGCTTTATAATGTTTGGAGTCATTAAGATGTGATTAAGTGGTTCTTCCTACATGTTTGACTTATGTTTCCTTTATCGCACACATGCACGGATTTGTTTGATTATTGTGCTTGTCTTATCACATGTTGGTTGGGTGTTTTCACTTCAATCCTGTCCTTAAAACGAACCAAGCGCGATAAATTTTGATAAGGAAATTGTGCATATAAAAACCGTTTTATGAGTTTGTGTGCTTTATTTTATAACGGGGAGGGGCTGCGAAAGGTAATTATCTATCCTTTGCGCAAAAGCCACCGTTAAATTGGACTTAAAAAATTGAGGAATTTTATTATCCGAGGTCCAAAGAGGTTAAAAGAGCCCGAAAAAATTTAAAGGCAATAAAAAGATCTTCATGCCAAAAAGGGGCCATTTAGGTTTTTGCACCAATTCTCCAAAGTTTGAGAATTTAGATCACCTCTAAAAGAAAATATATATGAGGGAGTTTGGTTGGAGAATTTAAAACGGGTTTGCACGTCCATGAAATGCTTGAAAATGCGCTACATAGTTTTGGACGTTATTGGTGTGGAAATGATTTTGACTTTGAGTTGTTGATTTGCATAAGACGATGTCATTTAAATTCAACAAATGTTTTTTACACCTAAGGATACTTTTGATGTTCATTCGTTAGGGGTACACATATGCATCGTGCACATATGATTGATTGAGTTGATTTACCTATCGAATGTGTTCACACCCATTCATTCCATTTCCATGACTTGGTTGTTTGAGTCTAAAATCCATGGTGTGATTTTTGTATCATATTGGTATCTTATTTTTGTACGAAAAATTTGAAAAATTCAAAAATAAGTTTGTGAAGATTTGTTTGAGCATCTCCTTGCAAGAGCACGTTTACCATTTTATTTGATGCCCTGTTTTGTACAGTGACACCCCGATTTTGCTTATTTGATTCATTCTTCTCATTTGTCTATTTGGGGACATCATAAAAAGGGGGAGAAAGAATTATCATATTATGGGGGAGTTTGAATTTTGGGGGAGTTTTTGAGATGTTGCTTATGTTTTTATCATATATTGATATCCATGTTATCTCATTTCAAACTCGATATGTCACGTGGTATTTGCTTTGTCTCATGTGTGTAGGTATAAAGATTGAAGATCAATATGTTGCACACCCTGATGAGAAAAGCTTTGAGATTTGATGATTGTTGAAGATTGAAGAACAAATGATGAAGATTTATACCTTTGTATCTTTCCATCTTTAGGGTTCATGGGAGGGTAGATTTGTATAGGTCATTAGTTGATAATTCGGATATTTTTTATGTATGTACCGGCATAGACATAGGGGGAGATTTGTAAGGACATTTTTGTCCATTATCAATTTGTATGTCGTACGCCGTTACACCGTTGAAGAAACTCAAGATCGCATCTACATCAACGGATCCGAATATCAAAGCGTCTTCAACATCATAGCCTCTGCGAGAATGAACTTGGTAAAATTTTGTTTTTACGTTCCTTAAAGTTCATATTTAGTATTGGGAATTTTTTATAAAATTTTTTTTATAAAAATAAGAAGTAAGTTTTTTAAAGCAAAATGAGGCTTTTAAAAGGATTTTACTTTTCTGGGAAAAACGGACCGATCCGCCCCCTACAGGACCGATCCGCAACCGGACCGATCCGCCCCATACCGGACCGATCCGCTTGCTGCAGATCCAGTATACCCCGGACCGCAAGCGAACCGATGGAGGCCAAAAATAAAAGAACCGATCCGCTTGAACGGACCGATCTGCCTCAGAACCGGACCGGTCCGACTGGGATAAATTCGGCCAGATTCGCTGCAGATTTTTTAGGCTCAAAGTTTTCCTATTTAAAGCCAACTTCGGGGAGTTATTTTTTAAGACTTTTCAAGACGATTTTCAGAGTCCTAAATACTCTAAGTCTTCACCTTTTTTATGTGCAAAACATCTTTTTGATTCACACAAAAAATCCCAATTACTTTTGTGAATCTTTTGGAACCCTAGAACACAAGCTTTGCTATTGTTCAACCCTTGTGGAGAAGCCGTTCTCTTCTTCATTGCTGCCCTCCTGGAAAGGGAAAATTCCAGCCGCCGACATAGGAACCGACACCTGCGGGTATTTCTGTGTCACACACTTGTGGAGAAGCCGTTTCTCTTCTTCATTGCAGCCCACCTGGAAAGGGATATTTCCAGCCGCGACTACAGAATCCGATGCCTGCGGGTAATTCTTAGTCAAAAACTTGTATTTCAGTGTAATCTGATTGTAAGCCGTTTCTCTTACAAATTATAGTGATATACAAATGGTTTTGCCCCTGTGGGGGATTTTTCCTTAAACTTTGTGTGTTGAATAATTCTTGCATGATTTCATATTGTTTCAATCACACCTAGTTGCATGTTTAGGGTTAATTTGGGTTAAAAGGAATTTAATTAAAATTGGTTTTTATTTGAGAAGTCGCAATATTTCCGCTGCTGCTGCACTCTCAAGTATTATCTTTGCCATTCCCGGGCAGGAGATGTTTTTGGTGGCGATGCCTCGTCCTGAGGGAGGATCGTCCACCCACTTGTATTATATAGAGGAGGAGACCTCTAAGGAAGTGGTGATACCACTTGATTCGATACCAGTTGTTAGTGAGTTCGCCGATGTATTTCAGGATATACCTGGACTACCTCCGAGTAGGGAGATAGATTTTGTGATTGATTTGACGCCGGGCACTCGGCCTATTGCCCGCGCACCTTACCGTATGGCTCCAGCTGAGATGAGAGAGTTACGGGATCAGATTGAATAGTTATTGGGTCAGGGGTTTATTCGGAGGAGTACTTCGCCGTGGGGTGCCCCTGTGTTATTCGTTAAGAAGAGGGATGGATCGTTGAGATTGTGTGTGGATTATCGAGAGTTGAATAAGGTCACGATACGGAATAAGTATCCGTTGCCCCGAATCGATGACTTATTCGACCAGTTGAGAGGAGCTTCTTTCTTCTCAAAGATTGATTTGCGATAGGGATACCATCAGTTGCGTATCAGGGAAGAGGACATCTCGAAGACTGCTTTCTTAACGAGATATGGTTCCTACGAGTTTCGGGTTATGCCTTTTGGTTTGACCAACGCTCCAGCCGTGTTTATGGACTTGATGAATAGGGTGTTCAGAGAGTTCCTAGATCAGTTCGTCATTATTTTCATTGATGACATTCTGGTTTACTCCCAGACAGAGGAGGAGCACGCCGAGCATTTGAGGCAGGTTTTGCAGACGCTACGTCAGAACGAGCTGTATGCAAAGTATGAGAAGTGTGGATTTTGGCTGAAGGAGGTTCAGTTTTTGGGACACATTATTTCCGACCGGGGGATATCTGTTGATCCGGGAAAGGTATCCGCGGTGAGGGAGTGGGAACAGCCCACGACACCGACTGAGATCCGTAGTTTCTTGGGCCTAGCAGGATACTACAGGAGGTTTATTCGGGGTTTCTCCAAGATAGCGGGTCCTTTGACACATCTGACTCGAAAAGGTGTCCCGTTCATTTGGAGTGATGTCTGTCAGTTGGCATTTGATGAGTTGAAGGACAAGTTGACCTCAGCACCTGTGTTAGCATTGCCGAGACCGGGAGTTGAGTATCTAGTTTACACCGATGCATCCTTACAAGGACTTGGAGGTGTATTACAGCAGGAGAGTCAGGCCATAGCTTATGCTTCCCGTAAGCTTAAGCCTCACGAGAAGAATTACCCCACCCATGACTTGGAGTTAGCGACAGTGGTATTTGCCCTTCGGATTTGGAGACATTATTTTTTGGGGGAGAAGTTTCGATTGTTCATAGACCACAAGTCCCTACAGTACCTATTCACGCAGAAAGAGTTGAATATGCGGCAATGGAGGTGGCTTGAATTTGTGAAGGACTATCAGTTTGATATCCAATATCACCCGGGGAAGGCTAACGTGGTAGCAGACCCGTTGAGCCATAGGCCAGTAGATGAGGTGGCAGGGGTGTGGAAGGCAAAGTGAAAAGAGTTGGGACACCAAGATGCAGTGGCCCGATCGTTCATATCTGTGATGACTGTTACACCACATATTGTCACGAAGGTAGTAAAGGCACAAGCAGATGACTCGTTCTGTCAGGAGCAGATAGTTCGATTACTAGCAGAGGGAGCCGAGTCCTATACCGTTAGTTCAGACAGGGGATTACGCTTCAATGGGAGACTGGTAGTTTCGGAAGGGGAGGAATTGCGACACGAGGTGATGGAAGAGTCGTACGGCTCACGGTTCGCGGTACATCCCGGTGGGGACAAAATGTACCAAGATATGAGACGTCAGTATTGGTGGAGCGGGATGAAGAGAGATATCGCCGTGTTTGTTTCTAAATGCGCCACTTGTCAGCTGGTAAAAGTGGATCATCAGAAACCGGCAGGACTTCTACAGCCATTAGAGGTCCCGATGTGGATGTGGGAGAGCATCTCCATGGATTTTATCACGGGGTTGCCTACGTCACAGAGAGGTCACGACTCCATTTGGGTGATTGTGGACAGGTTGACCAAAGTCGCTCATTTTCTACCCGTAAGGACAGACTACACTACGAGACAGTATGCCCAGCTCTTTATGGAAGAAATAGTGAGACTTCACGGTGTGCCCCTAAATATCGTGTCTGACCGAGACAAGATATTTGTTTCGCGGTTTTGGGAGAGTTTTCAGGAGGCCATGGGCACGAAATTGCGATTGAGTACGGCTTATCATCCGTAAACCGATGGGCAAACTGAGCGTACAAATCAGATGTTGGAGGACATATTGCGTATGTGCATCATTGATTTCGGGGGTGGATGGGAGCAGTATCTTCCACTGGTGGAGTTTGCTTACAACAACTCCTACCAGTTCACCATTGGCATGGCTCCATTTGAGGCGTTGTACGGTAGACCTTGTCGTTCCCCGGCATGTTGGTTGGAGGTGGGGGACAACAAACTACTTGGGCCGGAAGTGATTCAGGATACTTCGGCGAGGATAGAATTGATACGGAGTCGCATTCGGGTAGCTCAGGATCGGCAGAAGAGCTACGCTGATGCGAAAAGGTTCTTCAGGGAGTTCCAAGTGGGGGACCAAGTTTTACTCAGAGTATCTCCTATGAAGGGGATTATGCGGTTTGGGAAGAAGGGGAAGTTGGCACCGAGATATGTGGGGCCATTTCCTATCATAGAGCGGATTGGGTCTGTTGCATATAGACTTGGGTTACCGGAGCATTTGCACAAGATTCATGATGTGTTTCATATTTCCTCGCTTAGGAAATATCTTAGAGACGATTTGGCTCATTCTCACATTGCTTTGGAGGACATCGATCTCCAGCCTGATAGCTCCTACGAGGAGGGGCCGATTGCTATTTTGGACCAAAGTGAGCGGAAACTGCGGTCAAAGATAGTTCCGTTAGTACGTGTTCAGTGGAGGCATCATAATGCCGAGGAGTCCACATGGGAGCGCGAGGATGAGATGCGCGAACGTTATCCAGAGTTTTTTTTACCAGGTACTTTCTAGTTCCGAATTTCGGGACGAAATTCTGTTATTAGTAGGAAGTATGTAATACCCCGTACTTTTATTGATATTTATTTATGGGATTAATTTAAGTATATGTGAATTAATTGAGAATTAATCCGGATAAAATACTAACGAGATGTGAGTTGGTATTTGATTATAATGTGTATATATGGCAATATATGAATATTGAGAATATTAAATTGTCGCGAGATAGAAATACGGCAATTTGGAAATTTTGTTGGGACGGGTGTGACAGTCGCGTCAGAAAAATATTTAATTTAATTAAAAAGTTAATTTTATTTTTATTGACCGTATGGTCGTTTTGAGTGCGCCAACGTGTTCGGAAGGGTCAAAATAGTCAGAAAACACTAGCCGGGGGTTTAGTTTGGGTCCCGAGGCATTTTTAGGCCTTACCGGCAACCCGAAAGGGTAGTTTGGTAATTTCAAAATTTTGGGAATTAAAACCCACGAAAATTAGAGGTAAAAATATGACTTAGTCTTTACCCACTAAACCCACTAACAACACTAAATGACTTAATGGGCTACGGGAGTTATTGGAAAAAGTTCTAAGAGTTTCCTAAGGCAACCTCTAAACCTCCATTGTCATCTTGTGAGAAGAGCTTGTAGAGAGAAAGAGAGAAAGGAGAATTCTGCATAGAGAGAGAGAGGAATTCAACCATCTTCAACCAACAACGAATCTGGAACATAAGGCAAGTGGTTTAATTACGTTAATTGCAACGAATGTTTCTTCCATGCGTAGGAATTTATGAAAATTTCATTTGTTTTGGGAGATTGATAAAAACCCATTGAATTGGATTTAGAAATTTATTTTTATAAAGAGATTGCATGTAGAATTTTGTTTGGGTGATTATTCTGATAGAATTACATCTTTTACACCACAAAAACGGATTTAATTATGTCTATGGATGACTTTAATTTTCTAGGGTTCATGTTCATAGGATTTGGGGAAAACTGGGGAGAATTGACGATTAGATGTGGTTTAGAATGATTTAACCCCATATATAAATGTTGTGATACGATTTAGTATGTTTAGGGATGATTAGAAACCTTAAAATACTGTTGGGATAACGTTTAGATGAGATTAGAGGTGAAGAAAATTAGGAAAAACGAAATAGGGGAATTCTGGGCTTGAAACTGTCACCTCGTTAGAAGACCTGCCCAGGTCGTTCGAACGAGCTCGTTCGAACGAGCTTCTAATGAGTTGACAGTTTGACTTCTAACGAGTGGGATGTTCGTTCGATGCCTTTCGTTCGAACGATATCTCGTTAGATGGCCATTTCATTCGAACGAACTCTCGTTCGAATGACCTCGTTCGAACGAGACTTCTAACGAGTTGACAGTTTGGGATTTTTGGCCTGGTTTGATTTCTAGTGTCCCGTAACCTTGGTTAATGGTAGAGATAACCTTACCTTAATGACTAATTGATATAGTTGGGATATTCGGGATATATTGGGAGTAAAATATAGAAGAATGATTTGAACCAAGTGGTAATTATGGGTTAGGACGTGTATAACTAATTACGACGTGAGGATAATGGATGATGTGTATATATAAACCGGGGACACGTGTATTGGTATAAGAATGAGAAGTATACCTCTAATTAAATACGATGAGTACTAAGATGTGTGCATGCTTAGTATATGTATATGATTTTATGTGTATGACATACCTACCATACTTGCTATCACGGTAGGTTTACGTTCCCTTAGGGCCATCTACTCCTTGTGTGCCCGGATTTAGATTGGTGCCTAGAGAATATAATACTAGAATGACTTATTTGTGAGTTAATAAGTCAGCTGACTATGGAGCGTAGGTATGTACGTGACCCATGGATATGTTGAATTATGTTCGCCTCCATTTTCGAGTGTTGTGCTTATTCTAACAATTCCTGAGAGATTCGGAATTTGTAATCCTTATGTACGTGATGTACCGGGATGGATAGCAGAGTATGTGTGCACCGCAGCTTAGCCTCGGGGTGCTTGTATTGTATATTTATGATGTGAATAATATACGGTTAAATGAAAAGGAATTGTTATGTTTAATTGCAAAAATAATTTATAGTAACTCCTTGAGAAGTTAAAAAGGGATAACATGCCGTGAATTGTAATGTTAACAATTGAGAATACGAGTTTAATTAAAGCTATTTGTTTAAGTGATAGTATTGGGAAATTCATATGGTGAATCGAGTGGAAAGGTTAGAACTTATGTCGGTTTGGTTAGATATGAGAATCACTTGAATATGGGTACGGTACGTTAGGAGTGCACAAATTATTCGAGAGGTGAGTATTTCATGTGAGAGCACGTCCTAACATGTACTTTGCATTCATTGTTTTAATGTTATTAAAACACTTGTTGTTTTTAAAATACTCTCCACTTTCGGGCTCTGACCCGTTTTCTTTCAAATCTACTTTTTGTAAAACCCTTTTTAGGTGCCCAGCCACAAGGACACCATGCATAGTATTTCCAGTCAGGTGACGAGTTGTAGCTGTTGTGGAAGTTACAGGGCCTTGCTAGTAGACGCTTCATTTGCCTTGACTCTATATTCAGATTTCATCAGTTGTAGGGCATGTCGCTCATTTCTTTTAGAGACATTTCATTTCTTTCAGTTATTCAGACTTTTGGTTTGTAATTAATTCAGGATACATGCTATTGTTCTTATTTCAGTTCCGTATTTGGATTGTTGTGAGGAGTATTTCCTCTAAACTCATTTTTTACTTGAAGATTTACTATAGTTGGACTTTATCGTGAATGGTTATGTTATCCTTTCATAATTTTTTTATTGCATGTTAATCAGATTTAATTTAAAATTTGACAACTAATTTTTTTAAATACTAGGTGGTTAGTAATCATTAAATGTTTTCGACAGTGATGCTATTAACTGAACCAACTTGGCATTTTGAATTAATTTAATAAAGGAGTAGCTACCCGGTATTTAATTAGTCGGGGTGTCACAACAAGGAAGCCTCTTCCATAATGTACTCCTCAGCAATGGACCCCTCAACATATCGTGTATTCTTAACGTAATCTTTAAAAGTTTTCATTAATCGTTCGAAAGGATACATCCATCGGTACCTTATTGGTCCACATAAAAGCGCTTCATCGCATAATTGCACTAAAAGGTGGATGCTTATGTCAAATAATTAGGGAGTAAAGTACTTCTCCAAAACACATGTAGCCTCGACCAAAGTTTCTTTCGCTGCCATTGTGTGCTTCCTGTTGACAACTTTCTCACACAATAGGGAGAAACGTTAGCTAATTTGTAGAATGGTCCTTCGAAGATCCTTGTCTTCCGAAAAATAGTGTCCAAGCAACAGAGTGACAAGTTGCATTACCACATGCCAATCGTGAGACTTGCACTTTTTCAAATCTTTTGTTGCGTCGCAGACAATCCTACGTGAATTGGATGAGAAATTAGAAGGGATCTTCAAGCCCTTTAACGTTTCTAAGAACATATTTCTTTCTTTGATGCTCAAAGTATAAGATGCAACTGTCATATGCTTTTTTCCAGTGCTTGGATCTTCTTTCAACCATAATGATCTTCTAATCTTCAAATCACGAAGATCTTCACGAGCTTTTTCTCCATCCTTGGAATGAGAACCACCAATGCATGTGCCTACGATATGCTCGATAATATTTTTCTCAACGTGCATAATGGCTATCATGTGTCGCACAGGATGTTCCTTCTAGTATGGAAAATCAAACATTATTGATCTCCTCGACCACGTCGTCTTCACATCAGTATCCTTTTTTTACGCTTTCGGGTCAAAATTATGGGGTGTTTCCCCTTTAACTTTTGATCAGCCTTTAATGACCTTTCTTCAATTTCCAAACCAAAAAGTCTTCTAGGAGAAAATTTCTTCGTATTGACCCGAATTTATGACTTTGGGGCAGAAATCTCCGATGACTATGATAAAAAAGTTTACCACTTTTCTTAAGTCAATTGTCTTTAGTATCCCCTCCACAAATTGGACAACCCGGTAACCATGTACATTGCACCCAGATAAGGTCCAATAAGCAGGAAAATAATGAATTGCCCATATTAGCATAGCTCTCAAAGTGAATTCCTCCTTTTTGTATGAGTCGAACGCTCTCACACCTTCAACCCATTACTCATTCAATTCATTTATTAGTGGCGCTAAGAAAACATCAATGTCACTATTCGGTGATTTTGGACCTGGTATCAATAATGACAAAATTGTGAACTCCTTTCTCATGCACAATGATGGTGGAAAATTTAAAGGCGTCGTAAACACCGGCTATATACTCTTATCTGTGCTCCATTTGCCAAACGGGTTAAACCCATCGGTTGATATTCTGAGGCGAATATTATGGATTTCTTTATCAAAGTCCGAGTATCGCTGATTTATAGATTTTCACACAGATGAATCAATCAGATGTTGCGTGAGACTCTCACCCACCTCCGCTCGACCATGCCAAGTCATTGCCTCTGCTTTCCAAGGTATAGTGTAAAGTCTCTTCAATCGAGGACCTAAAAGGAAATACTTTAACACCTTCTTAGGTATTTGCGTATCTACTTTCAATAAACGTTTATTATGTACTATCATCTTTTGTTCATATCTAGGTTCCTTATATACAGGATAAGCCCGTTTGTCTTTGTGCTCCTAATAGTATAAATCGCAATCATACTTGCAACAATTAATTAATTTGTATTTCATACCCAGACCTTTAAAATTACTTTTCATGATTGGATAATTGACTGGAAGTGTATTTTCTTTAGGGAGAAAATATTTTGCCTAAAGGAGTATTGACGTCACACTTTTTCCAAACAAGCTAAATTTGCCCTTTAAGTTGTGCAACCCAACCAAGGCATATAACATTGTGTGGTCGGGGTTGGACTTATGGTATAATGGGGTTACGGCTGCTGCTTTTAACCGTATATAATCCTTATCTTGGGAAGTATCGTTGTCAACATTATCCTCACAACCTAAACCATTATCTCTACTATCTTGTTTTCCGCGTGCTACGTACACTTCATATGTATCATTTATGAGATCGTTTAACCTATCATGTGCTAACGAATCACTATCTGTGTGAACCATTTTCTTGATAAGTATTTCTTTTGGAATATACGTAAAATCCCTCTACCCATGTAATTTCCAAAATATGTAGTCAACTTGTATACCCCATTGAATCAAATGTAATTTTACATCCGCTCCTTTCAAACATTTACCATTTCTACAAAGAATGCACGGCCATGGGATAATATCAGTTTTGAGATTCTTCATTGCATAATTCACAAAGTCTTTCGCCCCGTTAACGTATATTTACCCCACTCTAAAACTTTCACCCATCCACTCTTTATATTATGGAAATCCCGTTAATTCTACAATACAAAAATAAATATAAACTCAGTAAATTATAAAACTAAATGAGTATGTCCCTTATAATGAAAAATGACATACATACATACATGCATACATGCATAGTAAAATTGCAAAATTGACTGCGTACCCAAACAAATGCATAGGGACGACCAACTCAATGGCTACCTAAATGTTCAAATTCACCAATCAACAACAATATAATCACTATTCGGCAGAATCATAATCAAAAATTAAGAAAATTGCACAAAATTAGTAGCAATAATTAGTTGCATTTCCTTTAATCATACCTGATTGGGGATAAAATCAATTGAAAGAAAACTTTAAAATTTTGAAACCTTAAAACAAATTGCAAAAAAAAAAACTTGAATTAGTACCCAAATGAACAAAACTTGAATTAGTACCCAAATAAATAAAAGTTGAATTATAGCCTTGAATCTGTAGCAATAATCGATTGGAACCTATTGGCGTTGAACTCAAACATAAATAACGACAACTGTTGTTGTGAAATGAAACAAAAAAACTAAACAAATAATTAAAGTGATAAATTCTAGAAATAATTTATTTGGTTTTGATGAAAGTATAAAATTGATGATATAGTTGGAAAAAAACCTTAGCGTATAATTATCTATTCAAATAATTATCACCCTTAAATAGGTATAGGCAACAAATTAAAATGCAGTGAAATCTAAAAAAAAGAAGATTTCGTATGTGGAAACAAATGGGTCCTAAAACTCTCGGAGATAAAAACACAAGAGCAAAAAGGAAACAAAGTCCAGCAAGATAGTAAAGCTAACAACACTTAATATAACGAAAAACAGTAAGCAGAAACCTAAAATGGTAAAGAAGATTGAATAAAAATGGTTGTGATATCGCTCTACAGAGGAAACCTTCACAGAGTACCCGTAAAGACACAAAAATCTGCAAGATACTTGCTTTCTGTAAAGACACATGGGCTTACCAAGACTCCAAACATCGATTCATATTTACAATGGCAAATCAGTACAAACATCGGTACATAGAACACTAAATGAGTGAAAGAATTTCAAGCATTTTTAAACCTTATTAATTATCAGGGACATTAAAACACGCAATCGTCCAATACTCCTCAACCGAGCAAGATATTAAGGTTGGACACACAAAAAAAAAAAGAATAACCAATCACCATTCTGCAAGTATTATAAACTAAAAAAATGAAACAAAAAACACACCATTAAAAATACAAGCCTCTTCCCCTTGAACCTCCCAGCAAGTATTAACAGCACTATTTCGGGTGTAATACCAACCCTACAAATACATTAAAAGAGATATCAATACATACAATATTAAAATACAAAATCCCGAACGCAAACCCATCTAAGATGAAATCTCACTCAAAGATTTCAAGACCCAATTTTGACCACAAAACCAGAACGCAAACCCATCCAAGCAGAAATTAAAACCCAAACTTGTTTGTACTTGTTACCCGGACCTATAACTTGATCTATAACTCGAAACGTAACAAATCAAAATCGAAATTTATACCCGGGCCTGTTTGTACTCAAACTAACAAATCAAAATCAAAATTTATACCCGAACCTGTTAGTTTGGTATTTATACGCAAACTAACAAATCAAAAACTCAAACTAACAAAAGAATAACAGTAAAATGAAATGTTCACCAAAAATTTACAATGTAAGAGAAAACTCACCAAAAACAAAATCAAAATCAAAAGGTTCTTCATAGCGTAAGAGAAATGGCTTTTCACAACGTAACAGAATTGGCGGGAGAGTTAAGAGAAAGAGTGAGAAGAGAGAGGAGAGGGAAGGGGGAAATTAAAGTTAGGTCAAAAAAATTTATGACCCCTCATAAGAGTCACAAATTAAAGTGGGCCAAAATTTTTGAATGTTGGGAAGAATTACAAATTTATGACTATCAATAGCAGTTACAAATTTAGTCTTACACCAAAATTTATGACGGCTAGCAGCAGTCATAAATTTATGACTGTCATTAGCAGTTACAAATCTAGTGCTAGGTCAAAATTTGTGACTCCTCATAGTAATAAATTTTTTACTGCTCATAAGAGTCATAAGTCAGGCTTACTGATAAATTTGTGATGGCTTGTGACAGTTATTAATTTATGACTGCTGATAGGAGTCTCAAACTAATTAAATGGCAATATTTGTTACTCTCATTAGTAGTGATAAACTAATTCGCTCAAATTTTTTATTATCCTTCATTTTATCACTCCTAATAAGAGTTACAAATAACTTTATGAATGCTCTCGGGAGTGATAGGTTTGTCACCCCAATTAGCAGTCACAAAAAGACAATTTTAAAATTAACATTTTGGTGTAGTGATACCCCTTTCCCATGACCACATATTATACGTTGCACGCACGTGACCTACCCTCGAGTGGGAATATTGTCGTGAAGGCTGAAACTTATCTGGGTCAGGATGACTAAAACTTTTTTAGAAAAACGTCCCTCTTTTAAGAACATAATCTTGGGACCTCATTGGATAATATATATATATATATATATATATATATATATATATATAGAGAGAGAGAGAGAGAGAGAGAGAGAGAGAGAGAGAGAGAGGGAGGCTCCTGTGCACACTAAGTTTGCACACTAAGTTTGCACATTACCTTTTAAAAGTAGGCAAACTTAGTGCTGGCGCACACCAATTTTTTTATGTGATATTTAAACATTTCAAGGAACCCATATAAAAAAAATCAGCACAAAAAAACTTTTTTTGCTATTTTTAAAAAATCGGTCAAACTTTCGCAGTTTTTAAAGGGCTTAAAAACTGCGAAAGTTTGACCGATTTTTTAAAAATAGCAAAAAAAGTTTTTTTGTGCTGATTTTTTTTATATGGGTTCCTTGAAATGTTTAAATATCACACAAAAAAAATCAACTCAAAAATATTTTTTTTACTACTTTTAAAAGGTAATGTGCAAACTTAGTGTGCACAGAAGCCTGGCTCATATATATATATATATATATATATATATATATATAGTCTTATAAAACGAAAGACATGCATCAATTTTACCATTCAATCAAACTATACACATGTCTCTTCCTACAAACTGCTCTCTCTCACTCTTTTCAAACCCAACTTTCATTCTCTCTTAACATTGATTCATCCTGCTTATCATCCATCTTCTTTCTAAAGCCTAATGACTACTCAGTTACTCAATTATCTTCGTCTTCGTAGCCTTACCCTCTTTATAAGGAAACATAACCTCCTATAGCTATTTGGTAAATCGACGGTTCAGAACATCCACAGAGATATTATGAACGAGCTGCTGGAGCAATCTATGAGTGAGGATTCAGACGTGTCTCCAGCGAAACAGTTTCAGGTGCAACAGAGTACGACGATTGTGTTTCCATAACTGAAACAAAGGTTTTTTTTTTAGGAGAATGTACTCATACGTCCCCCCATAAACAAATTTTAAACACTAAAAAAAATTTGACAAATTTTAAACACTTAGATCCACTAATAGTAATTATCTTCTTATCTTCTCTCCGTTGGAAGGTTGAAGGAGATTGAAGAGTCTTAAATGTTTTGTTTGTTATTTGACTTGAGGTTCACCATTTGTGGGATGTTTTTTCTTTGTTCCCATTCGGTTTTATTGGATTGATATTAGAGTGTTTGAAAAAATTTACTTCTAATAGGGCTATTTTCCATGATATCCGCCACTATACCTAATTATAAGTAACATCAAGTGGTTTTACTTCTACTATGGCCATTTGCTGGAGTTGTTTTACCTCTCTTATGTCCTTTTGCTAGAGTTATTTTATATTAATGTGTATATTTATTTATATGTAAGATGTGTGATAAAATGTTTTTGAGTATATTTTATTAGATCTGTAGAGAGAACCTTTCTCCCAACTATCTTCTAAACAGTTTTACACATTTTGGACTACTAAAACAAAACCTTCTTCAAAACTTAAATTGAGTTAACAATACTTACATATCATTTATAGAGCTCAATTGTCAACATGTGAGAGAAAGTAAACTATTTGTACACAAAGTTTTGTCATGGTTTGAATATAAAATATAGTTCAAATAAGAGACCCATTGCAACAAATATTTGAATATGTTTGTCAATGTGACAATTGACATAATTTACGTGGGTCTCTAATTTGACCTATATTCTATATCTAAAATATATACTAATGTTTATTCCTATGTTTATTTTCTTTACTTATTTATTTATATGAAAGTAATATGAATTTGTTGTTTTTAGATTTTAGTACTCAACCAAAAATAGGGTGTCTTTGAGAACCCAATTCGATGCTTTGAAAATGAAATTGAAATATATTTATTTTCATTTTTAACAATTTAATACTAATAAAATTTGAATTTTACGGTATGAAATTGGTGTTTCAAGAATATTTAATTTTGTCACCCCTCAGAAGGGTCTTTGTAGGGACCCTTTGTTATATATTGTTCTTTGTACATGTTGCGGTGGGATACCTTGTATGTAATTATAATGCGCTCAAGCATCACCCGAATTGTATGGTAGTATATAATAAAGCTCGAGCATTGATATAAAATGGAAACTATACCTCTTATCATAACATGTGGCATTACTTTAATAACTTTACCACTACTCCTTCCAATATCTTTTATAGATATATATATATATATCAACTCCCTTCCTCTACCCACCGCTATATTTTCCCATCGATTTTCCCTTGCAACAAGACTTTATATAGCCATAATATGTTACATATCATATTAATAAGTGTGTGCATTATAAGTCACAAAAATATCATAATATATCTACTTTTATCCAACGTTATTAAATAAGTGTGTGCATAATTTCTCCTTGGTTCTCTTTGTTCATGATTTACTACAAGAATACAAAAAGGCGATGTGGGATGTGGATATAATCTCATTTTACAATTCCGGATATTGCTTCTAAACATACATTTGATAGTCAATCTTATCGCACAAACATTTTATGTTAATCATTTGATTGTGAATGCATTTTTTGCAAATCAAGATCGCCAAATTTCTTTACAAGTTCATATTCTAAATTTCTTAACAAATCCAGAATTCACGTTTTTTTACAAACCTAGATGTTTGTGTGTGTGTTTTCTTGACAATGGTGCTTTTTGGTTCTGATTTGATAAATTAAGGATATCTGGAGCAAGAATGTGACTACATATAAAAAAAATTAACAGAGTTTTGGTGTCATGTATAATCTGGCAAGTTAAAAAGCACATGCATGTCAAAGCAAGAATTAATATTTGTTATCATATCTAGATGAATATTTTTACTTCGTATTAATTGGTTTCTCCTGACTTTCTTATTTTAAAGTCATAAAAATTAAGCGTAACCACGGAGGTAAGTATATGCCGTCAATATATCCTTTGTTCTCTAATTTTTTTCACTTAGTGATATTTTGTTAATATTATTATTTTCAGTGGTTATGATTTTTTTGTGAAATTGTAAAAAAAATCATTTTAAGGAACCGTAAAAGTAAATCATAAAATCAATGAGCTATTCAACCTGTGTGTTGTCTAATACTTATTGTCAAGACATTTATGGTATTAAGTTATTTGGAATTGATGTTATACTCTTTTAAATATATATGTTTTATTTTACAACTTCTTTTGCATTTAAAATTTCAACTGTCATATATCACCATAATTTATAATTGGAGTAAATCAATGGGAGATATGGAATTATATGATCATTTTTTTCTACAGATTTAAAATGAGTAATTATGGTAACTCGAATGACGTTTTGAATTTTTAAAAGTTCAAAGGATTCTGGGCAAGCATCTGAATTGTCCTCGATAGGGTGAAAGGTTCATTAAAGGTTAGAAAAAGATATAACATCAAGGTTTTTATGTTTTACATATTATATTTGAAAAAACAAATGTTTGATTTAAGGAATTGTTGAACACCAAAAAAAATAACCATGAATCATAAAAAATTATGACATGGTTTGGTGTATTGTTTTATAAATTTTATCAAACAAATTATGGTATTGGGTTACTTGAAATTATTTATTTGTACATTGTTTAAGTGTATATTGTTAAATCATTCTTAAGAACACCCTAATATTAATCATGAACACATTAATATGATTAAACTTTAGCATACAATTGTTCTTACCAAAAGGATCTTCGATCTTCATATTTGCACAAAATACGTCTAAAAGATAGAAAATAAGACTTACCTTGATCCAATGCATTGATCAATCTTGATTAATTGCTCCACCAATCTCCCTTTTTGAAAAAATTACACTCAAATGAAATCTCGAAATTTCTCTCCCAGCTCAGAAATAGTGTATTATGAGATAACCCCAAATGGTGTAGGGCTCCTCTATTTATAAGGGGAAGAGGGTCGAAATCTTAGTCGAGGTGGGACTCTATTTCAAGTCTCCCACTAATGCCACTAACCATCATGTGACTAATGTATAAGATTGACCCAATCTTTTAATATTCGTATTTATCACGTTCCTAATTAATTATCTTATATTTATCAAGATCACATAATTGAGAAATTCACAAATTCGGAATTTAATATAATTGAAATTAAATAATTAATTTCGACACTTAATATTAATTTTTAACAGTCTCCCACTTGGTCTTAATAATCCTCATAATTAAATTAGGTGCCATAAGATGCAAAATAACTGATAAATATAGTTTGCTTAAATCAAACAATTCACGGATGCGAGTCATGGCGGTTCCATGCTATTCAAGAGCATGGTTCCTTCCATGTACTGCAACACCAATGTGTCATTCAACTAAGCCATTAATATTGGGTATCATAATGGCATCATAATGTCCTTTTGAATAAGGACTATTTTTGTCAACAACAATTCATAATCATATGCATGCATTCACAAAAGACAAAAATAATTGAAATCAGAAACACTTTTATTAAATTCAAGTAATAGTGTCAAACAACTAAGCCAAATAGTAATCATAATTTTACTAATCGAGATCCATCTCTTTGACACGTTCCATAAGGTCTTCGGAGATAGTCCTTTCGTGAGAGGGTCTTCTATGTTATCACTCGTACTAATGTGCTTAGTTACTTTAGGAATACCTAACATTTCTTCATAAAGAAGATTTCAGCGACGTTATCATAATATTTCAGCGGCTTGATAATAGTGTCGACAATTCCAAGTCCCGAAATGAAGTCACGCTGCCAAAATACCTAAGTTCTAGCATCAAGCATGCTACAAACTCAGCTTTCACAATAGTTAATGGATGATTTGTGTTGAACTCCTTTATTATATTGGTTGATAAACCAAACAAAACATACTTAAACAAGAGTGAACTTCGTACCATCCGTACAACTAGTAAATCTAAGTCACAGTAATTGTTCATATTTAAATGAACACATACATCATAAATGTGAGCATATAGTCCTTTAAGTATCTCATTACTTCATACACAACTTTTAAACCCGTAAAATTATTTTGATTCTCTACTTTCTAAATCCGTGCTTGTATATAAAGAAAATATATAAACTTACTCCCGTTGATCTTAAGGTGTATACAAATATACAACGATTAAAAAAATATGATATTATTTCTTAAAATACGTCATGTGGGAAACTTATGTCTATAAAATGATCTCCTAAATATATATACATGGTTTATAAGACTCCAAAAAGTCATTGTCACATCTACTTCATGTAACTCTCAACCATAATGAGCTACTAATGTCATTAGAATTCCATATCCTTACATATGATTGAGAAGGTTCATTTATAACCTTTTCTTCATTAATGGTGAAATATTGTACTACAATTCAGCTTTATCTCGTTTAACTACCATTAGTGTCGCGTTTGGTCTTGATAACCCCCTCATACCCGACTTTAGTGCATCATTTATGTAATTCAACGAGATTCTAAACTTACTTGTAGTCCATTAGTTTCACTTCTTATGACTTGTGAAAATAAAACCAGGTCATTATTTATCCATACGCCAAATTCATGTTCATACAGATACACTACATAATCATTTAGGATAGTAGGTCTTTTAGGGTCTTCTTAATACTATTCCTTATGATTTTATCTACATTTTCTCACGGTGACAATACTATCATTTAGTGGTTGATCATTTATTTGTTCTAAAAGAATAACTATTCAAGAAAGTTATCGGTAATGGGATAAGTACCCTACCTTCCTTTATAACCATATTTCATTATTTGTTACTCCCACAAATTTCACCATTCATAATAAATTTGAAATTTTTGATTTTCTTCAATGCAACAAGTACGTGTCAAATTATATGATCTATGTAGGTCCACTTTAAGGGAAGTTTCTCATAATCTCCCACTTGGCCCATATGGCTTATCCTGATATTAGACATCGTAATACCTTAAGAGTGCAACTCGAATATCAAAATTTACAAGGATATTGCAAAAACCTTGTCCACGAAAATTATTAAAGGGAGTCTATATTTAATTTGGTACAAGATTAAAGAGTTTAATCAATAAGGTTACGATTATGATGCAGGATCAAAACAATCTTTAAAAGAAATATGTCCAAAATTTTATTTCATACAAAGCATCTAGGGATGGCAATTTAACCCGAACCGTAGGAGTCCCGCCCCGCCCCGCCCCTAATGGGGCGGGTTTTAAAACCCGATTAATGAATTAGGAGCGGGTATGGGTTTAAGAAAAAAACCCGTTTATTAAATGGGGCGGGTTAGGAGTTAGCTGAAATAAAACCGCCCCACCCCGCCCCGCCCCGTTTAACTTATGCTTATATAGATATCCTTTATATGTATGTTAATTATAATTAAATTATATATATATATATATATATATATATATATATATATATATATATATATATATATATATATATACACACTCACACACTAAAAAAAAATCTTTATATGTATGTTAATTTTGTAAAAGATTTAAGTGAAAATATGAATTGACAATTGGGGGATTGTCTCACTTATTGGCATACGAGCCATTGTATACCTCTAAGACTATAATGTAATATTTTTAATTTTACTATTTTTAAAATTAACGCAACCCGTAGGAGCCCCGACCCGCCTCGTTTATTAAATGGGGCGGATTAGGAGTTAATTTTCAAAAATCATAACCCGCCCCGCCCCGCCCCGTTTATTAAATGGGGCGGGTTAGGATTTTTGAAAACCCGCCCCGTTGCCAAGCATCAAAAGGAATACCGCAACCTTTGAAAAAATATACATCAAAGGATTCTTTAGAACATATCCCTCACGGTCAAATCTAGACAAACAGCTTCCAAAAAAATAGAGGGTTTATGAAAAACAAATGGCGATTTGATTCCCCAATAACAAAAAAAATCTTATTAGCATTTCTAGTTTGTTTTAGAAACAATTCTTACATAAAAAGTAAATACTTTCCATAACACAGTAAGTATAATCTTGCAAACTCTACTAAGATGAAAAACCCGTTTCAAATCATCAAAGATACATATTATCTCTATCATTATTAGTCCGAGTGTGCAACATGTAAACAAACTTAATTTGTTTAAACAACTTAAATATGAAATTTTTAGAGAAACAAAATGGGATACAATAATATGATAAGATAATGAGATAAATTGCTCACTTCATTAATGCTTTGAGTTAACAACACACACCTCGATAACATGATAATAAATTAAGTGCATAACCATGAGTTTTCTTTAGTAGTAACCATGAAATATCGATTATATGATGCTTCTAGATTACATTATTGGGTATAATGTCATTTCAGTATATTATACACGATATTTGTGGACAACTTATTTTCACATACTATAATAATGTATGTGATCTATGATGTTCATTCAATCACTCAAAATCGATTCCCTGTAAGGAATAACCTTGCTTGAACAAACAAACTCAATATACTTCATTAATATCTTTAAGATTATAAGCATCATGAGTTACTACTACCATCATCTTTACATTTAATATTCATTGTCATTCTAGTCGGATCACTGTGGTGACTACCTAACATTTCATAATATGAATATTACATTACGTAAAGACTTACATACACAAGTTAATAAGTTTTTTAGTTATTTTCATTAAATATCGCATGAGCAATTAACTAAATTATTCATTTTTACGGTTTTCATAAACTTAATTGGTAATATGATAGTGAAAGAAACTATGGCATCTGCGTTTGACGACCATTATTACCTCCCCAAAATATATATCACCACTTATATTTTGTTCAATTATTATAATTGGACATGTAGGCTTCCGAATCACAATGACTGAATGAACAATAATATGTATACAACATCATAAAGTATCATCATCCTAGCATTCAATATCATACATAGATCCGTAGGCAACCAAACTATTCATGATATTAATGCATTAGTCGAATATTTATATCTTCTTGAATGGAGCACTTTCATGAACACTAAACCTTGTATTATATAAATATTAGAGATACGCATACATGTTCAAAATACCTGTAATACATGAATAATTATATTATTATCTATTCCTTAATTTAAAATTCACGAAAAATTAGACTTAATGTGAAAATCAAATAGACAAAGAGTCTACATGAGATATTACACAAATAATAGTAAATGGAAGACATAAATCATTTAATTTTGCTTCATCACTTATATATGAGTAACAAATCAGAAATATTGACCCAAATCATTCATGGTCATACTAATGCACAATATGATTATAATCACAATTTATCATACTAGTGGCATATGTAAATATGACTACATAACATTGATGCCAATTATTTAATATTTACAAAAATACTAATGTTTATTTGATTCAAATTTCAGCATGTGTTGCGCTTTAATTTAAGCTTATAACAAATATTAGGATAATCTTAAATAACTACAAGTATAATATCTTCACATGTAATCTTAGCCTGTATTTGGCATTTGATTAAACTGAATGAATACATACATATGAGTCTCAGATTTTGCAAGTCATGCATTCAAATATGCATGCATGCTACGAAATCATGAATCTAGTATCCGCGCATATGAATTGTAGTATGTGTTTGGCATTTAATTCAACTTAATGGGAGTACTAGCATTAGAATAAACAATAATTCTGATTTTCAACCACATGAATCGTTAGCCTGTGTTTGGCACAAGACTCATTAAAACACGAATATCATAATATTCAACAATATGAATCATTGGCATGTGTTTGGCACAAGACTCATCAAAATATGAATATTAACAATAACGCAAGTCTAATATCCTACCATATGAAATATGTTGACCTCTGTTTGGCACGAATATTCAACTAAAATAGGATCTTTAGAGCAAGGTTTTATGAGAGTTCTAGATAAAATATACATGAAATATGGGAAAACTAAAAAATTTCCAAAAAAATGAGTTAGCATCATGGAACTGTAGATATTACTCCAAAAACTCAAATATTCGACGGAATTCAGAAATAATTTTTCTGGAAGTGATAAACATTATTTATGCAAAACCAATGCCCCAAAAAATATTATACTCAAAACTTAATGTATAATTAATGGTCCAAATATATTTGCATACACAATAATCTAATATTTATAATTATAGATTAAGACACTTTTATGTCTTCCCCATCCAACATCATATAAATATTAACGTCGAAATATCAATTCATAATTACATTAGGACCTTTGGGCTACCAATTATAGATTATGCACAATAACCTAATATATCGAAATGTTATTATCAAACACATAATCATGCATCCAATATTCAAAATTTTATATTGAAATCTTTCATCAATACCAAATAATACATAACATAAATACTAGAAGAACCATGAACATAAAAAACACCCCCGTGGTGGAAAAACACATAATATTTGGGAAAATCGTAATTTTTACCAAAAATAGAAAATTTTAGTTAGCACCACAGAGATGTATATAATTTCTCGAGTATCTCAAAACAATTTGCAGAATTCAAAAATCAATTTTCTGGAGTGAGATATTGACGTCAACATTATTACCAAAACGAGCAAAAACGCAATTTTAAGGGTCTTAACGACGTCAAAACGCAAAAGTAAGGTGCTGCCCATTGTGTACAATGGGTTTTATTTATTTCAATATTTCCAGTCGACCATATAACTTTCGTAAAATTCCAAATAAGTTTTGACCTTTTATTCTAACAAGTGAATATTGGCGACAGAAGAAAAAACGTCACAGAAAGTCTCAGACATACTTTAAGAGCATATTTAATGGCATAAATAAGACGTCGCAGAAGGTCTCAGGCACAAAAGAAATTTAATGACATAAATAAAAATGTCGCAGAAAGTCTCAGGCACATATTTCATTATAGATGAACATCAATAAGAAAAATCATGAGATCTTAAACTTTAGCTCTGATACCACATGTTAAATCATTCTTAAGAACACCCTAATATTAATCGCGAACACATTAATATGATTAAACTTTAGCATACAATTGTTCTTAATAAAAGAATCTTGGATCTTCATGTTTTCACAAAATACGTCTAAAAGATAGAAAATAATACTTATTTTGATCCAATGCATTGATCAATCTTGATTAATTGCTCCATCAATCTCTCCCATGCTACAAACATAGCGTTCATAATAGTTAATGGATGGTTTGTGTTGCACTCCTTCATTATATTGGTTGATAAATCAAAACAAACATACTTAAGCAAGAGTGAACTTTGTGCCATCCGTACAACTAGTAAATCTGAGTCACAATAATTGTTCATATTTAAATGAACACATACATCATAAATGTGAGCATATAGTCCTTTAAGTATCTCATTACTTCATACACAACTTTTAAATCCATAAAATTATTTTGATTCTCTACTTTCTAAATCCGTGCTTGTATATAGCGAAAATATATAAACTTACTCCCATTGATCTTATGGTGTATACAAATATACAATGATTAAAAAAATATTGATACTATTTCTTAAAATACGTCATGTGGGAAACTTATGTTTATAAAATGATCTCCTAAACATATACACATGGTTTATAAGACTCCAAAAAGTAATTTTCACTTCTACTTCATGTAACTCTCAATCATAATGAGCTACTAATGTCATAAGAATTCCATATCCTTACATATAATTGAGAAGGTTCATTTATAATCTTTTCTTCATTAATGGTGAAATATTGTACTACAATTTAGCTTTATCTCGTTTAACTACCATTAGTGTCGCGTTTGGTCTTGATGACCCCCTCATACCCGACTTTAGTGCATCAATTATGTAATTCAACGAGATTCTAAACTTAGTTGTAGTCAATTAGTTTCACTTCTAATGACTTATGAAAATAAAATCAGGTCATTATTTATCCATACGCCAAATTCATGTTCATGCAGATACACTACATAATCATTTAGGATAGTAGATCTTTTAAGATCTTCTTAATATTATTCCTTATAATTTTATCTACATTTCTCTCACGGTAACAATACTATCATTTAGTGGTTGATCATTTATTTGTTCAAAAAGAACAACTATCCAAGAAAGTTATCGATAATGGGATAAGTATCCTACCTTACTTTATAACCATATTTCATGATTTGTTACTCCCACTAATTTCACCATTCATAATGAATTTGGTATTTTTGATTTTCTTTAATGCAACAAGTACGTGTCAAATTATATGATCTATGTAGGTCCACTTTAAGGGAGGTTTCTCATAAATGTAATATTTTTCCCCTTCTTTTTGTTCACTAGTAATTCTCTAACGTTGTTGTTTTGCAACAGATCTAATCCTTCAAGGACACAAAAAGGTTATAAGGAATGTGGATGTAATCTAGTTGGTCAAACCAAATATTGCTAATAAACATAGATTCGATACTCAATCTCATTTTACCAACCCATTATGATTTTAATTGATAGTGACCCCATTTCGTTTGACAAAACTAGATCGCCAAATTCCTATACAAGCACATATTTTGCATTTCCTCAAAATCTGGAATATGCATGTTTTTTTAGTAGTTCTATAGTGATCGAATTTTTGACATAATTTTGATGAACAAATTGATGTGGTGGGCTTTTATTGGTTGGATTCTAGATCCCACTGGCGTGGATCCCAAAAACCAACCAATAAAAATTCACCACGTCATTTTGTTCATCAAAATTCGGTCAAAAATTCGGGCACAATAGCATTTTTGTTTTTTTATATAAATGCATATGATGCTAGGGTTTAACGCTTAAAAAATACGTTTATAAGTTTGTATTTCATCAATTATGAATATGAAGGGTAATATATATATATATATATATATATATATATATATATATATATATATATATATATATATATATATATATATATATATATAATGAGAGAGAGAGAGAGAGAGAGAGAGAGGAGGAGGAGGTTCAGGTGCGGACTCCTTTATGGGTCTGCACCGTACTGACTTAATTTTTAAAAATATTAAAAAATATTTTTGGATTAATTTTTTTGTGGGAATTTCAAACATTTCAGAGTCCCCATACAAAAATGAACTCAAAATAATTTTATTTGCTATTTGAAGAAAATGGGTCAATGTTTGACAGTCATTGTAAGTGTTTCAAAAACTGTCAAATTTTAACACATTTTTTTAAAATAACAGAAAAAATCAATTTGAATTGATTATTTTTTATGGATACCCTGAAATGTACACACACAAAAAAACAAGTCAAAAAATATTTTTTTAATATTTTTCAAAATTAAGGTTGTACGGTGCGGAGCAATAAGTGAGTCAGCACTAGTTCCTCTCTCTCTCTCTCTCTCTCTCTCTCTATATATATATATATATATATATATAACAATGCGGACTGGACATGTGTCACCTGTCGGTGTCCAGAAAAGAGATAGAGTGTGCCTATAATTTAGTCGATAATTTTTTAGCTCACCGTCTAGTGACACGTGTTTGGTCCGCACTCTTAAAATACGGACTGATCCGCACAAGAACAATAATGTATATATATAATAGTAATAATAATTTTTATTTATTCTGTTACAAATTTCTAACCTCATGTGTAAAGTGAAGTTGCAAGGAGCATGGTTAGTTTTCGAATGGATCACAGATTGAATTTCAAAGCAAAATGTATATTCTCGTATCTGTATGACTTAATTAACTTCGTATTACTTGTTTCACCTAACTTAACAATGACTAGAAACTTAAGAGCAAAAGTTGTTTTGTTCTCTATCATTTCATTTGTTAAACAAAATAGTGTCTTGTTATATGCTTTTTAATTTTTAAAATTTATGTATCAAAATTTCTCGCACTAGAGATTTAAAATGGCATATCTCAATAGTGATCATAGTAAATCAATAGGAGAGGTGAGATTCTTTTAATTTATGTTTATGTTTGAATTTATTTTAGCTTACATGACATTACGAATTTTGTGAAAGTTCAAAGGTTTATATGTAAGCACCCGGATGGTGAATGTTAGGGTGAAAGGCTCAATGAAGGTTTTAATTTTTTATTTTCTTATATATAAAACATGAATGTTTTGTATTTCACATTTTGTGATATTGAGAAGGAAAATGTTGGATTTTAAGGAATTTGTTAAACCATAAAAATTATTGCAAATTATCAAATTTCTTATTTAATACTTATAGTTGTTGCGCAAAACATTTATGTTATCGAGTAACTTAAAAAATTTAAATGGTTTATTTTTCATTAACAATCGTTCAAAAATCACATACTCTAAAAATTAGTTCTATACTAAAGTGGTGAATAGAAACATGTTGCACATGTCGTTGTAAATTTTAAAATTTTCATATCATCACTGCTACTCTAATAATTTCCACAAGTAAATAGCTCTCTTTTTAGTATTTTAATTTTTATCCATTATTAATTACACCACAAAAAAATAAATCACATATAAAATGATGTGAGCTCAATAGAAAGATTATAAAACTTAAATAATCAGAAATTAAGTACGGTTCAATCAAATACTTTTTGAAATGTAAACAAATATCAACGTTATAGATTGAAATAAAGGGAAATTATCATTTTATTTCTCCTAGTGGAGAGGTTCACATGATTTCTTTATTGGCGCTGAAAAGTAAAAGACCATTATTTCTTATAGTAGTTAGGCTTAGCTTAACCCAGGTGGTGTGGTAGAGCAGAAGGGGCTCTTCCTCCCTTAACCAAGTGTCGGGGATTCGATTCCCGCCTTGGGCATGGAGCAGCCTTAAATCCATGGGCCAGCTGTCCCACCCATCGAGGTGCCTACAAATCCGCAAAGGGATTAGTCACTAAGTCGCTAGTGGATACCCTGGTTTAACCAAAAAAAAAGTAAGGCTTAGCCAATTTGGGGAGCAGGATCAACAACTTTCCCAGCGGAATCAATCCTGATCCGAACACGGTTAGACATGAAATCCCCTGTAACAACAAGTTGATCAGGTGGAATCACTTGAATAACAGCATCTGGCATATCTTCCTTTATCTTTTTTTCTGCTTCTTTCAGTGGCAAACCCACCACCTCAAGCCATGATGCTTTTGTGTCTGCCAAATCTATTAAAATATTCCAAACAATATATTAGCAATCTGAATATATAAACTTTGTTACAAGTAACAAGGGTCGCAATTTTTTAAAAATGACAAAAAATTGACATGAAGTTGCATCGTATTCGTATCAAAATCCTAGTCATATTATCATGTCTTGACCTGTCAATCATATTTTTATTCGAGTTATCATGTTTATTTATGTTTAACTGAGTGCAATGCTTGAGAATCGTATAAATCGAATCATGTTTTAAACGTGCCATGTTTGTTTAAGACAAATATAAAATCACGTCATTTTGTGTTTGTGTTAAAATACCTATATCATATTTTGTCGTGCCATGTTGTCTGTGTTCGAAACACGACCAAAACGTATTTGGTTACCAAAATAACTAACAACCAACAAGTCAAGCCATATCATAAGTCATCTAAGGAACAGAAGGATAGGGTGAGATAGAATGTTTGTAACTCATCTAAAGAGAATGACTTACTTGGTAGAGTGGATGATTCCTCAGGGAGCTTGGTCTGTTGGGTCTTCTCCTCGGCCATACTTTTGCTAATAGGATACAACAATGCAAGAACATAACATTATTTATGTTGGGTATGTATATTAGTATATATATTTATTTTGAATAAAGTAAATAAGTTAGTGGTAGTGGCCAAGTGGTAAGTTAGTGGGGGTGTGTGCATGAGGTCTTGGGTTTAAATCCTAGGGAGCACACTAATTATTAAGGGTCAAAGATTGGGCCTTGGGCTCTTGGGGATTTCTAATGTGCATTAAATCTTTTCAAAATCGTTTTATTTTTAAACCGTTTTAAGTCTTTGACTGTCGTGCCCCGACTTAATTTTGTTAAACTCATCCTTTTTATTTGAGATAAATTGGCTTAAACAATGCTTTAACTTAAATCTCTAAGGAAAATAGCATAAGATTTTTTTTCCCCAAAGGTATGTGTAGATGAAAACATAACTGCCTTTACTTATAACTAATAAGTACTACATAACTTTACATAACCAAGATCCTTAGTTTAATAGTTACACAAAGGAAATCCTGATATTCAAACCATACTAAATATCCGTCACTCCTCCGTTTTAAGGTCCTAACTTGGCAGTGAACTCCAAATTATAAGCATACCTGAAACAAAACATTATAGGAGTGTAAGCTATAAAGTCTTAGTGAATGACCACATACCACACATATAACCAATTTGAATAACCATTTTTATTTTGTTTTAATGCTATAACCCAACAGGAATTGTGAAACTCTCGCAAGCCTGGACCCGCCACAGTCCAATTAACCCATCACAGTTATTAGGGACCACCACATCCCTTTATTAGGCCCGAGTACACAAACCTTTAAGTTGGATTAACAGGACCACCACATCCCGTAGGACCCACCATAGTCCTTAACATTAGATAAAGGACTCACTAGTCCATATCATTATATAACATCGCTTAACATTTTTAATCATATGCATATGTTTCATAAATACAACATCACTCATATAAATATTTTCACACATGTGTTTAACTACACATTTCCATATGAAATTATAAGCATTTATATTTCATAAGGAAGGTCACTCACCTTGGATTTGGTGATAAGATTAATACCAACTACTTCCTTGGTATGGTAGTATTAACTTCTTCCCCACCTAACAAGTCAATGTCGTTAGTATTTGAATACACCGATTAACATCAAACCCAGTAACACATCACATCATTTGGTCAATCAGAAATAACTAAGGAGGAATTACATATGAAACTTCACATTTATATAACACCCAATTAATTAGGGTTCTAACACAATTTACAGAATTAAATTACAAATTTGCTAGACAAAGTTATGCCCATTTTATTACAGCCTTTTCCAATTCGTTTCTCAAGAAAAACAATAACACAACTTCAACTTCCTGGAATTCTCATAATTTTTGTACAACATAACTTTTCTTGATATTCCACCCAATATCAGTAAACACATTGAATAATACAAATTTAATGTTTCATAATTTTTAGGGCTCATTTTCTATGTCGAGCAAAACGTCAAACACTTGGTATGCATTCTTGCTCCTTTAGGGCAGATTTTAGACCAAGACTTCAAACTATCACCAAGGGTTCATTCCTTGGTATTTTTACTCAATTTTCGGATATGTTATACATGTATGAGTTCATTTTACTCTCCAACTTGAATCACTCAATTCCAATAAGTATTCCATGATTTATGCCATTTTTATCATAACTAGGTCAAAATACAATATTAAGGCATAACTTAACATTTTTAAGCATACATAACCTTGACCTTGAGTATAATTCATGGAAACATATAATAAAAATGTTTTAGCAGAAATATACATCATAATCATGAATTTTCTAAATCAAAATGCTTTACGAAAAGATGATGTAAATTTAGGACTATAAAGTATGCATTCACGATCCTAGCTCTGGTTCTAACTTATGTTCTTAACCCATCCTTGTTCCAACACAATTCAGCAATATGGGTATCATTAAAATATATATCCAAATCAGAAATAAAAACATGACAAGTATATAACTCATCCATGTGACAAACTTTAATAAAGATGTAATTACCTCACGAGAATTCCTCGATTTATGGTGAATTTTCAAAGAAATTCTTCCTTAACTTTGTTTTTTCTCTCTCCATAAGCATATTTTTCTCAAGCTTGTAATAGGAAATGAAAAAGGTGATACGTTCTGCCTTATAAGCTTAAAAACTTGGCTATGTGACCACTTTAAGGTGGTATTATGCGATTCGTTGGGCAAGGGGTCCAATAGGACAATTCCGTTAATGACAGATAAATCCTGCCTCGTAAAATCACCATAACTCACTATTTTGGGCCCCGATTTACTCTCACTTTGTGTCTATGAGTATATAACTTAAACATATACAACTTTCATGTTTTGTGTTTTCCCAAAATCATAAAACTAGTACACCTAATTTGGGCTCGAACAGAAGAGTAATTATTTACTCAAAATTTCATAACTTTCACATTTGGTGACCAAACATCGCCACTTTTGCACCAACACTCTAGCTTACTTTTTATAAACATAATGATGCATTTAGAAACATATTTTTATGATGCATTTAACCACATAACCAATTTATAACTTATAACTCATAACTTATACTTAATCGTATAATTAACCTTACTAATCGTGTTTTAGGGCCTTACAATTCTACCCCTCTTATTAAAATTTCATCCTCGAAATTTAACGCATAAGAAACTTACCAAACAAATGAGGATATTTCTTCTTCATGTTATCCTCCCCTTCCCAGGTGGCATACTCCACATTCTGACTTCTCCATATCACCTTAACTAGTGAAATGGTTTTACTACGTAACACTTGCTCCTTTCGATCTACAATAGCAATTGGTTCCTCCACGTAGGTTAGGTCATCTTGAAGCTCTATCGGTTGTGAAGTAAACACATGTGAAGGATCATACACATACTTACGTAACATGGATATATGAAAAACATCGTGTATCCAGGAAAATTCTGGTGGTAACGCCAATTTATAAGCTACAGCTCCAACCCGTTTCATTATCTCATAAGGGCCAATGTACCTGGGACTTAACTTTCCCTTCTTCCCTAATCTCATAACCCCTCTCTAAGGAGAAACACGTAGGAATACTCGATCACCTTCCTCAAATTTCAATTATTTCCTTCGGTTGTCTGCATAACTTTTCTGTCTGCTTTGCGCCACCTTCAAGTGATTATGGATAAGATTTATCTTTTCAGTAGTCTGTTGTACGATTTCTGGCTCAAGTAGTTTTCGTTCTCCTACTTCAGTCCAACACACTAGAGTTCTGCATTTTCTCCCATACAAAGCTTCATAAGGAGCCATCTTAATACTCGAATGATAGCTATTATTATAAGCAAACTCTATTAGTGGCAAGTGTTCATCCCAACTCCCCTTGAACTCCAACACACAAATTCGTAACATGTCTTCAAGTGTTTGGATCGTTCTTTCTGATTGCCCATCAGTTTGAGGATAAAAAGCTGTACTAAATTTCAATTTAGTCCCCAAATCTTCTTGTAAACTAGGCCAAAAGTGAGAAGTAAACTTAGGATCTCGATCAGAAATAATAGAAACAGGTGCACCATGCAATCTGATAATCTCATCCACATATAATTTGGCATATCTATCCATGGAGTAAGTAGTTTTAACAGGAAGAAAATGTGCAGACTTAGTCAACCTATCAACGACAACCCAAATAGAATCAAACCCTCATGATGATTTTGGTAAACCTATAACAAAATCTGTAGTAACATGCTCCCATTTCCACTCAGGAATAGGTAAGGGCTGTAGTAAACCACTTGGCTTCTGATGCTCCACCTTCACTTGTTGGCAAACTACACATCTAGCAACAAAATCTATAATGTCGTGTTTCATTCCCGGCCACCAATAACATTGTTTCAAATCTCTATACAGTTTCGTGCTCCATGGATGCATAGCATATAAAGAACAGTGGGCTTCCTCTAAAATTGTTCTTCTTAAATTAGGCACATTAGGTACACACAAACGGTTTCCGTACATAACAATGTCATCATCCCGAATAGAAAATTCATTTGTTTTACCCTTTTTCATATTATCTCTAACTTTCTCCAATTCTGTATCTCCTTCCTGTGCTTTTTTTATCCAGTCTATCAACGTGGGTCTAACATTTAAATGTGCCACTATTCCATAAGACTCATTCAAAGTTAATTCCACCCCCATTAAAGCTAACTCTCTCAGCAGGTCAACTCGAATACAATAAATACAAGATACTGTGCCTAGAGATTTTCTACTCAAAGCATCAGCAACAATATTAGCTTTACCCGGATGGTGTTGTATCGTGCAATCATAATCTTTTATAAGTTCCATCCACCTTCTTTGCCTCAAGTTCAAGTCTTTTTATGTAAACAAGTATTTTAAGCTTTGATGGTCAGTAAAAATTTCACAACTAACACCATATAAGTAGTGTCTCAAGGTTTTTAATGCAAAAACTACTGCAGCCAACTCAAGATCGTGTGTAGGGTAGTTGCGTTCATGTATCTTTAACCGTCGAGAAGCAAAAGCAATTACCTTTCCATGCTGCATTAACACACAACCGAGTTCTTGATACGAGGCATCACTATAAATAACTAAACCTTCTGTACCCGTTGGGATAGTCAATATTGGAGCTGATGTCAACTTACCCTTTAAATTTTCAAAGCTTTTATCACAATCTCCACTCCACACAAACTTGTTCTCCTTTCTGGTAAGCTTAGTTAATGGCAATGCAATAGAAGAAAACCCCGGTATAAACCTCCTGTAATAGCCCGCCAATCCCAAAAAGCTACGCACCTCTGTCACACTAGTTGGTCTTTCCCAATTCATTACTGCTTCAACCTTCTTGGGATCTACACAAATACCATCAGCAGAAATAACATGCCCCAAAAATACTACCTTGTCTAGCCAAAATTCACATTTAGAAAATTTAGCATACAACTGCTTCTCTCGCAAGGTCTGTAAAATAATACGCAGGTGGCATTCATGCTCATCCCTACTACGAGAATATATCAAAATATCATCGATGAAGACAATAACAAAAGAATCCACATATGGGTGAAATATACGGTTCATCAAATCCATGAATACGGCCGGTGCATTTGTTAACCCAAATGGCATGACAAGAAATTCATAATGTCCATACCTGGAATGAAAAGCAGTTTTAGAAATGTCACAATCTCTTACTTTCAATTGATGATATCCGGATCTGAGATCAATCTTAGAAAACACTTTGGCTCCTTGCACCTGATCGAACAAGTCATCAATGCCGGGTAGTGGGTATTTATTACAGATAGTCACCTTATTCAATTGACGATAATCGATGCACAGCCTCATGGTTCCATCTTTCTTCTTCACAAACAATACCGGGGCTCCCCATGGTGATACACTAGGCCTTATAAAACCACGATCTAACAAATCTTGCAACTGTATTTTTAGCTCCTTTAATTCTGCAGGTGCCATGCGATATGGTGCAATAGATATCGGTGCAGTGCCTGGTACCAACTCAATCGCAAATTCTACCTCACGATCTGGTGCTAACCCTGGGAGTTCTTCTGAGAAGATATCTGCAAACTCATTAACTACTGGTATATCTTATAGTTTCCCATCCTCTTGTCTTATGTCCACCACATGGGCAAGATAACCCTCACATCCTTTCCTTAGCAGTTCATAACATTTTGTAGCAGTAATCAAACAAGTTGGAGTGACATTTCGTTCCCCAATAAATTTAAATTCAGGTTCACCCGGTAACTAAAACACTACCACCTTTTTAAAGCAATCCAAACATACATGATATGAAGCTAACCAATCCATACCCAGTATTACATCAAAGTCGCGCATATCGAGAGGTAATAAGTCAACTAGTAATTCTTTTTCACCCACTCGCACCACACACTCCCTATATGCCCTCTCAATAAAAACCAACCCCCCTACTGGAGTAACAATAGCTAAACCAAAATCTAATGATGATAATGGTTTATTAAGATGCAACAGATAAAACAAAGACACAAAAGAATGTGTATAACTAGGATCTATCAACACATAAGCATCTTTATCACCAATAGGAAGTGTACCTGTCACTACGTTAGGCATAGCTTGTGCATCTTGTTGCGTCAGTGCAAACACTCTTCCTTGGCCTTGACTTTGCGATATACCTCCTCTACCTCCCCTGGGTACATTCTGTGTAGAACTCCTACCTCCTACTGCCACACTCCCAACTGATGTTGTAGCTCCCATCGCTGGACAATTCTTTCGTAAGTGCCCCGGTTGATGACAATGGAAATACAAAGGTGTCATCTCAGCTATTGTACACTCTCGAGACATGTGCCCTTGACCACCACATCTATAACAAAATATAGCCCTCAGCACCAACACAGATGCATTTTCTGACCGATTCATCCCAGTCCTTCCACCTCGAGCTTGAAATCTTCCACGTGCACTTCTATTATTTTTAAATTCTTATCCCTTAGGTACTCCTCGTGCTACACTCTGAGTTGAAGTTCCCGTCTTCCATCCATATGATCTTATAACACCATGTCTAGCTTTCTTCGAGTGTTCATCTTGCATTTCTTTCATTGACTTTTCTGACACCATGGCCCTATCAACCAAATCCACATAATCTACGATCTTCATATTAGCAACCATGCTTTTTATCTCTACACTCAGCCCGGTTTGAAACCGATCACATTTACTTTCTTCCATCCTCACCAAGTCAGGTGCAAATCTTGATAAGGATATAAATAAAGCTTCATACTCTACCACTGTTCGGTTCCCTTGTTTCAACGTGATAAATTCTTCCTCTTTCTCTTTCCTATAAAGCCTTGGGAAATATTTTTCAAAGAACACCTTCACAAACCTCTCCCATGTAATTGGTGGAGGATTTGCTGGCACTACTCCCCAAATCATAGTAAGTAACCTCTCTGTAGCATCCCACCATAACTTTGCATCATTCTCCAATCTAAAGGTTGCTAACAAAACCTTTTGTTCATCTCGCACTTCCATCACCTTGAATATTGTTTCCATTTTTCGAATCCACCCCTCTGCCATTAACGGATCCGTAGTCCCAGTAAATGCAGGCGGATTTAACTTCATGAACCTCTCATGTAATTTGTCCCTATCCCCACCATGTTCTCCACCTCTTGCTTGTTCCATAAGTTGTGCTACAGCACATAATATTCTTCCCACATCATCAATAGGTTGTTGTTGCACCTCTGGTTCCTCCACTTGAATATGTCTATGTCCTTGCTGACTATTAGGAACATAAGATGCCTCACCCTCCGCTCCATCATGTGGCTCATGTGGATCCATCATTCACTGCGATATAATTCATTTAAACAAAATACAATAGAAGCAATTTAACATTAACATTGTTAGTCAAAATCCAGGTGCATAACAAACTCACTTTCTAGTGTCCACTGCCAATCTAGACCCCACACCCTATCCAGAACCTAATGACCACGCTCTGATACCAAGTTGTCGTGCCCCGACTTAATTTTGTTAAACTCATCCTTTTTATTTGAGATAAATTGGCTTAAACAATGCTTTAACTTAAATCTCTAAGGAAAATAGCATAAGATTTTTTTTCCCCAAAGGTATGTGTAGATGAAAACATAACTGCCTTTACTTATAACTAATAAGTACTACATAACTTTACATAACCAAGATCCTTAGTTTAATAGTTACACAAAGGAAATCCTGATATTCAAACCATACTAAATATCCGTCACTCCTCCGTTTTAAGGTCCTAACTTGGCAGTGAACTCCAAATTATAAGCATACCTGAAACAAAACATTATAGGAGTGTAAGCTATAAAGTCTTAGTGAATGACCACATACCACACATATAACCAATTTGAATAACCATTTTTATTTTGTTTTAATGCTATAACCCAACAGGAATTGTGAAACTCTCGCAAGCCTGGACCCGCCACAATCCAATTAACCCATCACAGTTATTAGGGACCACCACATCCCTTTATTAGGCCCGAGTACACAAACCTTTAAGTTGGATTAACAGGACCACCATATCCCGTAGGACCCACCATAGTCCTTAACATTAGATAAAGGAATCACTAGTCCATATCATTATATAACATCGCTTAATTTTTTTAATCATATGCATATGTTTCATAAATACAACATCACTCATATAAACATTTTCACACATGTGTTTAACTACACATTTCCATATGAAATTATAAGCATTTATATTTCATAAGGAATGTCACTCACCTTGGATTTGGTGCTAAGATTAATACCAACTACTTCCTTGGTATGGTAGTATTAACTGCTTCCCCACCTAACAAGTCAATGTAGTTAGTATTTGAATACACCGATTAACATCAAACCTAGTAACACATCACATCATTTGGTCAATCAGAAATAACTAAGGAGGAATTACATATGAAACTTCACATTTATATAGCACCCAATTAATTAGGGTTCTAACACAATTTACAGAATTAAATTACGAATTTGCTAGACAAAGTTATGCCCATTTTATTACAGCCTTTTCCAATTCGTTTCTCAAGAAAAACAACAACACAACTTCAACTTCCTGGAATTCTCATAATTTTTGTACAACATAACTTTTCATGATATTCCACCCAATATCAGTAAACACATTGAATAATACAAATTTAATGTTTCATAATTTTTAGGGCTCATTTTCTATGTCGAGCAAAACGTCAAACACTTGGTATGCATTCTTGCTCCTTTAGGGCAGATTTTAAACCAAGACTTCAAACTATCACCAAGGGTTCATTCCTTGGTATTTTTACACAATTTTCGGATATGTTATACATGTATGAGTTCATTTTACTCTACAACTTGAATCACTCAATTCCAATAAGTATTCCATGATTTATGCCATTTTTATCATAACTAGGTCAAAATACAATATTAAGGCATAACTTAACATTTTTAAGCACACATAACCTTGACCTTGAGTATAATTCATGGAAACATATAATAAAAATGTTTTAGCAGAAATATACATCATAATCATGAATTTTCTAAATCAAAATGCTTTACGAAAAGATGATGTAAATTTAGGACTTTAAAGTATGCATTCACGATCCTAGCTCTGGTTCTAACTTATGTTCTTAACCCATCCTTGTTCCAACACAATTCAGCAATATGGGTATCATTAAAATATATATCCAAATCAGAAATAAAAACATGCCAAGTATATAACTCATCCATGTGACAAACTTTAATAAAGATGTAATTACCTCACGAGAATTCCTCGATTTATGGTGAATTTTCAAAGAAATTCTTCCTTAACTTTGTTTTTTCTCTCTCCATAAGCATATTTTTCTCAAGCTTGTAATAGGAAATGAAAAAGGTGATACGTTCTGCCTTATAAGCTTAAAAACGTGGCTATGTGACCACTTTAAGGTGGTATTATGCGATTCGTTGGGCAAGGGGTCCAATAGGACAATTCCGTTAATGACAGATAAATCCTGCCTCGTAAAATCACCATAACTCACTATTTTGGGCCCCGGTTTACTCTCACTTTGTGTCTATGAGTATATAACTTAAACATATACAACTTTCATGTTTTGTGTTTTCCCAAAATCATAAAACTAGTACACCTAATTTGGGCTCGAACAGAAGAGTAATTATTTACTCAAAATTTCATAACTTTCACATTTGGCGACCAAACATCGCCACTTTTGCACCAACACTCTAGCTTACTTTTTATAAACATAATGATGCATTTAGAAACATATTTTCATGATGCATTTAATCACATAACCAATTTATAACTTGTAACTCATAACTTATACTTAATCGTATAATTAACATTACTAATCGTGTTTTAGGGCCTTACATTGACTGTTTCTTCCAATATAGTTGTTAGTGGAGATATTAGTGGGTTAGTTGGCTAAAACCACTACCCACGTTTTTTACCAAAATTCTGCATAAAACAAAGGCTACAGCTTTGAGAAAAGAACACAGAACAAATTAATCTCTTTCACGTTTTTCTGAAAAAATAATTTTGCTACTTTCTACTTTTCGTTAATTTTTTGGGTGTTGGAGTATCCTGAGAGTTCGAAGATTTAACACAAAGCTGGTGTTTAAATCTGATCGTTGAATCTTGGGAGGTGTATGTTCACGAGGCTGACAGCTACAAATATCAGGGAGCAATTTCACCTTTAGGACTTTGTGTTCAACACAAACCTCGATCGATAAGTCCTTCTAATTTTATCTATTTTGAATTTGGGTTATTTCGTTTATTCTGCAATTACTATTTCCAACAATCTAAAGGTGAAATTCGTTGTTATTCTACAACCTGCTATGGAAAATCCTAATGCAAAATACTCTAAAAAACCTGAATTGTTTGATGGAAAGAATTTTAAGAGATGGCAAATGAAACTGCAATTTTACCTAACAACTCTTAAGGTCGTTGACGTTATTGCATCTGATAGACCTTCTGTACCTGAAGAACTAGTTATTTGGAAACAAAGAGATTATATGTGTAGGAATTATATTATGAATTGTCTCTGCCTTGAACTGTATGATGTTTGCTGGTCATGTCCTACTGCTAAAGAATTATGGAACTTACTGGACAAAAAATATGCAACTGAAGATGCTGGGTCTAAAAAATTTATGGCTGGAAAATTTTTGAATTTTAAAATGGAAGATATTAAATCTGTTGTGTCGCAACTGGAAGAACTACAAATTATTATTCATGAAATTCTGGCCGAGGGTTATAGTATATGTGAGGGATTTCAGGTTTCAGCTATAATTGAAAAACTGCCACCGTCTTGGAAAGATTACAAAAACTGTCTGAAACATAAGAAAAAGGAAATGTCACGAGAAGATTTGATAGTTCGTTTGAAAATTGAGGAAGATAATAGGAATGCAGCACTTAGGGAGAAAAATTCTGAATTCAGTTCTAAGGCTAATTTGGTAGAGGGAAAATCAAATGGAACCAAAAACATAACCAGTCCAAGCCTAACCATTCAAACCAGAAACATGGGCACCATAAACCAAACCAGAATTCGAGGTCCAACCATAAATTCAAACCTAACGATAAGAATAAAAATTCTAAACCTCAGTTTAAATCTAAACCTGCATGTCAATGCTACGTATGTGAAAAACTAGGTCATTACGCTAAAGATTGCAAGTTTAGGAAGAGTCAAGATGTGAAGCCTCAAGCAAATGTAACCGAGGAGGGTAACTTTTCTGCTGTTGTGACAGAGGCAAACATTGTGAGTAACATGACAGACTGGTGGCTTGATTCTGGCGCCACCAAACATATTTGCGGCACGAGAGGTGCCTTCACTACCTTCACTGCTATGGGTGGGGATGAACGTCTATACATGGGAAACTCCTCTTCGTCTAAGGTTGAGGGCAAGGGAACCGTAGTTTTAAAGTTCACTTCGGAAAATGTTCTCACATTGAAAGATGTTTTGTATGTCCCTGAGGTTAGGAAGAATCTGGTGTCCGATTTTGTCTTAGTTAAGAAGGGTTTTAAAATTGTTCTAGAGAGTGATAAGGTAGTTGTGACTAAGGGAGGTACTTTTGTGGGGAAAGGTTATGTTCATGAGGGTCTTTTCAAACTAAATGTAACCGTGGATGATAATAATAAAACATCTACTTCTTCTGCTTATTTGATTGACTCTTGTGATATGTGGCATTTTAGACTTGGTCATGTAAATAAGGCATCTATTAAAAAATTAATGTTTTTGGGAAATATACCGAAATCTGATATTTCTACCAACTCTAAATGTGAAATATGTGTTGAATCAAAATATGCTAAAAAACCTTTTTCCAATTGTCGAAAGAAGTTCAACTGTTTTAAGTTTAATACATTCTGATCTTTGTGATTTAAAAGGTTATGTAACATGTGGTGGAAATAAATATTTTGTTACTTTTATTGATGATTACTCTCGTTATTGTTATATTTATCTCCTTACGAGTACCGATGAGTGTTTCTCAAAATTTATTTCTTATAAATTAGAAGTTGAAAAATAATTGGAGAAATCCATTAAAACATTAAGATCAGATAGGGGAGGAGAATACACCGGTGATCTTGATAAATATTGTAAAGAAAGTGGAATAATTCATCAAGTTACTCCTCCTTATTCACCCCAATCTAATGGTGTAGCTGAAAGAAAAAACAGAACTCTTAAGGATATGGTAAATTCTATGTTAAGCACTTCGGGATTACCTTCTAATATGTGGGGTGAGGCACTTTTTACTGCTTGTTATATTCTTAATAAAATACCTTTTAAGAAAAATGATAAAACTCCTTATGAAATGTGGAAAAATAGAAAACCTTCTTATAAACACCTTAAAGTGTGGGGGTGTCTTGCTAGGTTTCAATACCAGTACCTAAGAGAACTAAACTTGGCCCAAAGACTGTTGATTGTGTTTTTATAGGTTATGCTAAAAACAGTAATGCTTATAGGTTTCTTGTAATTGATTCTAAAAATCAATATATGGATAAAAACATTATTTTTGAGTCAAGAGATGCTGAATTTTATGAGGACAAATTTCCTTTTAAAGTGAGAAGTGAGGGAACTAGTATTTTTGTTCCAGTGGGTCCTAGTGTTAGAAATGAATCTCCAAATTCAGAAGAAATTAAAATTAGGAAAAGTAAAAGACCTAGGATAGCTACTTCTTTTGGTCCTGAATTTTTAACGTACTTAATGGAAAATGACCCCGTCACTTTTAGTGAGGCAATGTCCTCACCCGATTCTATTTTTTGGAAAGAAGATATTAATCGTGAATATGATTCTATTATTTCTAACAACACGTGGGAGTTAGTTGACTTGCCTAAAGGATGTAAAACTATTGGATGCAAATGGATTTTTAAAAAGAAATTAAAAGCTGATGGTTCTACTGATAAATTTAAGGCAAGATTGGTAGCTAAAGGCAATAGGTAAAAGGAAGGAATTGATTTCTTTGATACTTACTCTCCTGTTACTAGAATTACATCTATTAGGCTATTAATTTCTATTGCTTCATTACATAATCTGATAATTCATCAAATGGATGTTAAAATGGCCTTTTTGAATGGAGATCTTGAAGAAGAAATTTATATGGATCAACCCGAGGGGTTTGTAGTCCAAGGCCTAGATCAAAAAGTGTGTAGACTTAAAAAATCTTTATATGGACTAAAACAAGCTCCTAAACAATGGCATGAAAAATTTGATCAAGTAATGATCTCTAATGATTTTAACATTGGCGGATAAATGTATTTATAGCAAATTCAAGGATAATTCTGGTGTGATTATTTGCTTATATGTGGATGATATGCTTACTTTTGGAACTGATATGGATGTAGTTAATAAAACTAAACGTTTCCTTAATAAGCAATTTGATATGAAAGATTTGGGTGTTGCTGATGTTATACTTGGAATTAAAATCATTAAAAATTCTGAAGGAATTGTTTTAACCCAATCTCATTATGTAGAGAAAGTTCTTAGAAAATTTGAACAATTTAATTGTATTCCTGCTAAAACACCTTATGACCCTAGTTGTCACTTAAGGAAACATTCGGGTCCTGGTGTATCATCATTAGAATATTCTAGAGTTATAGGTAGTCTAATGTATCTTATGAACTGCACTAGACCTGATATTGCATATGTTGTGGGTAGACTTAGCAGATACACTTGTAATCCTAATAATGAACATTGGGATGCTTTAATTAGAGTTTTGAGATATGTAAAATACACAATAAACTATGGTATTCATTATATTAGATATCCTGTTGTAATTGAAGGATTTTGTGATGCTAATTGGATTTCTGATAATGATGAATGTAAGTCTACGAGTGGCTATGTTTTTGCCTTGGCAGGAGGCGCTATATCTTGGAAATCTACCAAGCAAACGTGCATAGCTAGATCCACTATGGAGTCAGAGTTCATAGCGTTGGATAAAGCAAGTGAAGAGGCTGAATGGTTAAGGAACTTCATATTAGATATTCATTTGTGGCCTAAACGAGTTCCAGCCTTGTCTATTCACTGTGATAGTCAAGCAGCGATCGTAAGATCACACAATACCTCCTACAACGAAAAGTCTAGGCATATCAGGAGAAAACACAACACAGTGAGACAACTATTAAAAGATGGAGTTATAGCAATCAACTATGTCAAGTCAAAGGAAAATCTGGCGGATCCATTGACTAAAGGGCTTGCTAGAGAGCTAGTTTATCAAACATCGAGGGGAATGGGCCTAAAGCCTATTAATATCTAAATCACCTATAATGGAAACCCAACCCATATGACTGGAGATCCCAAGATCTGGGTTCAATGGGATAACAAAGTTATACGAGTGATTTGTGGGGGTACAAATTTAAGTTTTACTTAAAACCCATTCCTATGATGTAGTACCTCTGTATCGATGGAGGATGAGATTTAATCTCTTAATGCTTTCTATAGCTGTTATTCAGTGGAGTGTGAGATACAGTACACTCTTGATAGAAGCACCTATATGAGTATGGTAGTGGGGCCGCTTCCTATGAGAATTAAGGTTGATTCTCTAGAGCACTCAAGAAACCTGGGCATGCTCAAGGCCGAAACGAGCACAACTGTGGGAACTCTATGATGATTTTTGGGAGTCACGTGTGTGTTCTATTGACTTAAGTTTACAACAACGGTGAAATAGTTCAAGACATTAGTTCACTATCAACCGGTAAACTCAATGGATCAACACAAAGCAAAGGTTCAAGTCGAATGACACCTTTGCCTTATACGTCACTCCTTATGATACTCCAGATCGTCGTTTTATTTAATTTATTTACTTCATTCATGTGGAGGATTGTTGGGTATGTATATTAGTATATATATTTATTTTGAATAAAGTAAATAAGTTAGTGGGAGTGGCCAAGTGGTAAGTTAGTGGGGGTGTGTGCATGAGGCCTTGGGTTCAAATCCTAGGGAGCACACTAATTATTAAGGGTCAAAGATTGGGCCTTGGGCTCTTGGGGATTTCTAATGTGCATTAAATCTTTTCAAAATCGTTTTATTTTTAAACCGTTTTAAGTCTTTGATTATTTCTTCTAATATAGCTGTTAGTGGAGATATTAGTGGGTTAGTTGGCTAAAACCACTACCCACGTTTTTTACCAAAATTCTGCATAAAACAAAGGCTACAGCTTTGAGAAAAGAACACAGAACAAATTAATCTCTCTCACTTTTTTCTGAAAAAATAATTTTTCTACTTTTCGTTAATTTTTTGAGTGTTGGAGTATCCTGAGAGTTCGAAGATTTAACACAAAGCTGGTGTTTAAATCTGATCGTTAAATCCTGGGAGGTGTATGTTCACGAGGCTGACAGCTACAAATATCGGCGAGCAATTTCACCTTTAGGACTTTGTGTTCAACACAAATCTCGATCGATAAGTCCTTCTAATTTTATCTATTTCGAATTTGGGTTATTTCGTTTATTCTGCAATTACTATTTCCAACAATTTATACTCGCAAGAAATCTTGCATGATAACAAGTGTCCAAAAGCTACTAGGCTATCTTCACAACTTTCACGTGGCAACAAAATAATTGCCAACGAGAGCTACAGGACAAGCATTTTTTTACAAATAAATTTATGAATACAAATTAAGAGGTTAATCTGATTTTTATCAATTTTGCATTTTCAATAAGAAGGAATTATATGAATGTGATAACAAAAACCAGAAATTAAGAGTTTAAACCCTTACAATTACATTTAAATCGTTAGCAATTATAAATTAATATTATAAAATTTTGATAATAGTTTAAAATCATTACATAATTAAATTTTCAACCGATCACGTGATAATAAGTTTCTCGTCTTTTTATAAATACTCTTTCATTTGAAATTAAGAGCTCACTATTTTTATTTTTGGATGTTTCCAACTTAATAGCACACGGTTTAGGTTCGTTCGATTTTACTGCTAACCCAGAACGATAACTAGGATGATTGGTTCTACATTTTTTAAACGGAACCCGAAACATATTATGTCAAAAACCCAACCAATCTCAACCAGCCCTTTTTTAGTTGGTTCGGATCGGTTCTCGATTCCAAAAATGCATTCAAATAAATAAATAAAATAGTAAATCTTCATCAAATTTAATTTTAGTAACACAATATTTTTAAAACCTACATCAATCCAAATCTGATGTGATTCATATTCAAACAGCCAAAATTAATTTAAAACCTTTAAACTAAAGAGAAAGCAATATTTTTCATATATATAGCATAAGAAACATGTTAGGATCGGTTCAAGTTTGGACTAAGTTCTTGATTCGGTTTCAAATAAGAATAATTTATAATTCGACTCGATTTTTGTTGAGGTGGAATCGGAATCCGAACTCAAAAAACCTTTTGTACAATTTTTGAAATAGAAATGGAACTATTAAAAGAGAAAACTACATCAATCCAAACCAATAAAAGTTGAAATTATTGAAATTATGCCAACAGGCATTCATCCGTGTAACTTTATGATCAATAAAAGTACAGAGGACTTTTCATTAAGAAACTTATTAGAAACATCCAAATATGTGGTTGGCTATCTTCACATGGGAGCATTAATTATTGCCAGCCCACAGGACCCGGATTGAGAAATCTAAGAGATGATTGTTTAAAGAATAATGATATGAGTACAAAATAATTTTCTCAAATGTCCCTTAAATCTGATGTGGACTTCACATTATTCTTTCACATGCTTGTCATTTATTGCTATGTGATGAGGTCCCGTCAGGGCATAAAAACAAAGTCATTTTGAGAGATATTTGAGAAAATTATTTGGGGTACATAGCATGACTCTTGTTTAAAATGAAAAAGGCATGTCTAAATGTGTTGAATAAAAAAATATTTATTTTGGACCTATTTTCAAGTCTTATTATCAGTTGGATCATATTACAACATTCGGATTTTCAAGAAAGAGATTTGATGTCTATCCATTCTGAATTTAGAAAATTTGATAACAAAAATAATATTTCACTCTTTATCGTCACTATTTGTTCATTTGATTTAATGTCTAATGTACAAATCATATTAAAGGAATATGATTTAATGCATCTTAACGAATCATTAAAATGACAAATTATTATATGTCTCTATCGACCATTATATTTAGTAAAATAGTAGGTTGATACAAATTCGGACACAAAAGTCCTACACAATAGACGTATTGTGTCTGTGGTCTACTAAAAGTGTAGTCTAATAGAGTCGAGCCGAGACATGAACGAATGAGGATGCGACTCATCAATTGTATCACACTTTTCTATTGCATTTTTGTGTCGGTGTAGCATTACTCTTATATTTAATGTAGAAAGATCTTGATGACTTGTTAAAGTTCTTAGCCCCCGTTTGGTTCTACATTCAAAATACTCGATTGAAACATTGCTTTTAATTACAGTTTTAAAATTCAGTTTTTTATGTTTACAAATATTAGTGTGCCTTTAGTAAACTTGTTTTTAAATACAATTTTTAAAAATTTGACAAAATTGGCATTCATTTATATGTGTGTGTGTGTGTGTGTGTGTGTGTGTGTGTGTGTGTGTGTGTGTATGTTCGGGAATATATATATATATATATATATATATATATATATATATATATATATATATATATATATATATATATATATATATAAAATACAAATGCATACGTACATACATACATATACATGTGTGTGTGTGTCTATATAATGCATATTGCATATATAATTCATAATAAAATTATATACATACATGAATTTATAACATTTTTTTAATACATACGTATTATATGTGTAATTTATATTATTCCATGCATTAATAATACATGTATAAAATTATATATAAATATCACGCATCTATTAATAATATTATTTAACTATAGATCTTAGTATATTATATAATTTAATAAAATATAAATATAAGAATTTTGTGCACTTGTACATATATATTTTTTATTTATAATAATTACATACATATTCATGTATTATGTATCTATATTATATATTAAGGTATAAATATATTAAAATATTAACAATGAATAATTCTGAGTTGAAAAATAAAAAATAGAAGTTATAAAACACCCTTTTGTTTTTTTAAATATTATAATTCAGTGTTTAAAACAGGTATGTCAAACGCATATTTTTATCATAATTGTATTTAAACATAGTAAACAGAATTATAGTTGCAAACCAAATAGACCCTTAATTATTTTAACTCCGAACATTTATGTGCTTTTTTTATTTGAAGCATCATAAAGTCCTATTTATATAATAAATTGTTATGCATCTCTATAACCTTAAATTTTAATTTTAACACATTTTAGTGTCGTGCTAAAATTTATGAATTATGTTAAGGCATCTTAGAAACTGTTGGGATGAATAATTCTTATGTGCTCTCATTAATTTAGGCATGTTTTAGTGACTTGTCTAAATTATGAATTATGTTAACCTATCAACGGCCTATTGAAATCATAAATTTTTATGCATCTCTACGACCACTAAATTTTATTATAAACATGTCTTAGTGAGCTATCAAAATTATGAATTATTTTAATGGGTTATTTTCAAGCCTATAAATAATAAATTATTATGCTTCTTTATAAAGCAGATACATCTTGGACGAATACTATGAACGAGAAGGTGAATCACCAAAAATAATGCAGTTGTAGATTCAATCTCATAATTAATGATTGTTTCGTAATTGGTCGACCATAGTCGACCTTGAAATTAATGTATATTTTTAATGAAGTTTGGCTTGTCTCCCATTTCATGTTTTCATTCTCCCATTTAATTTTCCACCAAACATATGTTCTTTTAGCCATACCTAGTCATACCTTATAGGATTGTGTCGTCACACCACCTTAGGTCTATCATCAAGATATCAAGAGAATGTGTTTAATATTTTAACCAACCAATGTTGGTCGGACTACTTAATGCCTAGGGATCCCTTTTAGATCTATAGCTTTCCATGGGATTCATGATGTTTGCGTGTCATTAGTAACGAAACATACAGCCTTAAAATCGTGACTAAGTATAATCACATCAATAAGGTATCAAATCAATTATTGGATCGGACAGAAAAAAATAAGTTTTTCTTCACATTCACATTGGTATGACATTTGGAAAAATAAAAAAGCTAATAGTATTATTCAATTTTAAATATTCAAAAAATTGAATGGAAAAAAATAATTATAAACTATGTAAAAAGATAGAATTAAAAATGGGCTAAAAGTCAAATATAATTTTTATAAGGTTGGATGGATTCCAAACCCTAGGTGTTTCCCTGCCCTCAATTGTTTCTAGATGGTGAGATCTTTAGAGGTCGTCTTTGATGACCTTGAATGGTCTTCCCAATTGGACTCCAATTTGTTGTCTGACCCCAGATTGATGTATGAGCTTCTTTTGGATATAGTCCCCAACCTAAAACTTTCTTGGATTGACGCCCTAATTGTAATGCCTCGCCAACTACTGTTGGTAGGATGTCGATCTGATTAAGGCTTATTCCTTTCTCTCGTGGACTAGGTCAAGCTCAGTTCTTAAGATCTCAACGTTTATATTCTGATCGACGATAGTCATTCTCATGGTCACCAGACTATCCTCTAGCGGTATTATGCCCTGTATTCCATAAGCTAAGGCAAAGGGAGTTACCCCAATCGACCTCCTGGGAGTTATTCGGTGCGCCTACAGGATGTTGGGGAACCCATCCACCCATTACCCTTTTTCTTTTTTGAACCTTTTCTTCATGTTATCGAGGTTAGTTTTCTTGGAAGCTTTAGCCTACCCGTTCCTCTCACCGAACGATAGTAATGTCTAATGTAATGGTTTTTATAGAAGTGTTTGAATCGGACGCTATCAAATTATGTTTTGTTAATGGTGATAAGCTCTCTCAGCACACCAAAAAGGGGTTACAATCTTTCTCCATATGAATGTGATCATGTTGAGGTTTCATATGTTTTCCAAAGGTTCTAACCCAACATATTTGGTGAAATAATTAGTGTCGACTAATAGGTACTTCCAATTTTCGGGTCTTGTGGGCAGCGGGCCTCATTAACAAAAATGTAGTTTTGGGGACTGAAACTTTTGAGTCCCTAAAACACATCTTATTGCAAAGGGTATAATCAGTGGTCTTAAAAACTATTAGTATTTAAACCCCTTTTGTTACTCATCCCAATAAGTAATATTAGTAGGACTACATATTAGTAGCCGTCTCAAATAATATACCTTATGAGGCAACTAAACATTTGGTTCTTACCTTTTGATATTTATCTCCCACTTCTTCAACTTTCCTATGGACATTATGCAAAGAAAACAAAAAAAAATGGTAAAGAGCACTCTTCTAGACATTAAACCCGGAAATAGAAACCCCAAACCCTAACCCTCCTATTACCTTCTTCTTCTTACTCCTCGCTCGGCGGTGGTCCGAAAAACTCGGCGATGGCTTAGTGGGTCTTTCTGTTGCTCCCATTTCTCACACTTCCCGCCAATAGATACCGACATGACGAATATCCCCATCAACTAAGGATTGGGTAGTGTTTTCCCTTCTTCTAAGAAACTAAAGTGTTTCAAAATCAAGAAGTGGAATGATGTTGATCTTTAGGCTTAGGGTCCATTATAATCCCTAACTTCAATTTACACAAAATACTTTGATCATATGTTTGTAGTTAATTGAGTTGTTGAACTTTGATTGTGTGATGCAGATATTATAGTGGACAACTGTGCTATTTGCAAGAATCATATTATGGATCTTAGTGAGTGTTTATTATTATTATTATTATTATTATTATTATTATTATTATTATTATTATTATTATTATTATTATTATTATTATTACTACTACTATTACTTTTATTATTACTATTATTATTATTGTTACTTTGATTTTTCCTTTTGGTTGTGAGGGAATTAATGTCATTTGGTTGAATTAGGTATAGAGTGCAATGTTAATCAAGCAAGAGCCACCAGTGATGAGTGTACTTTTGAAATTGAACTGTTTAAAGAGAAAACTACATCAACTCAACCCAATAAAAGTTGAAATTATCGAAATTATACCAACACCTATTCATCCGTGTAATTTTATGATCAATACTTTTTTCATTAAGAATCTTTTGAGAAACATCCAAATATGGGGCTATCTTCACATGGGCGCATTAATTATTGCTAGCCGACAGGACGCAGATTGAGAAATCTAAGAGATGATTGTTTAAAATGAAAAAGGCATGTCTAATTTTTTTTTGGGTTAAACCAGGGTATCCACTAGCGACTTAGTGACTAATCCCTTTGTTGATTTGTAGGCACCTCGATGGGTGGGACAGCTGGCCCAGGGATTTAAGGTTGCTCCATGCCCAAGGCGGGAATCGAACCCCCGACACTTGGTTAAGGGAGGAAGAGCCCCTTCCGCTCTACCACACGCCCTGGGTTAAAGGCATGTCTAAATGTGTTGAATAAAAAATATCTATTTTGGACCTATTTTCAAGTCTCATTATCAGTTGGATCATATTACAACATTCGAATCTTCAAGAAAGAGATTTGATGTCTATCCATTCTGAATTTAGCAAATTTGATAACAAGAATAATATTTCACTCTTTATCGTTACTATTTGTTCATTTGATTTAATGTCTAATGTACAAATCATATTAAAGGAATATGATTTAATGCGTTTTAACGAATCATTAAAATGACAAATTATTATGTCTCTATCGACCATTATATTTAGTAAAATAGTAGGTTGATACAAATTCGGACACAAAAGTCCTACACAATTGACGTATTGTGTCTGTGGTCTATTAAAAGTGTAGCCTAATAGAGTCGATCTGAAACACGAACGAATGAGGATGCGACACGTCAATTGTATCACACTTTTCTATTGCATTTTTGTGTCGGCGTAGCATTACTCTTATATTTAATGTAAAAAGATCTTGATGACTTATCAAAGTTCTTAGCACCCGTTTGGTTCTGTATTCAAAATACTTAATTTAGACACTGCTTTTAACTATAATTTTAAAATTCAGTTTTTTATGTTTATAAATATTAGTGTACCTTTAGTAAACTTGTTTTTAAATACAGTTTTTAAAAATTTGATAAAATTGGCATTCATTTATATATGTGTGTGTGTGTGTGTGTGTGTACATAAAACTTCCATACATACATACATACATACTGGGACGACGCCGGGATTTATTCTTAAGGGGGGCCAAAATTTAATAATAGAAAATTTTCACCAACAATATAATATATATTCATCAACAAAACGTAAATGTCATATATATAAAATGAGCTCAAACATTTTAGTAGGAAAAAAATAAGACACCGTAAAATATATGAGAAAAATATGAAAAAAGTAGTACTTCATAAATAACTAAGTAGTTTAGTTATTTTATTGAACAATGAATATCCAATTGCATTTTAATTTTCAACACTAGACCTTGAATTTATTAAAGCTTTAAAAAGCCTGCAATAAAAATTTAATTAAGGTCAAACATTATTTATGCTTTATAATAAACAATAATGGTCAATCATTAAATTTACAATTATGTAAAAAGAATTCAACTATAATGTATTTAAAGGTTAAAAATAACATTTGCATATTAAAATAAAACTTCACAACAATTAGTTAATTTACATATAGGTGAACATTTGAAATTTAGATTTAATATATATATTAAAAACTAAAAGGATTTGGAAATGAGTGGTAAAAACTAATTAAATAAATAAACATATGGTATTTTAAAAACATGTTTGAACATTCTTATACGAAAGGTTTGAATGTGGGAATTATAAAAGGGGAAAACATATGTGATTTACGCTTTGGAGGCCTAGTCACATGGGTGGCAAGGTGGGAATCACTCCCAGATTTGAACTTGAAATGCAATTGTTAGACATTGGCTTATGAAGGTAGAAGATCCATGCTTCCAGCGATTAGGGAAAAACCAAAAAGCAATTTAAATTCACAACTCTATAGCGTTGTTGTATAAATTTGTAAAGCTTGGAGGGGGCCATGGCCCCCCTCGAAGCAGTGTTGTCCCTGCATACATACATCATAATTGCATCAATATATCATGTATTTTTATGTATATTTAATAAGGTATGTTCGAAAATTTAAATATATATATATATATATATATATATATATATATATATATATATATATATATATATATATATATAAACATACATACATAATACAAATGCATACGTACATACATACATATACATGTGTGTGTGTGTGTGTGTGTATATAATGATATTGCATGTATAACTCATAATAAAATTATATACATACATGAATTGATAACATTTTTTTAATACATATGTATTATATGTGTATTTTATATTATTCCATGCACTAATAATACATTATAAAATTATATATAAATATCACGCATCTTTTAATAATATTATTTAACTATAGATCTTAGTATATTATATAATTTAATAAAATATATATATAAGTAATTTTGTGTACTTGTACATATATATTTTTTATTTATAAGAATTACATACATATTAATGTATTATGTTTGTATATTATATATATATATATATATATATATATATATATATATATATATATATATATATATATATATATATATATATTAAGGTATAAATAAATTAAAATATTAAGAATGAATAATTCTGAGTTGAAAAATAAAAAATAGAAGTTATAAAACACTCTTTTGTTATTTTTTCTGAAAAACTTGATTATAACACATAAATATTATAATTCAGTGTTGAAAAATAGGTATGTCAAACGCATATTTTTATCATAATTGCATTTAAACATAGTGAACAAAATTATAGTTGCAAACCAAACAGACCCTTAATTATTTTAACTCCGAACATTTATGTGCTTTTTGATTTGACGCATCATAAAGTCCTGTATATATAATAAATTTCTATGCATCTCTATAACCTTAAATTTTAATTTTAACGCATTTTAGTGTCGTGCTGAAGTTATGAATTATGTTAAGGCATCTTAGAAACTGTTGGGATGAATAATTATTATGTGCTCTCATTAATTTAGGGATGTTTTAGTAACTTGTCTAAATTATGAATTATGTTAACCTGTCACCGGCCTATTGAAATCATAAATTTGTATGCATCTCTACAAACACTAAATTTTATTATAGACATGTCTTAGTGAGCTATCAAAACTATGAATTATTTTAATGGGTTATTTGCAAGCCTATAAATAATAAATTATTATGCTTCTTTATAAAGCAGATACATCTCAGACGAATACTATAGACGAGAAGGTGAATCACCAAAAATAATGCAGTTGTAGATTAAATTCCATAATTAAGGATTGTTTCGTAATTGGTCGACCCTAGTCGACCTTGAAATTAATGAATATTTTTAATGGAGTTTGGCTTGTCTCTCATTTCATGAATTCATTCTCCCATTTAATTTTCCACCGAACATATGTTCTTTTAGTCATACCTTATAGGATTGTATCGTCACACCACCTTAGGTCTAGCATCAAGTTATCGAGAGAATGTACCTGGTCACTGGGAAATCTGCCCCTTTAATATATTAACTGACCAATGTTGCATGGACTACTTAATGCCTAGGGATCCCTTTTAGATCTTTAACTTTCCATGGGATTCATGATGTTTGCGTGTCATTAATAACGAAACATGCAACCTTAAGATCATGACTAAGTGTTATCATATCAATAAGGTATCAAATCAATTGTTGGATCGGACAGAAAAAAAATAAGTTTTTCTTCACATTCACATTGGTCTGACATTTGGAAAAATAAAAAAGCAAATAGTATTATTCAATTTTAAATATTCAAAAAATTGAAGTAAAAAGCTAGGATTAAAAATGGGCTAAAAGTCAAATATAATTTTTGTAAGGTTGGATGGATTCCAAACCCTAGGTACTTCCCTGTCCTCAATTATTTCTAGATGGTAAGATCCTTAGAGGTCATCTCTGATGACCTTGAATGGTCTTCCCAATTGAACTCCAGTTTGTTATCTGACCCCAGTTTGATGTAAGTCCTTCCTTTGGATATAGTCCCCAACCTGAAACTTTATTGGATTAACGCCCTTATTGTAATGCCTCGCCAACTGCTGTTGGTAGGATGTCGATCTGATTAAGGCTTATTCCCTTCTCTCGTTGACAAGGTCAATCTCAGTTCTTAAGCCCTCAACATTCATATTCTAATCGATGATAATCATTTTCATGGTCACCAGACTATCTTCTAGTGGTATTATGCCCTCCATTCCATAAGCTAAGGCAAAGGGAGTTACCCCGATCGACCTCCTGGGAGTTATTCGGTGCGTCTTGAGGATGTGGGGGATCCCATCCACCCTTACCCTTTTGCTTTTTTAAACTTTTTCTTCATGTTGTCGAGGATAGTTTTCTTGGAAGCTTCAGCCTACCCGTTTCTCTCACCGAACTGTAATAATGTCTAATGTAATGGTTTTTATAGAAGTATTTGAATCGACTGCTATCAAATTATGTTTTGTTATTGGTGATAAGCTCTCTCGGCACACCAAAAAGGGGTTATAATATTTCTCCATATGAATGTGATCATGTTGACGTCTCATATGTTTTCCAAAGGTTCTACCCCAATCTATTTTGTGAAATAATCAGTGTCGACTAATAGGTACTTCTAATTTTCGGGTCTTGTGGAAAGCAAGCCTCATTACAAAAAAGTAGTTTTGGGGACTAAAACTTTTGAGTCCCTAAAACATATCTTTTTGGGATGGGTATAATCAGTGGTCTTAAAAATTATTAGTATTTAATCCCCTTTTGTTACTCATCCCAAAAACTAAACTTAGTGGAACTACATATTAGTAGCCGTCACAAATAATATACCTTATGAGACAACTAAACATTTGGTTCCTCCCTTTTGATTTTTATCTCCCACTTCTTTAACTTTCCTATGGACATTATGCAAAGAAAACAAAAAAAAGGTAAAGAGTAAAGGGCACTCTTCAAGATATTACACCCGTCAATAGAAACCCCAAACCATAACCCTCGTATTACCTTCTTCTTCCTCCTCCTCGCCCGACGGTGGTCCGAAAAACTCGACGATGTCTCAGTGGGTCTTTCTGTTGCTCCCATTTCTCACACTGTCCGCCAATAGATACCGACGTGATGAATATCCCCATCAACGAAGGATTGAGTAGTGTTGGCCCTTAATCTAAGAAACCAAAGTATTTCAAAATTAAGAAGTGGAATGATGTTGATCTTTAGGCTTGGGGTCCATTGTAATCCCTAACTTCAATTTACACAAAATACTTTGATCATATGTTTGTAGTTAATTAAGTTGTTGAACTTTGATTGTCTGATGCAGATATTATAGTGGACAACTGTGCTATTTGCAAGAATCATATTATGGATCTTAGTGAGTGTTTATAATTATCATTATTATTATTATTATTATTATTATTATTATTATTATTATTATTATTATTATTATTATTTGTTACTTGATTTTGTATTTTGGTTGTGGGGGAATTAATGTCTTTTAGTTGAATTAGGTATAGAGTGCAATGTTAATCAAGTAAGTGCCACCGGTGATGACTGTACTTTTGCTTATGGTATGTATGCACTCTTCTTATAAATTTTAACATTTACTGATGTTACATATTTCATTAGATTTTGTATACATCATTTGTATTAGTGATAGGTGGTTGAGGGTGTGCCAATTGAAAATCAGGATTGTCAATCTATAATCATAGGTTTATCTTTAACCCCCCCCCCCCCCTATAACTAGTTTGCATGAATTTTTATTAGAATTATTGATATGTTTGTTTATAATTTATTATCGAATTTATGTGATTTGGAAGGAAGTTATGCCATTAATTTGATTTACTATCCGACTATGATTTTATTTTATGGTATATGTGATGGAACAAAGTAATACCCACATGCATCATCGTTGACCTAGTCAATTAACAACCATCCCGATAACTCAAAACACTTAAAGAGAGTAGTGGAAGTATATTAAAATATTTGAACAATTCCGGACAGGTATTAAATATCCCTTAGGTCTGCTTTGCTTTTTCTTTTAGAAAAACAAAACACGTGACCTGACGTTGGTCTAAACAAAAGTGTGGCCTTCTCATCCAAGCAAAATCAACTTAATGGGAGTCGCAAAATGGAATAACAGGTGGGGGAGGAGATATTTCACATAATGATCTTAAAGGCAAGGTAGTAGTATTATACAATCTTGAATAAGTAAGCGACAGAGAACAAGCTCAAGGAAAAAAACTTAATAAATTACTTTTGGAAAAGAGGTATATATTTTTCCAAACATGTGACCAGAATCGTTTGCCGTTGCACTTCCTTAACTAGTTTTATCACCCGAAGCAACAAAACAAATTCTCAAAATTAGTAACAAAACCTTAAAAGCCAAAACAATGGTTATTCATGAGAGAAGCTAATTTATTAAAAGTACATTTTCCTTAGCTTTCACAATAATGTTTTCTTCACTTCCATCATCAATGTTTATTTATTTCCCCTTCTCATGAATTGTCCTTGATTTTACTCAATATGATAATTTATTTGAATGATATTTATTTATGTTTCCAATCAGAAGATGTTGAGTAAACATGGTGATGAAAACAAGAATCGTTAAAGAAATAGGAACATTTTAGTATCTTTTTATCACATATATAGCCTTTTCCCTGGTAGGAATTAAATTCATCGAATTGAACATACTGAGATGATATTTTGAATTAAAATAGAGTTGAGTTTACAGAATTGAGCATACTCAGTTTTAACCTCGAAAAACTGAGTTAAGCATACAAAATTGAGTCTTCATGGTGTTCCAAGGAATATTACTCTGGATTGTGATGTTTGGTTCACTGATCACTTTTGGTGTATTTGTGGTAATGGTCTTCCACCCCCTGATAAATGGAAAAATATAACTAGTTAGCTGCGGAGTTAGGATTTGCTCAATTGATTGGTCTATGATAGGCACCGATAGTGGGATTATATTATTACTCGTGTTGAGTTCACATCAATCAATGACCTTAATCGTACACTTTCCTAGAAATATTTTAAGTCACATCAGGTTCCATCCAACTTAACTAAAAACCACATATGTCTTTAATGAGATCACTACTTTTTCAAAGGGAGGTACATACAAGGTAGGACTTAAGCTTGATGAAAATTTACTCTTGAAGTTAATGACCCGCTATTTTGAGATTCAACTCGTATATTTTGTCTGTCCTAAATTGAGTACATCGGCTGTTTTTATAAGTTGTTTCACCTGTATTACACAGATACCTCTATGAACTTTCTTAATGCAAAGGGGATCTTATATTGCTTCATGTATTTTTATAAGTTACTTCATCTCTAGTCCAGAAGTTTCTTGTAATAATGGAGCCACTTAACGTGGGTCGGAAGTCTTTCATTATGAACTTTGGATATAAGGCCTGTGTAATTAGACTCCTGCCGTGAGCTAGACCTCAAATATATCAAAAAGGTGACTCCATATGAACTTCAAAACACAAGACCTATGTAAATAAATACAAGATAAAATAAATTGTCCAATGTCAAATAGACAATGTCCAATGTCAAATATTTACGAGATTAAATAAATACAATACATGTGTGTTTTATTAAAAAAGGTCCAATTTTAAATGATTAGATTGGCCAATTGTGTGGGCGTTTATAAAAAATAGTTAAATTTTGGTTCCCCAAGTCTATTTTATACCACCTTTAAGAAGTCTTGATTCTTGAGTCAATATAAAAGTGTACAGACATTATGAAGACAGTTAAAACGTTCCGGAATAATCGTGGAGTCGTTTAAAGTCCCTTATTTGGAGAAACTCAGCTTCACCTTTAGGGAAGTCTTCAAAGCAGAATTCATTGATCATACACCTGTTAAGTTTTGACAAAATTCTTCTACTTCTTTGACTTTTATTATTCCAAGTGAGAAGATGTTTTAGCAATAATATCTTAAAGGTTATTCAGTTACATGCAATCCAGTAATTCTTTAGTGTCCTTCCATGTGATAGGAATTCCACAAACCCTCTCATCTAAAGTAGTTACACATTTAAAATACCATATACAACCTAGGCTTTTTTTTATAATTCTATACAATAGAATGTAGCCCACGCATAGAGGAGGTCTCATTTTCTTAGTATTTTATAGCATACATAAAAGTGAGGTGGCAGTGCGTATTAGTAGAGGTTTGAGTGACTATAATGGATTAATTGGTATCCTTCCTCCATGTCTTCCATTTATAGCAATTTGCATATCATAGTCATTATAACATGAGGGGAAAATGTAGCTGCAAATATGCTAAAATGCATAAGGGAAAAATTATTTGAACTAATGATATCCGTTACTTCTTTTTGTTTGTCCAACACATTTTTCCCCTAGACGAGCAAGTGCATCAGCTCGGGCATTCTCTAGCCTTCGAATTCTGATCATCCGAACAGCTAGAAATTTAGCTATGACCTCCACTGCTTTAGCAAGGTACCTAGTCATCAATTCTCCTTTGGCTCCATACAAATTCAATACCTGGTTGACCACAAGTTGTGAATCACTGTGTGCCACGTCATGCTCGATGCATAAGGAATGAGCCAAATTTAATCCCATTATTAGGGCTTCATACTTTGCTTCATTATTAGAGTCCTGGAACTGGAATCTGAGAGCGTACTGAATATCAATCCCATCAGGGGTATCAAGTATGATACCTGCTCTATTGACTGTAACACATGAAGATCCATTCACATATAAATTCCATACTGGAATGTTGCTGTCAAAGTCTTGGTATGTCATTGTCCTATAATGTAATACCTTCTTGCTTGCCTCCTCATATCTTTGGGCCATCTCATGTATACTTGACGATTCTGATTGGTAGGCAGCGATTTTGGCTGAGCTCTCCCCTGTTGAGGTCTGCTCTGCCTGAAAGCCTTGTTGCTCGAGAATCTCTGGATAAGTAAACGCTGCATTAAAATCAGCTACAACTTATCCCTTTAATGAGGACCTTGGCTTATATACAAGATTGTAGTCCCCCAGCTCTACTGCCCAGTACATTAGTCTTCCCGATTTCTCAGGTTTGTGGAGGGCTTGCCGAAGAGGCATGTCAGTGTACACCACTATAATATGAGCTTGGAATTGAGGCTTCATACGTGTGGACAGCTCTATAAGTGCCAAAGATAATTTCTCCAAGCGTGGATATTTGATTTTAGCTCCTTGGAAGGCCATACTGGTGTATAGACTGGCTTCTGGACTCCATTGTCTTGTCGCATTAAAGCCGAGCTCACAGTCGACTCGGAAACTGCTAAGTACAAATATAATTTCTCCCCTAAAACTAGTCAGGAGAGCAGTGAATACTTCTTCAATTCCTAAAAAGCTTTCTCACATTCTTCATTCCATTCAAAGGTTTTCCTTACCACGTTGAAGAATGGAACACATCTGTATGTTGCTCGGGACATAAATTTGTTCAAAGCATCTACTCGCATAGTGATCCTTTGAACTTCCTTCTTGCAAGTCAGGGACTGCATTTCAATCAAAGCCTTTATTTTATCTGGATTCGCCTTAATTCTATAACACCCCGTAAATTTGAGAACTTCGAATTTTATTAATTTTGGGTAAATTTAATCATTTTGGGAGAAATGGAACTTATTCATTTTTGGATACATTTAAATTTATAATTTGGAGAAATTATTTACATTGGTGGATTTAATTAAATTGGCAAATTTAAATTTAAATTATTCAAAAAAAAAATTGTGTCGCATTTTTTAAGTAAAAAATTTGAGAATGTTATAAAGTAATTCGGATGGAAATTCTGAATGCACGGTTGACTCTGAATAGGTCAAAATAGTCGAAAAAGAGTACCCGAGGGTAGTAATCGGGTCTCGGGACATTTTTAGGCATAACCGGGCCCACACGGGAGTGTTTGGGCCACTTTAATTAAGCCCATTAGTCTAAAAACGAAATTAGCCCAATGAAAGCTAATTAAGGGAGTTGGGGGCAGCCATAACTCAATGAAAGAAAACTTAATCTGCAGAGGAAGTTTGGGAGAGCAAATTGGGGATATTTTGGGAGCCAAATCAAGAAGAGGAATGCGTTCTCTGTCAAACCTCCATCTACAATAAAGGAATCGGACTCTACAAATTCATCCAGGCAAGTAGTTAAACTTTCTTTCATTTAAATTATGGTATTGCGATTCATATCATGGTGGGTGTAAACTATATTCATTTTGGGAAGATTTATTATAGCAAAATTCATTTTTGGGAGGGTATCACATGTTAAATCTGGGTTTGGGGGATTTAAGAATTTAAGGTGAGATTGATGTTTAATTAATGGGAGAATACAATCATATGATGTTAGAATATGATTTATAATCAAAAACCCATCAGGAATTATTGTTGAATTTGATTTATTGAATCGAATTGAATTTGTGATTTAAGAAATTTTGACAAAAACCCAATTCAGGAACCCTAGAAGTTTTAATGAGAATAAATGATGATTGATGATATATATTAGTGCTAGAACCTGTTTATAGATGTAATAAACACAGGGGATAAATTGGATTGATGTTTGGGTTAAATCCATGGAGGTTTGAGGGTTATAAATGGAGAAAAACGAGTTAGAGAAGAAGATGATTCGTAGTCCGTCCGAACGGTTCAATTTTGACGTAGAAGCGATCCGATTTACCTCTTTATCAAAACATGAAACTTTTAGATCTGTTTGTCACGGTCGCGTGGGCGCTGACCTTGTATTTTTTTGATTTTTTTTTTAATCAGTAATGATTTTTCTACGAAAGAGTGTCTGAAATCGAAATCCTTTGTGAGAAATACAATCTGGATTTTTAGGGATGTCCGTAGATGAGTGTAGGACTCTGGAAAATATTAAGGAATATTACTTTTCCTTTAAAATTGGATGGGAATGAACATAGTGGTATGGATTTAGAGTATTTGGGATGAATAACCCTCGAAAATATATGAACGGATTCGAATGGAATTTTCGGATTGAAATTAGGATACAGACTAGATTGAGATATGCTTAGTATCTTGAAATAAAAATATGAATGTAATCTAATACGTATGGAATTAAGAGTCGGGGCCTTGTCTCGGATATTTTAGGCTAGTGCGACGGGAGTTAGGCACAGAGTAGCCGGTTTAATTTATTATAGATGTATATAATAAATTATTGAATATTGAATTTAATAAAGGGTGTTTTACCAAATGGTGGAACTTGGGGTGATACATTCTAAATGGTGAAGATACGGACCGAATAAGTGAGTCGGGGTGTTGTAGTTGGGTGACACTACTTTAATAAATTAATTATTGTGAAATTGATTAGATTAATCAGGGTGATTTGAAATATAAGGAATTCGGGAGATGAGCGAACCTATGACTTAGATCAGTAGGATATTAGTGAACTTTCTACTACGATATTTAAAGGATAATTGGCACACTTCGAGTAGTGAGGGATACTCGAGAATATACGATAAGAAGTGTAATTGGAATTAAATAATACGTAGGATATTCGGGAGATATATATGATATGTATGGGATATATGATATAGGTTGTGTCTATACATATACTGATTTGTATGATTTATTATGTGTAGGACATACTTGCTATCACGGGAGGTCTTTTGAAGGGGGCAGTCTCATCCTGATGATCCTTCGGGGGGATTTAGATTTGGTACCTCAGAGCATAGGGCCTAAGGAGGACTTATCGATGAGTTGATAAGTTTAGGTGATATGGCTGCGTAGGTATGTGCGTAGCCCATAAAGTCGTGGTCTATGTTCGCCTCCAATATGTGTGATTTTTATTGATACGATTCTAGAGTGATTTAAAATTTGTAGTCATTTATACAGTGCGTGATGTACCGAAACTTGATAGCAGAGTATGCATGGACCGCAGGTATCAGCCTCGGGGTGTTGTATTGTATATATATAATTAGTGTGATAAATATATATATATATATATGTTTGTGATTTATTCTACTACGTGTGTTTGGTAGATGATATACCAGGACATGATAACATAGTATACACGTACCACAGCTCAAGTTAGGGGTGCCGTAATAGTATATATATAATAGTGTGATATATGTATAGTTGTGATTTTATTCTACTCGGTGAGTTTAGTAGGAAAAAAAGATAGTGACATTAAAAATAACTATATTATGGGTAGAAATAAACATATACTGAGAAATTTATAATGGGCTAAAAGACATGGAAGTTCGATAACATATTGTATCAAAAATACGGGTAGGCATAACGAATTATTTTGTAAAAGTAGATTCGACATGACTAGTTAGGTGGGGTAGCTTAACTAGGAAAGGTAAAAGGCGAGCGTTAACTGTGCACATTAGATGAGGGGTGAGATATGTCTCAAGAGAGTGCGACACTACCTTAAATATGAAAAGTGTGCATGCATATTTAATTATTGAAATTTAACTGCTTGCTAAATATTTTCAAAACATTTTACTTGGGCTCTGACCCGTGTCAAAAATCTTTTCCAAAATATTTTAGGTGTCCAGCCACAGGGACGCCCAGTTTGAGGATTCTATCCAGGGATGCGCAGCTGCAGCTCATATGGAAGTTATAGGACCTTGTTATAGATGCTTCTTTTATTTACTCCTAGTGTAGGAACTTTTCTTCATTACTCATTTGGGCATGTCGCCCTCAGATTTTGTATTTTGTTTATTTATTGAACTTTATGTATCTAGGTTACTGCTTCAAGGACTTTTGCATTTTATTGTGTTGAACCGATAGTTAATTCGGATATCTTTATTTATGATTATTCATTTGTGTTGGATTCCATTATTAGTTGTGTGGATGGTTTAAATGGGCATTGATTTCTGCATGTTTTTAATTAATGTAAGATAAAATTTGGCACTGGTCTAATTAAATTACTAGGTGGTTAGTAACCTTAAAAAGTTTTCGACAGTGATGCAAAGAATGAGCCATATGAGAACAATGTGTTATTTTGATCATGGGCTAGCCATCCGGTATTTTAATAGGCAGGGTGTCACAAATAGTATCAGAGCATCAGGTTCTAGAGTCCTTAGGATCTGTGCGTCTTATTACGTTTCAGCGTAGCGTTCTTTGATATAGAGCCTTATTATAGGATTATTGTATTCCTTAACGTATACGACTAACATTCTCCTGCGATTAAGTATAGCTTAGGCGATTTATATACGAGTTCGGTTGGACTTCATGCACTCAACAATTTTGGGACGACCAGCAAGGGCCGTTAGAAGGATGGCAGGAGGGGAGACTGAGCAAAAGCCATGAAATATGTTGAGAACGATAATCGCAATAGGATTCACTATAGTAATGGGAGGATAAGATCCAAAGATAATTGTGTAGGGTGGAGTGCAATGGCACCCATGATTAAATTTCGAGCGCAAAATTTTAACTCATAGGAGTGACGTTGAAGTAGTGGGAGTCGGTCACCACAACCATAGAGGGATACCATGAATAACAAGGAATTTGGGGGTGCGATTTGACCGTAAATCCTCTCATAAACTATTTAAATAAGAGAGGCAAATGAGATTTCAAGACTTGTTTCAAAGGGGCCGTACAATAGTCGATCATGAAGAAAAGTTGACGTGTTTAGCGAACTTCATACCAGACGAGGTGGATATAGAGAATCGAGAAGGTCTGTAAGTTAATGATAAATGCATGGATAGACTATACAAGCATGGATGGGGAAGTCCGAATAGAACGACTGATATCGTTGTTGTCATTATGTGTAAAGAGTAGGAATATATATGTGGATATTATTCGCAGTAAGTTGGGGGGCAGGAGCAGGATGCCCAATAGGGGAAACATTTATATGGACTTTTTTGCTCGGTTGGAATAAGGGTGTTATGTCCAGGAACCATTTGAACTGCGAGTGATATTGACAATCAAAAGCATGAGTTTTATCCTGGGGTGATTGGGATCTGTTTTGTGTGACACGAGCAAGTCGTAGTAGTTTATTTGCACTAGATTCGCATGTGAAACGGGTTTAGTAGAGGTATCGTTAATATCATTATAGTGTGTGTTTATTCATCGTTGAGTTAGCAGAACTCTCTCTTTAGTTCCCTCTGCAGGGGTGCGGGTGGGGACACTGAGGGGAGATATATTTTATGAGGTTAGCTCGTTTTGAGAGGTGATGTTCAAGGTATGGTTTATTCGGGGTACGGACTGTTAAGTGATGGTGGGCGGTTACAGCAAGACTATCGTATTCGTTGTTCCGGGGTAGGATGTATATTTTTGTGATGTCTCAGTTAAAAGAGGGTCGAGCTCACGGCGATATTTTAAGAAGTAGACTTCAGAGAGTACATAGGTCTAGTTATATTGGAGCCCGATGCATAGGGACTTTTACTAATGTGATTAAGGGTATATCGAGTTTACCATTCAGTGGAGAGATTTAATTCATTCTTGTGTAAGTGTTGAGAACTTAGTGATAGTGAAAGTATAGGAGAGTGTGACACCTTGAGAGATATGGGCATAGATGATTTTATTTACATATTGGGAGACAAAATTTATGATATCTTATTTATGTTCTTGGGATGCACGGATTTTGATGATCGATAATGCTAGGGGATAGTGCATTGGGAAAGTTATTTTGAACTTCGTTACGGGAGGATACACACATGGATCATAATAAACCTTGGGAATAGCGAGACGTTGTTGGATGCTAGTGTATCGGTTTTAAATGTTAAATTATTAAACGAGTAGAGGAAACACTTTAAGCTGGGAGCTAATACTTTCTGCACCACAAGTTAATGGGTGGGGAAGGGTCGAGAAGGATTTAATTTGCAAATTGGGGTAATCGATAATACTCGTACGTTATAGCCACGTCGAGAGTGAAGAGCTGAGCTCGAGATAAATATGTTACGTACGTATCGTTAGTCATAATTATAATGAAATGTTTGGGCTATAGTATAGAGTATGGTGAGACTTTGTGTTCGCCGTTATGATATATGATTTACTTATACTAGTACTACCTGAAAGAGGGTCTAGTCTATATATTCGTGTATATATGTTATTGCGTGTTGCATAATATACTTATGAGAAAGTGTTTGTATTATTATATTTGATCCCGGCGAGTAGGGATATTTACTGATGAGATTTAGAGTGGATATGTTTAGTGACGAGCGAGGATGTATAGCTTGTGATTGACTCGCGCTAAGATAATAGTGATAGTAAGGGGCGCTATATTTTATGATGTCCTTGGTAACATGAAAATGGTTGAGGATACTTTTATGTCAGGAAATGGGATTTGTGTGTACGTGCTATAGACTGAGGGCCAAACAGATCTCATCGACCGATAATTCTAGGTAGTAGTGTATCGGGGGGTTCCTTGTTTGGATTTCGCTTTGCGAGACATCCCACGCATGAAACTTAGCGCAACGTTGGAAGTGGGGAGATGTTTGGTCACTAGAATATAGTTTTGGTATCTTGGTTATTTTTCATTCAGGTAGTTATGACTGTGAGTTGAAAGTTGTATTACAATTTAAGGCTAGTGGAGTCGGGTAAACTTTGTGCAGTTATGCACGGGTATAGGGTGTATGGGCGCCCTGGACAAATAATTTAATTTTAATATAATTTGTGATTAGAATGGGTATAGATATGGGTAACGATCTTAAAGACATGTGAGTAGGTAAGTTTTCGAGGCTTTGAGTGCTAGGCTCATCTGAATTTCGAGGACGAAATTCTTTTGTAAGGGGGGAAGTATGTAACACCCCGTAAATTTGAGGACTTCGAATTTTATTAATTTTGGGTAAATTTAATCATTTGGGGAGAATTGGAATGTCGCATTTTTTAAATAAAAAATTTGAGAATGTTATAAAGTAATTCAAATGGAAATTCTGAGTGCACGGTTGACTCTGAATAGGTCAAAATAATTGAAAAAGCGTACTCGAGGATAGTAATCGGGCCTCGGGACATTTTTAGGCATAACCGGGCACACACGAGAGTGTTTGGGCCACTTTAATTAAGCCCATTAGTCTAAAAACGAAATTAGCCCAATGAAAGCTAATTAAGGGAGTTGGGGGCAGCCATAACTCAATGAGAGAAAACCTAAATCTACAGAGGAAGTTTGAGAGAGCAAATTGGGGATATTTTAGGAGCCAAATCAAGAAGAGGAATGCGTTCTCTATCAAACTTCCATCTACAACAAAGGAATCGGACTCTACAAATTCATCGGGCAAGTAGTTAAACTTGCTTTCATTTAAATTATGGTATTGCGATTCATATCATGGTGGGTGTAAACCATATTCATGTTGGGAAGATTTATTATAGCAAAATTCATTTTTGGGAGGGTTCACATGTTAAATCTGGGTTTGGGAGATTTAAGCATTTAAGGTGTGATTGATATTTAATTAATGGGAGAATACAATCATATGATGTTGGAATATGATTTATAATCGAAAAGGAATTGTTGTTGAATTTGATTTATTGAATCGAATTGAATATGTGATTTAAGAAATTTTTAGAAAAACCCAATTCAGGAACCCTAGAAGTTCTAATGAGAATAAATGATGATTGATGATATATATTAGTGTTAGAACCTGTTTATAGATTTAATAAACATGGGGTATAAATTGGGTTGATGTTTGGGTTAAATCCATGGAGGTTTGAGGGTTATAAATGGAGAAAAACGAGTTAGAGAAGAAGATGATCCGTAGTCCATCGTAACGGTCCAATTTTGAGGCAGAAGCGATCCGATTTACCTGTTTGCCAAAACATGAAACTTTTAGATCTGTTCGTCACGGTCGCGTGGGCACTAACCTTGTATTTTTAGATTTTTTTTTAATTAGTAATGATTTTTCTATGAAAGAGTGTCTGAAATCGAAATCCTTTGTGAGAAATACAATCTGGATTTTTAGGGATATCCGTAGATGAGTGTAGGACTCTGGAAAATATTAAGGAACATTACTTTTCCTTTGAAATTGGATGGGAATGAACATAGTGGTATGGATTTAGAGTATTTGGGATGAATAACCCTCGAAAATATATGAACGGATTCGAATGGAAATCTCGGATTGAAATTAGGATACAGACTAGATTGAGAAGTGCTTAGTATCTTGAAATAAAAATATGAATGTAATCTAATACGTATGGAATTAAGAGTCGGGGTCGTCTCTCGGATATTGTAGGCTAGTGTAACGGGAGTTAGGCACAGAGTAGCGGGTTTAATTTATTATAGATGTATATAATAAATTATCGAATATTGAATTTAATAAAGGGTGTTTTACCAAATGGTGGAACTTGGGGTGATACATTCTAAATGGTGAAGATACGGACCGAATAAGTGAGTCGGGGTGTTGTAGTTGGGTGACACTACTTTAATAAATTAATTAATGTGAAATTGATTAGAGTAATCGGGGTGATTTGAAATATAAGGAATTCGGGAGATGAGCGAACCTATGACTTAGATCAGTAGGATATTAGTGAATTTTCTACTACGATATTTAAAGGATAATTGGCACACTTCGAGTAGTGAGGGATACTCGAGAATATACGATAAGAAGTGTAATTGGAATTAAATAATACGTAGGATATTCGGGAGATATATATGTTATATATGGGATATATGATATAGGTTGTGTCTATACTTATACTGATTCGTATGATTTATTGTGTGTATGACATACCTACCATACTTGCTATCACGGGAGGTCTTTTGAAAGGGGTAGTCTTATCCTAATGAGCCTTCGGGGGGATTTTAGATTTGGTACCTCAGAGCATAGGGCCTAAGGAGGACTTATCGGTGAGTTGATAAGTTTGGGTGATATGGGTGCGTAGGTATGTGCGTAGCCCATAAAGTCATGGTCTGTGTTCGCCTCCAATATGTGTGATTTGTATTGATACGATTCTAGAGTGATTCAAAATTTGTAGTCCTTTATACAGTGCGTGATGTACTGGGACTTGATAGCAGAGTATGCATGCACCGCAGGTCTCAGCCTCGGGGTGTTGTATTGTATATATATAATTAGTGTGATAAATATATATATTTGTGATTTATTCTACTACGTGTGTTTGGTAGATGATGTACCAGGACATGATAGCATAGTATACACGTACCACAGCTCAACTTAGAGGTGTCGTATTAGTATATATATATATAATAGTGTGATATATGTATACTTGTGATTTTATTCTACTGGGTGAGTTTAGTAGAAGAGAAAGATAGTGACATTAAAAATAACTATATTATGGGTAGAAATAAACATATACTGAGAAATTTATAATGGGCTAAAAGACATGGAAATTCGATAACATATTGTATCGGCAATACGGGTAGGCATAACGAATTATTTTTTAGAAGGAAATTCGACATGGCTAGTTAGGTGGGGTAGCTTAACAAGGAAAGGTAGAAGGCGAGCGTTAAGTGTGCACATTAGATGAGGGGTGAGCTATGTCTCAAGAGAGTGCGACACTAGCTTAAATATGAAAAGTGTGCATGCATATTTAATTATTGCAATTTAACTGCTTGCTAAATATTTTCAAAATGTTTTTCTTGGGCTCTGACCCGTGCCAAAAATCTTTTCCAAAACATTTTAGGTGTCCAGCCACAGGGACGCCCAGTTTGAGAATTCTATCCAGGAATGCGCAGCTGCAACTCATGTGGAAGTTACAAGACCTTGTTATAGACGCTTCTTTCATTTACTCCTAGTGTAGGAACTTTTCTTCAGTACTCATTTGGGCATGTCGCCCTCAGATTTTGTATTTTGTTTATTTATTGGACTTTATGTATCCAGGTTATTGCTTCAGGGACTATTGCATTTTATTGTTGAACCGATAGTTAATTCGGCTATCTTTATTTATGATTATTCATAGTTGTTGGATTCCATTATCAGTTGAGTGGATGGTTTAAATGGGCATTGATTTCTGCATGTTGTTAATTAATGTAAGATAAAATTTGGCACCGATCTAATTAAATTACTAGGTGGTTAGTAATCTTAAAAAGTTTTCGATAGTGATGCTAAGAATGAGCCATATGAGACCAACGTGTTATTTTGATCACGGGCTGGCCACCGGGTATTTTAATAGGCAGGGTGTCACAAATTCCCCTCTGATTAACTATTTAGCTAAGGAACATATCTTCGTGCACGTCGAATACACACTTGGTCGGATTTAGCTTCATCTGATGTTTCTCCAACTGGTCAAAAGTCTGACTGAGGTCGGCAATATGGTCATAGACTTTCTTGCTCTTTGTTAGCATATCATCCACGTAAACCTCCATATTTTTGGCTATTTGATCTTCAAAGACTTTGCTCACCATCCTTTGATATGTTGCACCTGCATTTTTAAGACCAAAAGGCATCATATTATAACAATAAGTTCCTCGGTGAGTAATGAAAGTTCTACTTTTCTTGTCTTCATGTTTCATTATCTGGTTATGACCAGAGTAGGCATCCATAAAGCTTAACAATCCATGCCCTGATGTAGCATCCACCAGCTGATCAATCCTGGGTAAAGGAAAATGATCATTTGGGCAAGATTTATTCAAGTCTATGAAATCTACACACATTCTCTACTTAATATTATTCTTTTTTACCATAATAACATTGGCCAACCCCTCTAGATTCTTCACATCTTCAACGAAAAAAGCTTTTTGAAGCTTTTTTACCTCCTCCTGGATAGCTTGATTCTTCTCGGGACTGAACACTCTACGTCTCTGTTTGATCGGCTTGGCATCTTTGTTGACATTGAGCTCATGACAGAGGAAGTTGGGGTCATTTCAGGCATATCCTCATAGCTCCAAGCGAACACATTCTTTCTCGGCCTTAGGAACATCACTAGATCCTGTTTAAGAATAGGATCTAGTGTTGAACCTATCTGTGTAGTCTACTCTGGTTTGTCATCATCCAATATGATGCTCTCAGTAACTTCCACAATCGGGCCTTTAACCAACTTTGTTTCCTCTCTTAGATCTAAGATTTCAACCTCAGATTCACTATTGGGCTTTGTAATACCCACTTGGTAAGTATTGGTTTTATTCTTCAGTTCCTCCAGATCTTCTTGCTCGGTAGAGTACTAATAACATTCCCTAGATACCTTCTAATCACCCTTTACAACACCTATGTCAAAGTTGATCGGGAACTTCAAGCATTAATGGACTGTGGAGGTAACATCTTCGAACTTCTTCAATCCCACCCTGCCTATGATCACATTTTAGCCCATTGAACATTCTTGTCCATCATGAAGAAATGTATATTCTCTGTTCGACTTGCTGGCTAGGTGCCGAGAAGCACTTCCAACTTGATTATGCCCAAGGGATACATTTTTTCGCCAGAGATGCCTATTAGAGTCTTGTGATATGGGTCTAATTGGCTAAGCTTCAAATTTAGTTTTTGGAAACATGGGTAAAACATTATGTCCGGCAAGCTGCCATTATTAGCCACTGTCCTAGATAGGATTGCATCTTGCATTTTGAACTTAACTAGTAGGGAATCGTGATGGGGATAAAGTACTCCGGAGAGATCGTTCTTAGAAAATCCAATCACTAACTTATCCTTGTTGACCTTCCTCGGCCGATATTCCTCCACTAAATTGATCATTTGGATATATGAACAAGCTTGAGCCTTGTTGAGATAAACTTTTCTTTCAGCGAATTAATCTCCTCATCTAGCATCTCCACCTGTAATCATCCTGACAGTCAAAGGAACCAAAACTAAGCATAAATACCTCATGTTCTGGTTGCCTAAGTTTTTTTGGGTAGATCGGGATCATCTTCATGAGTTCTCTTTTTCTCATCTTTGGGCTTTCATGGAGATTTTGACCTTCACCGAGCTCCTCTGTCATCCCGTCGATCAATAAATTTGTCAAGTTTTCCTCGATAAATTAGGGTTTCTATTTAATTTTGTAAAGCAATACAACGACCCGTCGTATGTCCATGGTCTTTATGAAACTCGCAGTACTTGGACATGTCCCTTTCCCAGCAGGTGCTCTTAACTTTTCAGGCCATTGTATATCCTCGTTATGCTTGATTTCCTCCAAAATATGGTGAATGCCCATATTTAATGGAGTGTAATTATTATACTTCCTGAGCCTTTCATCCTTCATTTGCTTCGATTCCTTCTGCTCCTTTTTATCTTTCTTATCAATTTTAACCTCAGGCTTTGTGACCGAGCTATGCTTCGTTGCCACTGCTTCCTCGGTATTCATTATCTTGGCTGCTTTGGCCATTAATTCAGTCATAGTCTTGGGAGGACCTTTGGCAAAAGTGTAATAAAGCTTCTCAGGAAGCAATCCACTCATAAGAGCTGTTATAGTTATTTTTTCCTCGTATTCATTCACCTCTAACTTCTCATTATTGAAGCGGGTGATGTAGTCCTTGGTGCTTTCTCCTACTCGCTATCTCATGCTTAGCAGGCAAGCTACTCTCTTTACTGGCTTGGCCTTAAAATCAACAATTTGTCCCCGAGGTATGCTATTGTACCATATTTGGGCAGGACCCGTTATGGTACCTGAGAATACACTATATCTCATCTCGTCGGAGACAGCGTAAATGTCTGTTACTACTTGGTATTATTCTATGTAATAAACAAGGTTAGTTTTCCCATCATACTTGGGAGTAACAGCAGGATCTTTGAACTTCAAAGGAGTAGGAAAATCCATAATATCTTGAACAAAAGGAGAACCTTTCACAAAGCTTCGTTGCAAAGGGTTCTTCATCTTCACCATTTTTCCCAACCTGTCTTCCAACCTCTGAATTGAGCCTTTCCATGCATGATTACCCGAATCAGATTTATGCGATGAAGCTCAGCTGTTCCGACCAACTGTCTGTGCAGAGCTCTCCTCCTGAGAGGTCTGTTCGATATGGACAGATATTTGGGCGCATAATTTGGATTGGGATGAGGCCTTATGTTGGTCGGCTGGTTATCGAGTATGCCTCGATAATACCCTGGGAATATTTTTATTCCCTCTGGATCCTATACGATTAAATGGTGATGCTCGGCTCAGTCTGCTTATCATATGGCTCTGAAGTCCTGAGGAAAGAACTTTCTCCTGGACGATAGGACGTGTCTCTAGAAATCCTGAAATGGCTATGCCTGCTAGTTCTTAGATGTAGTGGTGGCATAGACAAGGCAAAAGATCCTGCCTGTAGTGTTTGGGCCTATTATCTGACCGTATCTTGCATAGCCTCCTGTACTCTAGCGATACTAGCCAAGATTTTGGTTAGATAATTATTTATTGGAGGAGCAGATAAAATAGGCAGATTGCCATCGTTTCTGGCGCTGGACTCAGGAATGTTAGTCATCATTGATCTATTGTAAGTGAATAAGAGTGAAAACATTTAGAAATATGTTCCCATGGACAGTGTCAATTTGTTGATGTAAAAAACTAGACTAGGTCTAATTTCTTAATCATAGATAAATATATGTAAATAAAAAAGAGAGACAAAAGGTTTTTAAAGTGGTTCGACTATAAGGAAAAGCCTACGTCCATTGTGCATTGTGCTTCTTATTGCCTTGTATTCCGTCTTGCCTTGAATGACTTAAACATTTCCTTGATGAGGGGTTTACAATATATTTATAGCCAAGTAAGTAGATTGAGAGATAGAATATTAATGGATGGAATGCCTTTATAAATTAGGCATTTACATCAGTACATAACGTTCATAATGCTCTTGGCTGTTAGCATTTTACTGATCAAATTGGTCGGCCTTCCCACTGTTGGTCGGCATTATGATGTTGATCGACCTTGCAAGTCTTGGTCGGCGATGCTATGACTTGCTGACTAGGATTCTCACCATTTATGATGACACGTGTTCGTTTCTGATTGGTCCACGTAAGTGGGTAATTTTTGGTATCAACAAGTACGCTAGGTTTTCCAGTGGTGGGCAGTCCATTTGAGGGTCCAACAAATTCTTATTGACATAATAAATCATGTAATCATTCCCATCCTTGTCACATACCAAGGTAGATATAATTGAATAGTCGGATTCCAGGAGATCCAGACAGACTAGATCTAGTGGTATCCCGAATAAGCTTCTAAAAAAGATGTTTTTCTTGGTTGGTCTTGAATAAAGGGATCTAGTGGTAGCCCGAATAAGTGTATAAAAATATCATTTGCTTATGACTAGTTGTGGCGTCGACCAAATGGTCGATCTTTAGTAGGGGAAAGTTATCATTAAAACATGCTTATTCAGGTCGATGAACTCTATGCAGACTATCCAAATTTCATTATTCTTTTTAACCATGATTGTTTTTTATATCCATTTATGAAATTGAATTTCTTTTATGGACCTTTCCTTCAGAAGTTTCGCTTCTTCCTCTTTCACTACCATTGCCTTTTCTGGGGTTGTTCATCTTGGCTTTTGTGTGATCAGTAGGACTGCTAGATCCATGTGGAGTCAGTGGTACATCACTTCGCAGTTGATGCCAAGCATATCATACGGATGTTTCTTAAGGAAAGAAACTAGTTTTTTCCTGCTAAATGAGAAAACTACTGATTAAAAACTTCTTTTTCAGGTGAGAGTCGCCAAACATGACTTCTTTAAGTGGTTACATGACTCTATCTAGAGGGGTACCTTAGTGTTTTCTATCCCTGATCTTTCATACTTTAGCTGCTATTTGGAGGGGTGGCTCCTTCCATGTTATCCACCTTATATTTTTTCTTTTCTTGTTTAGGTCTAATGGAAATGATAAAGCATTGCCGAGCAGAAGCTTGATTCCCAAGTATCTCCATCAGTCCTTGGCCAGGAATGCATTTGAGGTTCTGATGGTATATGGATGGAACTGCCTTCATTGTGTGGATCCATACCTATCCCAGAATCACCTTGTATGATGACTCAATATCCACAGTGAAAAAATCTATCAATTTGGATATACTTCCAATTCCTATTAGGAGCACAACCTATCCAGGGGGCATCTGCATTCTTCCTTTGAAGCCAACCAGAGAGGGATGTTCATATCCTTCAGATTTTTCATCTTCAAGTTTATGTTGTTAAACAGCTTGAGATACATGACTTTGGAAGAACTCTCTTGTCCACTAGTAGTGTATTTACATCCTAGTTAGTGATTATAAGAGTGATTACAAGTGAATCATAATATAGAGTTTTGACTCCAACCAGGGCTTCTTTATTGAAGTCGATATTCTTGGCATAGTTAATTTCTTTTGTTCGATGGCGTTTGTCAATTATGGCTTTATTAAGGTCGATCTGAAAATCTTCCATAACAGCAATAACCTTTTTTAACTCCATCTTTAAGATGTTTCCTTGGATGTGATTTGAGATTAAGGCCCTATGAATAACCATAAACTCATGCCCCATTTCTTCATCGTTTAAAATGTTGGCTGGCTTTTGGTCACGCTTAGCAAGACATTTGTTGTTATTTTCTTTAAGTAGTCATCTAGATGGCCTGCTTAGTCTAGTTCTTCTAGATGTGACTTAAGTGTCTTTCAATTCTCCTTCATGTGTTTATGATCCTCATGGTATAAACATCTCAGCGTTATATATCTCTTTTGATGCGTCCCCCGCCATCTTCCTTGGCCACCTGAAGTACTGTTGATCCATAATTTTGTTCAGGATATTATATATTAGAACATTAAAAATGGTGTTATTGGTTCCTTGTTAGGATCTCACTTGTCGCCGCCCTTTGATCCGTCGTTCTTCTTCGTACCCCCTTTTTAGGCCATTTTCTTTATCTCCATTCATGTTCTCCTTGGGCTAACCATTATCATGTTTTGTTCTTGCTAATGCATCTTACACCTTAGCATATTTCTCGATCCGGTACATAAGGTCATCAATAGTAGTAGCTTTTTTTCTTTGTGAAGGACTGGTGTAATATGGAGCTGTTAAATAGGATGATCGTAAATGAGACCACCATTACTTGTTTGGAGAAGTCTTCCACCTCATGGTAGGTTTCTTAATAACGTTGAGCATATCACATAATATTTCTTGGGGAATTTTCTTGATTATAAGGATGTAGTCCATCCTCTTTGGATGGATGATGCTTGTAACGAACCTCGCGGTGAAGCACTACGTGAGTTGTTTGAATTGGCGGTCAAAAGATTTGGTAATTTCTCAAACTAGTTTCATGATTCATCCCCCGAATTAAAAGGAAAGGTACCGAACATAATGGCCTCATTATTATTCCAGAGGCTCAGGCATGTTAATACGAGAGAATATGCTCGGTGGGATTAGTTTTCCACTTTGTAGATCTTAAATTTGGGAAAGGGGAACTTCTTAAAAAGCTCAAATACCTCGACCAACCCTATTAAGGGAGATTTCATCTAGCTAATGAGGGGACATTTGGCCATCACATCCGTGGTCTTGGCCCCTCGGTGGGCTAGATGGTCGTTCATATCCCTTTATATGAGGTTACAAAGATCGTTTTGACACGACGAATGTTATGGCAATCTTTCTTCTCGAGTGAGCCTCCTGGTAAGAATAATTTTGGTTTAAACATGAACTCCTTCCTCGACTGTGAGTTTTACTTGCTTAAGGGCTAGGGGTACGGGTGTTAAAATCACATTTGTATCAATCGAGATCATGTTCCATCATTTTTGGATGACGTTAGAGACGAGAGTTCTTCTCTTGCAGGTAGCGAGTGTCGATCTCTTAATGCCGAAGGAGTTTCTCATAGGTTTTTAGAAGCCGGATATTTGGGTGGATCCTGATGGTTCGTTACTCTCAATGGTTTGGTCCTCATGTGGATGGTAAATAAAACTAGGAGTATTATGACTCATATTGGATTGGATTACAGATCTGACCGTAGGGTCCACGTGGTCGTTTTGGCGACAAATCTAACTTTTTACCTGTTAATCAAAAGCGTAGGGAAAAACCTCCTCGGCTTTTAGGTTATCAAATATCGATAACACGAAGTCTACGACTTCGAAGAATAATTTTGTAAGTAAACACCATCAATTTGTAGGCCAGAAGCATAAAGCTAGGGAGGATCCGTAAGATCCTAGTAAAATGAAGGCATAGTCCGGACGATCAATCTTATTTGACTTGTCTTACTGGAAAAAGCACCGTGTAAAGCATGTCATTGATTTTATGCACATTAAGAAGAATTTTGCAGAACATCTGATAGGAACATGGTTGGGTAGATCTCGTTCGAAAGATGGAGATAGGGCGCATTGCGATTTAAAGGAGATAAAATATAAAAAATAAAAGTTGTCGCTAAAAACTGATCCTAGAACAAGAAGAAATTCGATTATTGCGGGTGTTTTCACTTTACCTACTATTGAGAAAAAGATCCTCCTAGACACGTAAAACTTGAAGACTCCGAGTGGTTATTCTAGTACTTTGCACAGGGTTTTCAGCTACCAAACAAATGACCTAAAATAGGGCAAGCCTCACAACTGGAACATCATCATTCAATTAATCCCTCTGTTATTTAGGCATTTCTTTTCGGAGTACAAAGATCTTCGAAGTACAAGTATGCATATTAGTTTGTCCTTCACCTTACTATGTGCTAAAGTGGTAAACATGAAGCACATTAAGGCTCCGAAAGCCACTTTAGTAGAGGCAACTATTGTCTTAGAGAAGTATCTTCCTCCGGTGTTCTTTGACATTAACATCCATTTCATTGTGCATTTATGCTATGAAGATTTCTTATGTGGACCCATAAGGTATCGTTGGATTCATTCTTTCGAGCTCTTAAAGAAAACTTCAAAGATTACGTAAAGAATACACGGTATATTGGAGGTTCAATTGAAGAAGAATACATAACAGCAGAATCATTGTTATATGCCGCGAACATATGACAAAATAAGGGCTTAGGAGGTTAAATCCTCGTGGAGAACGAGTGATCGAGGTACTTGACAATTTTGAGCATGAATTGTCTTTAGGGAACCCTAAATATGTGATACTCACCAATCTGCAATACGAGCAAGCAACGTGTTATGTCTTCGAATCGCAAGATGAAGTTGACGATTGAAGAGAGTACGTAGCTACATATATAACTTATTTTTATTTGATTGTCTGTATTCTCTATATTATCATTTAAACTCTATAATTTCATGAACACATTTATGAAGTATGAGAGCCAAATTTTCCAAAATCATAAGAGAAATTGCACAGCGAATGATTTTAGGACATAGGTATCAAAAAAAAGTATTTCAACCTCTTTTATTATGTATATGTTGTCAAATATGCCCTAATACAAATCCATTAATAAATTCAGCTTTTTAAAAAAAGTCTTGTCTCATCAAGGCTTGCACGCCTAGCCAAAGGTCCCAACTTTCATGCAAAGGGTTTTTATAAATTCTACATCAATGGTTTTGGTTTCGTCTCATACCCGTGCGAGGAAAAAATGTTGACACAAAACAACATAATTTAAATTTCTTCCTTGGCTTCTTGTGTAGCTAGTAAAAAGAGATAAAAATCAGAAGGGCGTGGTAATGACCTAGTATGGGATTGTCCAACAAATTCAGGAACTAGATTACTTAGACTTCAAAGAAATCATCATCTATTATGACTAGGTGAAAGTGGAGGACACTACGAATGGTTGTAAAGTTGATCATCTCTCAAAACTTGTCATCGTAGATTTATCTAAAATGAAGAGTAAAGATCGCATGATCAACCGATCCTTTTATTTGTGCCTTTCAAGACGTAAAGAATGTATTCTACTTTAAGTGCATAAACGATGATAATTAGTTTGTTGTTATGCATACATCAAAGGGTTTGACTACTTAAGCATATACATTAAAGGCCCCTACAGAGTACCAGTCTGCTCTTGATGACAACTCTAATTTGAAGGATCTTTTAATTGATTTAGACGAAGATTGAGTTCCGAAACATTATATTATTGTCATTTAGTTTACCCTTGTATTAACAACCCCAGATTCGCAAATATTTATTATTGAGTTTGAAAATATTATTTTATTGTTATTTTATGCATCTTCAACTCATATATTTCGTTCTCTTTCATATGCATCCTCGTTGCTCACAAATTTATAATTTTCTCTAGATCTTGTTAAGTTTTGAATGCAACACTAATAACAAACCACCAAACTAAGGTAACCACATGAATGGTTCCGTGTGAATACCCTTGGATAGTTTCTTGAGGGTCTAACTGGTTACGTCATTTTCTCGTTATGAACCCCGAATGCATTGGACCGGTTAGACCTCCAAGAAACTATTCAAGGATACTCAGACAAAACCACAGATGCGTCGTAATATCATTTATATTTCACTAGTCCCATAAATGTTATTTTTCATATTTTAGTGTTTTTATTACATAGTTTGTTTATAATACACTTATATCACTGATCCCACTCTTTTTTATTATCATATATATATATATATTCAGATTTATTTTCATAAATAAAAAAAAAAACTAAAAAGGGGGAACCTATATCATAATTTTCAATTTAGAGTGTTCTCACGATTTTCTATACTTTCAACACATTTCACATATATTTTCATAAATCAAAAGAGACACCCTAGATTCGAATTATGGGTTAGACCCTGACCTTATTCATCTTACGAATTATGTGAACTTTGATGCAATTTTTTGCTATGTAGGCATACTGGAGTTAATTTGAGATTCAAGCCCATTCTTACTTGTAATTTGAAACATTTTGAAGTCTTGTTTGCAAGTACGGTTGGAGAAGGAACACTTTGAACATGTTGCATATGTTTCGCGAAAGGAAACAATCACAGCATTGAATTTTGATGAAGATATTGCGATGTTATTATCATATTCCCGCAAGTATACGTTGTATTACTATTTGTATTGAACAATTTGATGGCGTTAGTTATTTGGCGTTGTATTATTATTTTTTATTTAAGGATGACGTAATGGCTTAGTATTTATTTCTGATATTGTATTTAGGTTTTAAAAATGTACAAGTTTTTTTTTATGCAGAAAACGAAAATTTATTTTTTTAATTTTTAAATTTGGTCACAGTTTTGATCACGATTTTGAGTCGTGACCACAACTAAACATCTCTTTAATGGTCACGCTTGGATCGTGACCCACAATTTTGTCACTCTAAATATGGTCACGGTCCAAAATCGTGACCCAACCTGGATACAGTCCAAAACCGTGACCATGTCCAGTATATGGTGTAGTGACACAACACAGTATAATTAATTAATAATATTCGTTTTGGATTCATTAGTACTCAAAACTAGCACTCGAACCCAAAGCAACATAACACAACTTTAACACGGCAACTTGAGCTGAATTGTCACCAATATCTTGAACGATGTGAACCAGGCCAAGAGTAAAATCTTTTGGGGCTTTACCACTTTGATCCCCACTTTTTTCACATTGAGCAATGCACCTACTCAATTGGATTTACTCTAATTGAGCTATGTTGTGCTTGTAGGAAGATTTTTTGCCTTTTGGGCTTCATGAGTTATTTTATCTATAAACTTAAGGTTGATGCCTACTTCTATTCATGGGTTAACAAAAGTCCACGGTCTAAAAGGGGATTCTGAAAGAAACCTTGAATTCACTTATCCCGGTTGCATTTTATGTAATGTTTTTTTTAATAATGGAAAACAACGTTATGACAAACAGGTGATTTGGTCTTTTTTTTTATTTGTTACATTTTAGATTATCTGCATTTACTTGGTCTTATTAAGTTATTTATTCTATATATCAAACCCAAATCTGAGCCTTTTTCTTTTCTTTTTTTGCGTTGGAGCCATTCATAGGAGTGACCTAGCATATATCGAACATGCCAAAACATTTGTTTTATTGGGGGATTTTGTCGATATTGTGTCGACTATAAACTACTCATCTTGTTTGCAACCGTCATGTATGGGAAAGAGGGATTCTACCGATTCTTTTTTTTTTCAAATCAAGAAGGATTTTTTTCAATTTATCGAGGTTGATTTCACCATCTCCCTTTGCGATAATGATCCGTTGCTAAATAGAACTCGAGTTCTGCCATTGATCCCGGGGATAAAGGGAGTGCAAGATATACCTCGGGGGAGCATCTTATTGTACATGCTACTTTTCAATTATTATTTTTTTTCATGACTTTCGAAAAATATTTTACTTTGGGTGTTAGTAAAAAAGTTTTGAGAAAGTTTTATATATGATTTTTAATTATGTTGTTACTTCTCATGACAATAAATTTTATAAGAGAAGAATATATACTAAGAAAAATATTTATACTTCAGCTTATCGTTCTCGTTTATTTTATTTTTTTCCCTTGGTAAATCTCCAAACCAAGTGGAATGTAAGGGGAAATTCAAACCCCTAACCATCCACAATGGTTGGGAGAGAGAGAGACAGACAGACAGGATCAAGTGAAGTCCTCAGTTTGTGGAGCAATTTTGATAAAATAGTAAAAAAATATTTTTGGATATTTTTTTATGATTTTTAAACATTTGCGTAGGATCATGTAAAAAATCAACTCAAAATGAATTTTTTTGATATTTTAAAAAAATCGATCAAATTTTGTCAGTTTTTAACGATTTCAAAACTACTTCAAACTGACAAAGTTTGACCGATTTTTTTAAAATAACAAAAAAAAAAATCATTTTGAGCTAATTTTTTGGGGCAATTTACAATTAGATTGTTTGGTAATAGTTTTTAAACATTTAAGGACGATTTTCAATTAGATCCACTTGTTATGCCACTAGCGTGAACTTCTACAAGAAGAGAATTAGTGGACCTAAGTGTTTAAAATTTGTCAAAATTCCTTTAGTGTTAAAAATTTGTTTGTGAGGGACCTAAGAGTACTTTCCCCTTTTTTTTAATAGTCTTAGTGAAATGTTTGAAAACCATTAAAAAAAATCGACGCAAAAATAATTTTTTTACTATTTTTAAAAATTGGTCCGCAAGTGAGGTTCTCAAACTGAGACCTCACTTGATCTATATATATATATATATATATATATATATAGGACTTAGTTTGAGGACCATTTTTTTAAAATAGTAAAAAAAAAAAAAAAATTGGGTGATTTTTTTTTATGGTTTTTAAACATTTCAGTAGGATCATAAAAAAAATCAGCTCAAAATGCGTTTTTTTTGCTATTTTACAAAAATCGGTCAAACTTTGTCGGTTTTAAGTTGTTTTTAAGCTGTTAAAAACTGACAAAGTTTGATCGATTTTTTTAAAATAGCAAGAAAATTCATTTTGAACTGATTTTTTTTATGGTCCTACTGAAATGTTTAAAAATCATAAAAAAAAATCGGGCCAAAAATATTTTTTTTAATATTTTATCAAAAATGGTTCTCAAACTGGATCTCAAACTGAGGACCTCTCTCTCTCTCTCTCTCTCTCTCTCTATATATATATATATATATATATATATATATAATCAGGCAGGGATATGACACTGATTTAGGAACTTTAATTCCAATCTCATTGAACTGGTAGACTTTGGTGGATACACAACACAACACAAACCGGACATATGAGCCCAACCTCCAATTCAGTACTAAAGAAAATGGTGCGGTGCTGCGTGTACGTGATTTTTAAAATAGGGATCCTTAATAGTACCAATACAAACAAAAGACCAAAATTAAGGGAGACAATTGTGGTCTATAGTCAAAAGCGGATCCTGAATTTTAGTTCGGGGGCAGAATATACGACCATTACATATCTCACTTCTTTTTCTGTTAGAGTATTTTCCCCCAAAAACACATTAGAGATTAAATGTGATCGCCCTCGATGTTAAATGTGTATTAATCCAGTCGGAAAACATATTTAGTGAGAATCCTCTCACCAACCTCAACCATATTTTTCTGTCTAGATTTGTCCCAATACGTGTTTTGTCTTTTTCGATGCAAACTTTAAAATTAAATATTTCCCAAACTACAAGTCAGTTTGAAGCAAAATCTATATATGTGGAAAATTCCAAACGAAATCTATTAGATTCATGAAGGATATTTAATTTTGAAGTTTGAAATTTTCGGCAAAGTCTACTTTATGTCGCTGAGTACTCGTCGGAGTCGCTAGGGTGTCGCCAGAGTCCACCGGAGTGTCGTCAGAGGTCGCCAAATATCATCATAGTGTCGTCGGAGTGGTGCTGAAGGTCGCCGGATATCGTCGGAGTGTCGCTGGAGACATTGAGTTAAGGTAGAGAAAAAATTAATAGTGGATTAGTTATTTATGATAAAGGGTACTTTGGTTTACTCTAAAATATGAGTGGATTATCACTAAACATGTTTTAGTCTTGAATTGTTTGTAACAAAGGTTTTGTTGAAAAATTGGACTTAAAAGTTGTCCGAATTTTTAGGGATAGAACTATGAGCAACTTTGAACTCAAATTTAAATGGGACCCACACTACGATAATTATAGGACCATATACGAACACGTTCTCCTCCGCAAGGAGATTAACGTAGTATATTCACATGTCCAATTCTATTAAGTTATGAATGATAAATATGTCCCCAAAGTGACTCAAAAAATAATGAAAGTTAGTGAATTGGATATGTTTTAACTCGTCTCACATTGGAAGAGAAGTGAAAAGTTGATGAGTTAATAATACCCCAAGTATGGACTAAGACTTGAATGCCTTTGGGGTATCTCAACTCTTTAAAGGGAAGATGGCCTACACTATGCATGTGTTGCTTGGGCTTGATTAAATGCCAACAATCAAACCAAGGCTATAAATAAAAACCATTCCATCCAGTTTTGGTTTCTAAAATAAAAAAATAAAAAAAAAATAAAAACATAACCCTTCTAGAAAAATTTCGAAAATGCTACTGCATTATTTCCTTCATCTAGAAAAATATTTTCTTCATTTCTACATATCGTATTACTGCTCTAGTTGAGTATTTAACACAGATTTGTGTTCGTTGGAATTAATTATTGTTGTGCTGCATAATTAATTCGAGAAATTTGTTCTATCTTGGAAGGCAATTATTCAATAACCTTGGAAACATTGGAGGAAATAAATTTGCTTTAAGGAACCTGTTCTACAGGGCTCGAATTTATCTTCTTGATTTATGTTATTAATTCTGCGATATCAAGTAAGTTATTCTCATTTCTGTAATTTCGTTTTAATTCTGTAATAATTATTTCGTTAATAATTCTGTACTATTTTTAATCTTAAAATAGTAGACATTACAGGTTTGGAACCAAGGGGGATATGCAAGTGACCCTAAATTTTAATTTATCCTAAATATTTTTCGCTTAAGTAATTTCATTGTGCATTAACCTCAATTGATAAATATTGAATAAAAAGGCAGCAAGGACGGAAACAGTAACGAGTCCGGATAATGAATATAACCCCACGTCCTAAAGCATAACAAACTAATGATGAATATGTGCGTGTGTGCATATAGAGAGAGAGGTAGAATAAGAACAAATACTTCTGCTAATGAAAACCATCAAGCTGTATTAACATCATATATCTAAAAATCAAAATAATACTCGCACATCAACAATGCTATTTTAACGAAATCCATTCGATATTCCCACAATATATATTTTATGATCAACATGTGTGTGTGTATGTGTGTGTGTGTATATATATATATATATATATATATATAGAGAGAGAGAGAGAGAGAGAGAGAGGATCTTATGAGGTCCCCAGTTTGAGGTTCCTGAATGAGGTCATTTTTTTTTTAAATAGTAAAAAGAGTATAAAAAAAGTCAACTCAAAAATCGGTCAAACTTTCTCAAGATAGCAAAAAAAATCATTTTGAATTGATTATTTTTTTTACTGAAATACTTAAAATTATTTTAAAAAATCAGCCCAAAAATATTTTTTTTACTATTTTAAAAATATGAACTTCATTCGTGGATCTCAAATTGCGCCCACACTTGATCCTAGATTGATAGAGAGAGAGAGAGGCAGAATAAGAAGATGGTGGTTCGCATGCATTAATCCAATATGTTTACTACCACCATTTTTTCACCTTGTACTTTAGAAATGCCTACCAAACTACCCCTTAACCACCAGCACCACCACCCCCAACATCCACACACATTCTTTTGCATTCGGTATTTTCCTTATAAACTGAAAATCCCCAGGGGCAGATGCCTCCCCTCGGCCCTCAATAAATCCCATCCCCACACCCACCCCCACCCACACCCCACCCACACACACACACACCTTTTACCCATCTTAAAAGAGTGATCTCTTTCTAATGAATGTTAAAAGAGTCCAAAAAGAGAAATAAGTTGGATGTATCTATATCTATATTATACATCTAACACTGTATTAAAGGTCAATGACATCTGATAAATACATTTCTCCATTCATTTTTACGAGTTAGTTTTTCAATATTTAAAAAGTTTCAGAAAAACTCATGAGTTACCACGTGACTACCACTAACTCAAGCAGATGAAAACCCATATTTGTTCCACACACAAAACTGTTTTCCGTGGTTTCTCCACAAGACTCACAACCCAACAATCCCCAAAACTCAAAAACTAGCCCAAAGTCGTCGTAGTCATCGTCCTAATTTTCCTCTACCTAGTCACCCCATCTCTCTCTCAACTTCCACACCCACAAACGCCCACACAAAATCAACGGCCCTATCATAACCATAGTCGTTTTAGTCATGGAAAACCGCTCATTCGATCACATCCTCAGATGGTTAAAAAAAAAAGAACTGACATCGACGGCTTAACCAGCAAAAAATCCAATTTTCTCAACGCCTCCGACCCAAACTCCCCACAAATCTTTGTATCCGATGACGCTTTATTCATAGACTCCAACCCGGGTCACTCAATCCAAGCCATTTGCCGACAAATATTTGAGTCAAATGACACCTCATCTAATTCAGCCCCAATGAACGGGTTTACCCAACAAGCATCCACTATGGAGGTTGATGGGTTACCTCAAACCGTTATGAGCAGGTTCAAACCCGAAATGCTCCCGATTTATACTAAATTGGCTAATGAGTTTGTTAGTTTGTTTTATTTTTTGAGGTACTAATTTGGCGCCTCTTTAATTTGTTATAAATTTGGATTATTTATTGGATCTAACTAATCGGAGTAAAGATAAAACTCTTTGATTATTTGGTTTCACTACTTTAGCTTTAATTTTAAATGGGCAAGATTTGTGGGTGTTTATTGAAAAAATATAAGAGTTGAAGCACCTAGAAAGAAAAAACATTTCAAATATTTATATTCGTGTGTGATAAGATGTTATCCTCATAACTGTTTTTATGTAATATTCTCTTTACACAGTTATTCAATTAATTTTATTTTGCGATAAGTTAATTCATGGGACGTTCTTTCACTAGTTAAGAGGTCTATACATTTTGTTCCCCCCCCCCCCCCCCCCCCACAATCATTTGACAAACGACAAAATGAGAACGAAAAAAAGGTTTCGCTAAATGATTGGTCATCCAAACAATTCTCGAAGAATTTTTTGTTCCCATCTTATTGCAATAAGAATTTTTTGTTCTTTGGCAACTCATATCTTGTAAGCCCCTTGTTTGATGAAATGCCTCGTTGAATAAAAAATTTTTTCAGCTCATATATTCTTTGTAATTGGGTTAACATGTCTGTCGGTTTTATTTTAAATAAATTTTACGTAGTTTTTTTTATATAACGCCCGCACATCACGCAAGTTCCATGCTAGTTTAGTCTAATTCTGAAAGTTTTAAGGACCCTTTTACTTCCTAACCATTATGCGGGCAAAAATGATCTTTAATTAAGGTTTCAAACTTAAGACTTCAAAGCCAAAAACAAACCCCCACCACCACCACCACCACCACCCTAGAATACAATTGATATAGAATGAGTCATTGTACTCCTAACGTGTAGCCAGCAACGTACCAGAACTTTACGAAGTCACTATCCACAGAGAACAAAAGGATCAGTTTGACGCATTTTACGCATTTTGTCCTGAAAAATAGGCTTTCAAGCACCCCCTTAGCTCTCTCTCGAGGCTCTTTAACAATACAAAGATAAAAATATATACGGGCCCTAAATGCAGTGGCATTAATAGCCCGACAAAAGATTTATTCAAAACAAAACCGATATACATGACTAAAGAAAAGATCTAGCGAGTCATTCCAGAGTAACAAGAATCGACGGTGTATAATGCTATTTAAACGTGACATTAAACAGTAGCAAAAATAGAACTATATGGATCTTATGTAATCGTTGCATTGAAACGTATAAATGGTACCAAACCTAGAGCTATTGAGATCATCTGGATACTAAATTGCGATTCAATGTGACAGATTGTCAGGTGTTATGATCTTAGAAAAAGCAGCAGCGCCGAACAACAGGCAATTAACAACAAGGCATGTGACCAAGACCGATTTTGGGCTTGAATTTCCTGAAATATTTCAAATCGGCAAAATGCAAATGAGATCATGATTATAAAAGCAAAGTAACAAATAAATGTTCTTGTAGTTTATAACCTTTTTTCTGTGAATATTTAAGCCTTTCTAGCCCAAGACTAGTTGAATAAACTAGGGAAAAAATTTCCAGTAAATTTAGCTATTCATTTATTTATTTGATATAAAAAATCAGGGTCCTGGGTTGTGACAATCATAACTGGCTATGCCACAACCAATTATGGGAAGAATATTATTACATGCTAAAATGGCAATAGGGCCTGCTGTTCATTGACATTATTCATTGCCATTGACAAGGATGATGCGTAAGTGGAACCACTGTACAATTTTCTAACCGCCGAAAATTAAATCTGTAGCATCTACAGGTTTATCAAATATTAGGAGTTTTTTCTATAGTAAATTTTGAAAGTAATTTTACTGTTAACTTTCTATTTGAAGGATCGAGTTGAGCTGTTTCATGTTGTTGTCTGTTTTGGGGAGAGTAGCCTTGGTGGACAACTGGTCCACCAACAGCATGTATTTTTTTTTTTCATTTCAATAATAATTCTGGTCACTTACAAAAGAAATGAATTCTACAATAGATTATAAATATGTCTACCATGAAGCTTTGTCCAAAACAATCAAGGTTGGGACATCACAGAAAAATACTTCAACATTCCCACATATCCACCCGCGCGCGTGTGGGGGTGGAGGGGTGGGGGGAGGGGGGGTATTATTATCATTTTCATATTTTTTATTCTTCAAGATATTTTAGGCATTTAAATTCTAGTTTTTTTATTTTTATACATTACTAATTTTTTATTTTAGGCTTTAATACAACTTTATCAGTTTATTAAATTTTAGTACAATTTTTGTCACTAAGTGTGAAAATTTTGCCACTAAAAGTGATTTTTCGTGACACTTAACAACGAAAAATGTACTAAAGTCTAATAAAATATTAAAGTTTTATTAAAGTCTAAAATCAAAAATTAATAATGAATTGAAGTAAAAAAAAAATCTATTAGGGTATTTTTAGTAATTTACTTTATTTATATATCTCAGTGAGCAAGAATAGCTTTTGCTATATACAAGGCTTTTGGCTTCCCATTGTAATCACTTACCTACAATATATAAATGAATGAGAATGAGATACCATGTATTTTCTACTTCTTGTTATTTTCATCGCCGTCGCTTATGTTTACATCAAAATGGTAACCGAATTATATATACTCCTGATGTGGTAAGTGGTTACGAGTACGAACGCTCATGGAATCATCGTTGTTGTGATGTCATATGAAAAGATTGAAGTACTCGTACCAAATTCAAAGATATGGACGTCATTAACATAAACGGTGTCAGACTAAAGATCAAGAAAGGTTTTTTACTTGCTCCTAAAGGAATGTTAGCATCCATGTGATGTCATGGGCAACATCACTAAAGGTCCCCACCATGACAATACATGGCCTCAAACATTCTTATTACGTAATACCCTAAATGGCCCTAACTAATCGTTCTAACAAAAAACGAAAATACAATAGAGGATGAAATATAGAAGAGAAAAGACACAAATGCCAATCGTGGATCACAACTCTCCCCCTCCAAGAAAAAAAGATTGTCCACAAACTCAAAGGGCGATTGAGTCGAGGCTAGGGTCAAACTCAAAACTCGCCCTCTTTCCTTTCCGATTGATTCACATATAGGGATTAAGGAACTCAAAGCTGAGGGAACGATCAGCGGTAGCATCAGAGCCTTTTTGAGTAATCAGTACAGTGCGGTGATATTTGCCCATTTAGCTACAGACCAGCGGCAGAGCCGGAGGGGCATCATCGGTGTCGAGGTCCATAGAAATGATTGTAACCCGAGGTCTTGGAGACGAGGATTTATTTATTTTGGGAGAAATAAATAATATTTTATTGGAGAATAATTAAATTGGCAATTGAGGTCAAAAATTTGAAGTCGTTAGAAAGTGTTTCGAATGGCAATTCTGAGGGTGTAGTTGTGTCCGGAAGGGTCGAGAAAGTCGAAATGTCTGTACTTGGGGTCTATTTAGGTTCCGAAATAAATTAGGACCGTTTGACTCGAATTAAAGTTACCGAGTCATTTAAAGTGTGTATTATCATTTAAAGATGTGTATCTTGGGATTTAGGGCTTATTAAGCCTACGGTAGATTTATTTCTCCAAAGAGAGAGAAATAGAAAGAGAGAGAAAGAAGAAGAAAAGGAAGGAGAAAAGAGAGAGAAAGTGGAGATTTCCGGCAAATACGCGATCTCAAGGCGGATTCAGACCCTACGAACCCGAGGCAAGTGATTAAACTTGCTAAATAATTGTTGTGTACCATTTATTGCATGATTTGTGGATTGAATTTTTGGGTTTTAGGTTTAGTTTATCAAAACCTAATTTTTGGGTATAATCTTAGATTTAATGTGTAGATCTTGGATTTGATGATAGAAATTAGTTTATATGTATTCTAGGATGAATATTGATGATATATATGTGACTGGGTTGAAGAGAAATGAAGAGAAAATGATTAAAACAAATTTTGGGATTTTAGCTTACTTAAAAAGTAGCCATTTTCGAGAGTTCTGAAGGGCCGAATCGATTCGGCCTCCTACTGAATCGATTCGGAAATATGCAGGTGCCCAGGTCTGAGTGACTGAATCGATTCGGACCGCAGCCAAATCGATTCGGCCTGAGACAGAGTCCCAGGTCTGATGACCCGAATCGATTCGCCTTTCTGGCCGAATCGATTCGGAATTGGTCCGAATCGATTCGGAAACAGGGCTTTTGTGGGTTTGTTTTTCTAAGAAGAATTTCATCCTGTTTTGTTCGAGGTTATTGATTGGGAACTTCTATAGGAGTTATTTGGAGTATGTTTGGAGACTTTTAGAGAGTTTCCTTTACAAGAAATTATGGTGGTCATATTGACTAAATTTGAGGAGTACCAATTAGATATTTTGGTATGTTCTAAGTGGGGAAGCCCACCTTGTTTTGAGAATTCTATTTGGAGATAATTATGATATTAATTGGAATAATTTAGAGATACCAGATCTTAGGATCCAATCCCAAATGGGATAATTTTAAAGGTTCATAAAATGAATTGAACCTTATTATGGATGGAGAATGAGAAATGCTAATTGAGGTGCATTCGGATTTTGAATATCCTTAACTTAAATAGAATTGAGAGACAATTCACAATTAGAAGCGACATGTGAGCTTCAAGCGAGAAATAGTATAGTGTCTCCTAAGTGGGGAAGATATGTGAGAATTTACGATTAGTGTATCAAGAGAGAGATATACTAAACAATAACATTAAATCTATTGCGCCTAAGAGCGTATAATGAAAATGAAAATGAAAATGATGAGGCAGGTATACCTTATATGATGGTATATCTTCATTATGTGGGATGTATTTATACCCTATATGATGGTATATATGCATGGTTAGGCATACCCTCTCCTTGCTATCATTGGGAAGTTACGTGCGTAGTGGGTGAGCATCCTGGCTCAAAGAGCAGGGTGTGGATATTCCCCAGGTCACAGTCGTCCATGTGATTATTATGTGATATACATTTATTTATTTTGGGGGTGAGAGGTCGTGGGTATGTGTCGCTCTCACTTGCCGGTTAGGAGTTATGACCGCTTCCCGGGACGTCGTGTGCGTGAGTTGATCACGAGGTGGGTGTCGTTGAACCCCACCAGGTGGCCCCAGTTTGCTACGTATATGGGCTGCTGGAAGATGATAGCATGTGAGCCTGCGTCCTTCGAGTTATAGCTCGGTTGGATGGTTATTATTGATTGTGCATGTACTTGGGTATCAAGGGCATAATGGACCTCAATGACCTACATTGCCAGGATTAGTGTATCGGGGGGGTTCCTTGTTTGGATTTCGCCTCGGCGAGACGTCCCACGCACGAACCGCAGTGTAATGTTGGAACTTGGGGGTAAGTTAGTCCTTAATGCTCATACTTGTATATATATCACCTATCCCGACAATCGACAGTGCCAGGAGTAGTGTAACGGGGGGGTTCCTTGTTTGGATTTCGCTTCGGCGAGACGTCCCACGCATGAAACGCCGTGTACTGTTGAGAATTGGGAATATTAGTTAATTAAAATTGGATAATAACTTGGGTTACATGCATCATGTATTGAGGGCATAATGAACCTCGAGGATCGATACGGCCAGGAGTAGTGTAACGGGGGGTTCCTAGTTTGGATTTCGCCTCGGCGAGACGTCCCACGCACGAAACGCAGTGCCGTGTTGAGAATCGAGAGGAGATTAGTCCTCAACTCTTGATGCTAATAACTCATATATATATTATATATATATATATTGTTGCATGCCTTATAAGGGCATCACTAGAATATAGAATTCTAGTAATTGAGAATGTTAATGCTTTGTGATGATGTGGTTGATCATGCAACTTTATATGTTCAATACATGAACATATATAAAGATAACTATAACATTTAAATTTAAGTATACAATTTAAATGGAACTCACATAGGTAGAGATTGAGAGATAGGTTAGATGATTTTATTTAAATTTTCATTTGGGCTTAAGTTAGAATCCTCTTTTACCTAAATAGAATCGGGCATCCATTTGGAGGTCACGTGCATACGTTTAGTGCGCGCTTTAGTTGAGAGGTGAGTTGAATTATTATGGAGAGCTCGATTCCACCTTAATCATGTAATAATGAATTTATAATTATTATGCATTTTAATACACTTGCTATAAAATGTTTTCCAACTCGGGCTCTGACCCGTTTATATCTTTTTCCTCCATGTATATATTGTATTATTTTAGGTGTTCCTCCGCAAAGACGCCATTGATGTTCATCCATCCAGTATTCGTCGAGCTGTGGCAGTAGCGGACTGTTGCGGCACTTTGTCTTAGCCGACTACTATCTATTGTATATCTAGATTAGGATTCAGTTTGTATATTAAGTTTAGACTAGAGTGTTGTAGATTAACACTTTCGTATTTCATTTCTCAGATTATTGTATTGACTATTACTCGACAGCATATTCGGGTATTTCATTGTTGAGATTTTGTTGTACATTGTATTGTACTCTTTCTTATTATTGGAGTTTGCTCATATCACTCATCATAGTTAGATGTATATTGTTGGTTATGTTGCATTATAGGTTTTGTTGTTGTTGTTAAATAAAAGTTTTAAATTTTTGACAATTCGCTTTTAATAGTTTCGGGTAGTTACCCTTATATTATTAGTATTGTTAATTGATGTTGAGACTGTGCCATCTGAGATACCTGATTTAATGTATATAGGGCTGGCCACCCGTTATTATTTTGAGCGGGTTGTCACAATGATGTATTCAATCCAAGTCCCGTGATGCTCCACGTCCTCATCGTCGAGAGGCTCAAACTCATCACTCGTGAGAATGGCTTCCTTCTTCCTCCTTAGGCATTTAGATGCTCGATGGCCAATTACTCTACAAGTGAAGCATTTGATAGCAGTTATGGGGGCATCCAAGGCTCTCAGCAATGGAGTGGTGGTAGAGTGACGAGGAAGGGCTACTAAACTCTGGTGGCGCTCCTCCACCTTTATGTCCTACTCAACAGCTTTGGCGAAAGTTGGGATCTTTCTTAGGCTCAAATTTTGGCGAATGCAAGACTGCAAACAATTAATGAAGCGATTGTGATGGGGATCGATTTTCTTTTCCTTTTATTTTCATCGTATTTTCAATTTTTAGTTCTTTTTAGGCTTTTTCCTTCCTTAATTAGTTTCCAAGTATGTTTGGGACTAATTAGGAATTCTTTTATTTCTTAGTTAGTCCTTTAGTCATTTAAGCTATTCCTTGATTATAATATCTCTCATATAAATAGTTCTTGTATTCTCATTTTGTAGTCATTCCTCAATTCTTGAAATATAAGAACTCTTTTGTTTCTCTCTCTAGAAATCATATTGTCTTGATTTTTAGGTCATTGACGTGCAGTTCACGTCAAATTGGTATCAGATCGGGTGTCGCTCCAAACATTGGTGTTAGTGTGAATCGGTGCGAGTAGAATATCAAATCGTACCCTACATTCTCAATGGCCCCAAAGAAGGGGACATGACTTCAAGATGAGATTAACGAAGAGTTAAGACAAAGCAATCAAGAATTGAAACAAGAATTGAAACAAGAACTGAAGGAAGAATTGAAGGAGAGCAATCGTGAGATAAAACAACAAATGGCAACTTCTGACGAAATTACAAAACCCTAGTTCTTCAATCAACACTCTCGAAATGACCACAGGCCAGATCTACACCCAAAAACCCCAATAAATCACCACCGAACTGCACAAAACAGGTCAACAGCGACCTTAAGCAACTGATCTTCTCCGTGGGCAAATGTCGGCGCCGGAAAACCCAAATTTTGGGCCAAATCCCGCCGACGCAAGTCTGGCCTTACCGCTACTGCAGCAGACCACCCTTTTGATGACCAAAGACCCTCCTCCTGCCCTAGATATCATCGACAGCCACCTACATCTTCCTCCGGCTTCTCCAAGGGATCGGACCACCCTCCCAATAGTCAATTCCCTCCCTTCCGCATTATTTTTACTCACTCTGGTGTTTATACATCAAAACCCCACCACACACAACATCTAAACCCTAACTTTGGCCCAAACGACATGAATAAAATCCCAGCACCTGCTGTCCATATACAAACCCAAGTCCAAGAGCCACATCGGGTTCATTCCGACCCCGAAAAATCTCACAAACCCCCTAATCACCCTACCAAATATTTACCTCATTTTTTCGTCCACAATAAAACCCAATCCAAACCCCAATACAATTTTCCCGAGCAAAATTCAAACCCAAATAACCAAAAAAATTCTACTTTTGCCCAAGGCTATGCACCCAACACAAAATTAAACCTAACCGAGTTACCCAAAACCTTGATCGCAATCCCCCACAACCATCCACCCAATCTCAACCCTATTCGACAACCCGAACCACCTGACCCATATGATTTTGGCAATTTTTACCAAAACATTTATCCACGTTTGCATCCTCGTCAACCACCATACATACCACCGCCCCTATCTTCCCATCATACCCGATCACATCATGACCTCTCTCTACTTTATACCGATTCTTCTTCCTCTGACACTGGAGATACTCACCGTAGTATCTTTGAGTGGATTCTCCCACCTGGCGCTCATCATCCCATTCCACTACGAGATCACCAGTGCTTCTATTGTGGAGAACGTGGTCACCTAATTGGCACGTGTCCCCATTATCAGCGTGGTTCTGAGCACTCACATGGCCCCACATGATCATCCTCCTTGCCCACCACCTGTACAGATGCCATCGGACCACATGTGCACCTGCACCAGGTGACGTGATTGGCCTGAGAGCTCATTAGGATGGAGACCCACTCTCGTTAGCATTCCAGTTACTTTCATGGAGTCTCCATAAGGATATCCGCATAGATATTCCTATGTTCGATGGTAGATTTTCCCCGAATGATATGACCGATTGGCTCGCCACTATGAAGACAGTTTTTTATTACAAGCGGGTTCAGGGCCGTTCATGTGTTCTTCTAGCTGCCACCAAATTTCAGGGTTTCGCCTGAGTTTGGTGGATGACCTTTGCTATCGTAGTACGGCTGGAGGACTCCCTCCTATGCAGGACTAGCTCGATCTCAAGGCCGCTCTTCAAGCCTCCTTTATACCACCAACGTACGAGCGAGACATCTTTATGCGCATTCAGTCTCTCCAGCAAGATACATCCTCGATAGTAGAGTATACGGATCAGTTCCAGCTCCTCTGCACTAGAGCTCGCCTGCCCGAGACGGAGAATCAGCGGATCAGCCGCTACATTCTGGGACTCCAGCCACATATTCGCCGCGACCTTGGATTGAAAGAGATACCAACCTTTTTGAAGGCGGTAGAGTATGCTTCTAAGGTTGAGGCCTATCATGCTACCCTGCCAGCTGCCTCCACCTTCCTTGAGTTCTGTTACTCCTACAGCATCAGCCTCAACATCTTCTGCCACTACTCCAGTTACTACAACTTTCGTTGCGACCCATATAGGCCCTCCTATATTTCGGTGCTTTAATTGCAGCACCGTGGGACACCAAGCTTCAGATTGCCCTCTGCCACGTCGCCGGGCCCTGTTAGTGATGGATCAGCCACCAGAGTATCTCGATGAGACCGAGCATCCCCCTGGCCATGCATTGATTACAGTTTTGGAGAGTGACTGTTGGTCTTCACCTTTTGAATTCGTATATAAACTCTTTTTGAGGGAGGGAGAGTGATGGGGATCCATTTTAATTTCATTGTATTTTCTATTTTTAGTTCTTTTTAGGCCTCTTCCTTCCTTAATTAGTTTCTAAGCATGTTTGGGACTAATTAGGCATTCTTTTATTTCTTAGTTAGTCCTTTAGTCATTTTAGCTATTACTTTATTAGCAAGTAATATCTCTCATATAAATAGTTCTTGTATTCTCATTTTGTAGTCATTCCTCAATTCTTGAAATATAGGAACTCTTTTGTTTCTCTCTCAAGAAATCATATTGTCTTGATTTTTAAGTCATTGACGTGTAGTTCACGTCAGATTGGCATCAAATCGGGTGTCGCTCCAAACATTGGTGTTAGTGTGAATCGGTGTGAGTAGAATATCAAATCATGCCCTATATTCTCAATGGTCCCGAAGAAGGCGACATGACTTCAAGATGAGATTAACGAAGAGTTAAGACAAAGCCGTCAAAAATTGAAACAAGAATTAAAGGAAGAATTGAAGGAGAGCAATCGTAAGATAAAACAACAAATGTATGCCATTTTTCAACTTTTGACGAAATTACAAAGCCCTAGTTCTTCCATCAACACTCTCGAAATGACCATAGGCCAGAACCCCAACAAATCACCACCGAACTGCACAAAACAGGTCAACAATGACCTGAAGCAACTGATCTTCTCCGTGGGCAAATGCCGGCGCCGGAAAACCCAAATTTTGGGCCAAATCTCGCCAACGTAGGTCTAGCCTTACCGATGCTGCAGCAGACCACCTTTCTGATGACCAACGACCCTCCACCTACCTTAGATATCACCGACAGCCACCTACATCTTCCTCCGGCTTCTCCAAGGGATCGGACCACCCTCCCAGTGGTCAATTCCCTCCCTTTGGCCTTAATTTTTACTCACTCCGGCGTTTATACATCAAAACCCCACCACACACAACATTTAAACCCTCTAAACCCTAACTTCGGCCCAAACGACATGAATAAAATCCCAGCACCTGCTGTCCATATACAAACCCAAGTCCAAGAGCCACATTGGGTTCATTCCGACCCCGAAATCTCACAAACCCCCAGATCACTTTGCCAAATATTTACCTCATTTTTCCGACCGCAATAAAACCCAATCCAAACCCTAATACAATTTTCCCGACCAAAATTCAAACCCAAATAACCAAAAAAATTCTACTTTTGCCCAAGAATATGCACCCACCAAAAAATTAAACGTAGCCGAGTTACCCAAAATCCCGATCGCAATCACCCACAACCATCCACCCAATCTCAACCCTATTCGACAACCCGAACCACCTGACCCATATGATTTTGGCAATTTTTACCAAAACATTGATCCACGTTTGCAACCTCATCCACCACCATATATACCATTGCCCCCGTCTTCCCATCATACCCCGTCACATCATGACCTCTCTCTACTTTATACCGATTCTTCGTCCACTGACACTGGATATACTCACCGTATTATCTTTGAGTGCATTCCCCCACCTAGGCCTGTCAATGGATCGGATTTTATCCGAATCCGATCCGTTTAAGCGGATATGGATCATACCTAAAATCCGATTACCCGATTACCTGTTTATTAAATGGAGCGGATTTGAATTCATATACTCCGATCCGATTAATATTTTTAATATATATAAAATATATTTTTTTAATTAATATATATTGTATTTAATTATATTTTAAATATTTATTATAATAGTTCTTTATTTCATTATCAGTTTTTTTGGAACATTTGCAAAATAAATTTTTGAAATAAGAGTTGAAAATAAAAATGTTGCAAATCAAGTTTAACTTAAACGGATAATTGGATCGGGTACGAATCCTTTTAACATGAACGGATATGGATTTGGATTTGTCTGATCCGATCCAATTAATAAACGGATCGAATCCGAATCCGTTTAACATAAACGGATATGAATTTGGATTTGCGTGATCCGGTCTGAATCCGATCCGTTTACAGGTCCCCACCTGGCGCTCATCGTCCCATTCCACTACGGGATCGTCAGTGCTTTTATTGTGGAGAACGTGGTCACCTAATTGGCACATGTCCCCACTATCAGCGTGATCCCCGAGCACCTCACATGGCCCCACATGGTCATCCTCCTCGTCCAGCACCTGTACAGATACCACCGGACCCGATTGATTATGTTGCACCTGCACTAGGTGACGTGATGGGCCTGAGAGCTCATTAGGATGGAGACCCACTCTCATTAGCACTCCAGTTACTTTCACGGAGTCTCCATGGGGATATCCGTATAGATATTCCTATGTTCGATGGTAGATTTTTCCCGAATGATATGACCGATTGACTCGCCGCTATGGAGACAGTTTTCGATTACAAGCAAGTTCAGGGCCGTTCATGTGTTTTTCTAGCTGCCACCAAATTTCAGGATTTCGCCCGAATTTGGTGGAATGACCTTTGCCATCGTAGGACGGCTGCAGACCTCCCTCATATCCAGGACTGGCTCGATCTCAAGGCCGCTCTTCAAGCCTCATTTATACCCCCAATATACAAGCGAGACATCTTTACGCGCATTCAATCTCTCCAGCAAGATACGTCCTCGATAGTTGAGTATACGGATCAGTTCCAGCTCCTCTGCACTAGAGCTCGCCTGCCCGAGACGGAGGATCAGCGGATCGATCAGCCGCTACATTCTGGGACTCCAGCCACATATTTGCCACGACCTTGGATTGAGAGAGATACCGAGCTTTTTAAGACGGTAGAGTATGCTACTAAGGTCGAGGCCTATCATGCAGCCCTGCCAGCTCCTCCAGCATCCCGACCTCCACCTTCCTTGAGTTCTGTTACTCCTGCAGCATCAGCCTCGACATCTTCTGCCACTACTCCAGTTACTACCACTTTCGCTGCGACCCATGCAGGCCCTCCCACATTTCGGTGCTTTAATTACAGCACTGTGGGGCACCGAGCTTCAGATTGCCCTCTGCCACGTCGTCGGGCTCTGTTAGCTATGGATCAGTCACCAGAGTATCTCGATGAGACTGAGCATCCCCCTGGTCGTGCATTGATTACAGTTTTGGAGGGTGACTCTGTTGGTCTTCCCCTTTGAGTTCGTAGACGAACTTTTTTTTAGGGGGGAGAGTGATGGGGATCCATTTTATTTTCCTTTTATTTTCATTGTATTAGTTCTTTTTAGGCCTTTTCCTTCCTTAATTAGGCATTCTTTTATTTCTTAGTTAGTCCTTTAGTCATTTTAGCTATTACTTGATTGGCAAGTGATATCTCTCATATAAATAGTTCTTGTATTCTCATTTTGTAGGAACTCTTTTGTTTCTCTCTAGAAAACATATTGTCTTGACTTTTATGTCATTGACGTGTAGTTCACGTCAGATTGACCCACTGTTCCTCACTTTCATCCAAACGGGCATAGGTGCATAGCAACTGAAACTGCTCAGTATAGGCAATAACTAACAAGGTACCTGTCAGAGGCCCTTGACCTGTGAGAAGAGATCTTTCATAAGTAGGCGCCAATGTTTAAAAAGGCGTGAGGAGAGGCGTACACTCACCAAAATAAAAAAGTAAAATAATATTAAAAAAATACTAATAAAATTTTAAAAAATAGCATAACAAAGAAATATAAAATAAAACTGCAAAAAAACATCTTTGAGGACTTTCTCACAAAGTTAAACATTTTTTTGTTCCCCCGAGATGATTTTTTTCTTAAATAATTTGATTAAATCAATTTTAATATATTGGCTATTTTACAATATGACAATAAATCAATCAATGCAAAATCAATTTTTTTTTCATTTGCATATTGTTAATTTTATAATATGACAATAAATTAATCAATGCAAAATCAAATTGGCAAAATCATTTTTTTTTACTTTCATTCACATACTGGTTATTTTATAATATGACAATAAATTAATCAGTGCAAAATCAAATTGACAAAATTATTTTTTTAAGTTTCAATCACATAGTGGTTATTTTATAATATGACATGTTGGTTGTTTTTTAAAAATTTATTTTAAGTTAAAATAGTAAAAGTTAAGTGCAATTTTAAAACCAAAAAAAGGGGAAAAAGAATACGAGTGAGTAGATTAAAATAGCAATTTTTTTAAGAAGTGCAATTTTAAAAAATTAAAGAGCTTTTTAACCTATAAAAAAACAGTGAATTTGAAAGGGAAAAAACACAGATCATTAGAATGTATATATAATCAATTGACTAGTATGTACGTATATACATACATATATATATATATATAATACTGCTTTTGTGCGGACCAGTCCGCATTTTAAGAGTGCGGAGCGGACATGTGTCGCCTAGTGGTGAGCGCAGAAAAGAGAGAAAGTGTGCCGATAATTTCTAGGCTCACCGCCGGGTGACACATGTCCGGTCCGCACTCTTATGCAGACTGGTCCGCACAAGAGCAGTATTGTATATATATACATATATTCATTGCCGCTGGCGGACCAATTAGAACAAGAAATTAAGGATCAATTTTTTAATGTCTAAGTAAGTCCATTAAAAAGTTCTAAGTAGGTCCATTAAAAAGTTCATTCTTTTGGTTCACTTTTGAACCTCTCCCTGTATATATATATATATATATATATATATATATATATATATATATATATATATATGTGTGTGTGTGTGTGTATAATAAAATAAATATAATTAATTGTTGCACTATCTTTAATGTATGTATATATACACCAATTGTCGACATAGTAAAATAACAAAAAAAACAAAAACAGAGTCCGTGATGGCGTGAATCGAGGCATGAGGAGCGTCGAGGCGTAAGCCTCGAGCCGCATTGAGGCGTAAGCCTCAAATTCAACTCTGAAGCTCAAGCCTCAAGGCAATATTTTAGTGATTCGCCTCGAGACCCTCGAGTGATTTTTAAAACACTGGTAGGCGCTATGAAGAATGTCCTCATCTCCTCATTCATGGTTGCCCAAGTGGTGATCAAGAGGTACCTTGTCGAAGCCCCTTGACCCATGAGAAGCAGTCTCTCTCATAAGTGGGCGCTATGAAGAATGCCCTCATCTCCTCCGTCATGGTTGCCCAAGTGGTGATCGAGGGTTGTTGAGTCAACATACGTCTTTGGATCATGTCATTCCACTACACACGTGCGAAACCCTGAAGTTTTGTTTCCACCAATTGAACACTTGTGCACAAAGACTCGTTTGTACTCGAAAGCCTTCTCCATCACATCTAACCAATCAATGATGTCATCAAGGTAATTGTCAAACATAAAAATATCCACCCGAATGTCTCCATTGAGGCTCTTGAAGAGTAGCCATAATGCATAGGCTAAATAGTCATCTCCCGGTAGAGCATCCAAAAGATTGTCGTCCTCCTCGGCACGAACTACGGGCATGGGTGCAAGGGAGGGCCTCATATTAACACCTCATGGTTGATTTCTTTCGATTGCTTGAAGAGACAATCGTCCATTTGGTGACCTTTCTCATAGCATAGAAAACAATTGAGATCCTCGATTGGTACAAACGGGATAGGGTGTGAAATGGAGATAAATCCATCCTCCACTCTTCGAGCACTAACACCCGTCCATCTTCAAAAAGTGAGGCTTGTGGGGGAGGCAATTTCTCTCCACCAAAATAGCGGCCAAATTGAATCCGAGGGTGGAGGGTAAGCGGTTGTCGAAGCCACTTCTTCACCCTCTGCTCGTAATCTACCATTTGGTGACCCTTCTCATAGCATAGAAAACAATTGAGATCCTTGATCGGTACAAACGGAATCACCTTTGGTTTTAGGTAGTGAAATGGAGATAAATCCATCCTCCACTCTTCGAACACTAGCACCTGTCCATCTTCATAAAGTGAGGCTTGTGGGGGAGGAAATTTCTCTCCACCAACATAGCGGCCAAATTGAATCCGAGGGTGGAGGGTAAGCGGTTGTCCGAGCCACTCCTTCACCCTCTGCTTGTAATCTAGAATGGTGTCGTGGGGTCAACGAGAGCGGTGATGGCTGATCGGGTGTCCCAATAAGTGTTGGGCAGCTGTTGGTTGTTTTGTGGGGGCATAGGCTGCCGAAAATTGGCAGGGGGGCTGTGGGGGATATCTTGGAAGGTGGGTAGGTCGGATCAGGGCTGTAGATGAGTAGCGGGTTTGGTCGGAGGCTGGTTGGTGGTTCACAAGCCTGGTGAGCTGTGCAGGCCGGAGGTTTGGTTTATGCCAGGAGTGTGAGGGCAGGGCAGGTCAGTGGTACTGTTCGTATAGAATTTTTGGGTCTGCCAAGGGATTTGGGGGTTTCGGCTACGGTTTTGAGGATATAAGGAGGATCAACTGGGGCTGGGGTATGGGTTTTGCAAGATTGGTGGCTGGGATTCATACAAGGGTCCCCACCAAGAGGTTGTTTTCCACGTCTGTGACTATGGGAGGTGGAAGCGATATGGTGGTGTGTGGTAGTTGAACGAATCGGTGGGGAAGAGGCCTGGATCTGCTAGCAGTAGGACCGGATGAGGGTTCAGGTTGAGATGGCGTCGTGGATGCCCACCATCATGAACCCCATCACTTTGAGATTGGGAGTTTTTTTGCCTTCTCCAAGCAAGAGTACATGTTCAATATTGGAGACTTCTTTAATTTTTTAAGTTAAGCGAGTTGTGACTCGTACCATGTTCAAGAGTAAGGAGTCCTTTACTGTCGACGACTTTTTCCCATTCGGAAAGGAATTGAATATGTCTGAGGTGGTTAGGTTATGTAGAATTAAGATTTTTAGCCTCATGTGGACCCGTTCTTTGATATTTGTGAATCCCACCAAGTGTTTAGCATTTAGTGTTAGAACGTCTATTGTGTGTGCTCCATTCAATATGTGGTATTGTCGCACTCTGCATTCTATGCCTCAAGGTGGCAAGTTTAGAGGGAAGGCTCTTAACTCTTCTGCTTAGTACAAATTTGCTAGATCGTGTTGGGTTTCCAGTAATTGCAGCTTCCTTCTCAAGTGGGGGAGCTTGCCAGTGTTCGTGTTGATACAGTGGTGAAGCCTTTTTATGCCCTGGAGATCAAGGTAAGCTTTCTTAAACTAGGGAGAGTGAGGTGCCTGCATGAGGGAGTTGGCCCCTAGTAGGGTTGGCCAATATATCAAGGGGGTAGATATTAGTATTATTCTGATATATACTCGTTTCTTGATTTTAGGTATTAGAATTTTCGTTAGAGCATCCATTATTACCTGCAAGTTATTTACTTATGTCTTTGTGAGCAAGAACAACCTTAGCCTAAAATAAGAAATTTGGCCTCCCCGTGAACGTATGAGAATGAAAGTGATAAACCCTACTTTTTCTTAGTTGATGTGATGAAATTGCTTCCGCTCATTTAACATCAGATTAGTCTCAAGTTGAATTTTGAAAGTGGAATTCTATATGGTGAGAGGTGGATCTGGATACGCTGCGTCTCTTTTCAATAGTATAATGTTGTGTACATCTTTGTTTAGGAAGGTCTAACACGTAGTAGAGCTTCAATACCATCAAGCAATGGATTTATATCCATCTTATAAATCTCTCTCCCCTAGCAAATAGGAGGTCTAACAAATAGGAGGTAACACTGAAAACAAATCGAAAAAGTGAAGATCTAAAAAAGTAGAGAAAAAAAGCCATTGCTTCTATACAAACTGCTGACTAGGGTTAAAAAGATCACTTATTTCTAACAAATATGGATGCCTAAATAGATCTCTCTCTAAAGGGATCACAAGTAATTAGTCCCAGTTTTAAAGATTCATTTGTAGTAACTCCCATACTTCTGTTTTTTTAATTGTTGGTCCTATTGTAACAAACATAGGACAAGTGTCATTCTCTGCTACAAGAAAGATGGGCGGTTACAAGGTGGTTGGAGTCGGTTTTGGGTGGTTATTAATACAATTTAAAATTACATGGGATGGGAACCCAACAAAACTTTGGAAATTGGACAAAACCCAAAATACCTAGTCTCTGAATGACTCGTGATTTATTTCTTTCACATCCAAAAAAAAATGTCTTATTTCTTTCGCTTACAAAGAAGACAATTATGTCTCAGTATCTAAGGTATGTAATATTTGCTTAACATTCGAGGAGTGTCACACATTTGTATGAAATAAATAATTGAGAACATGAGCATTTAATCCTATATAAACATAATTTTTTGCATCCAATCCCACATTTTAGAATCTTCTTGACTTAGCCCCACTTTGATAATACGATATGAGACTTAACCCCGGTTTCTGAAGACAATTATAATCATACCAACAAAAATGACACACTGCCATGTCTTCCTTTTTTCAATGCCCAAACAACCCTCCCCCTTAACTGACCAACATATAAAGGACCAAATTAACACTAGCCGTCATCTCGCTCATCCTTCCACTTCGGTATTTAATACACCTCCATCACCAGCTTCTAATAATTTCTCCAACAACTTGTATCGGCCCCTTCCTCAAAATTCCCTTCTTGTGTAAACCCAAAGTTCAAAATCCTAAGATGATTTTTTAGCCTTAATAACAATGAACATTCAAAATTTAATTAACCTAATCGCAAACATAATAAAAAATCAAATTCCATACACAAAGAGACTAAGAAAGGTGAAACACTTCAAACAAATGTAAATGAACACTTACAGTAATTCTATGTGACAAAATGGTTGGCCCATTGTTGATTCAACGATCGTCTTGAGTTTCAAATGTCACCCCGAGTGTTGATTTTTGTTAGGATTTCTCCAATTGGGTACCGAATAGTAATCTAGGGTTTTTCACTACAAAATGAGGGTGGTGGAGATGAACAAGTAGCAAGTAATGAAGACTCTTCGAGAGGAGTGTTTTATAAGTTGGATAGTTAAGGTGAAGGGTATTTTTGGGCATTTCGAAAAAGGAAGAAATAGGAGTCTGACGTGTGTGATTTTGGTGCTACGACTAATTTGTCTTCAATAAGTAAAAAAAGCCCCATATTTTTGTAGTGCCCCGATGCCCAATTTGTTGGGGCACCCTCCAATCAACCACAACCCTAAATATAATCAAGATAAAATGGTAATAGTGACAGGCACGTAAAGATGTAAACAAGAACGACACCACCAAGATATACGTGGTTCACCAACTTGGCTACATCCACGGAAAGGCCTGATTCCACTATATTTGAAAAAATTACAAATACAATAGAGAATATACAAGGATAAATCACATACCCTCTACTCTCTTACCCAAATGCCGAATAGCCATTGCACACTAACTCTCCACCCAAGTGAATCCAAGTTCTAAGCTAAGAACCCTCTCGATATCTTGCCCTCAAGTATTTTCGAAGTGTTTTCTAAGTGTTTCCCAATCCGGTGTATCTCGCTACCATATAAACCGGTGAGAGATCCCCCACGCATTACATCTTAAGCACACCTACCATACATGAAACACTCACTCACACCCTTCTTACACCTTTGAGCAATACCCATGGGTCTGATAAAAAAAATAACAAAATTGATCTAAATTAATCCTAAATATTCCTAGTGAATGTTACCCTATTTTAATTACATTAATATTACATAATAAACACAATTCAAGTCTCTACAAACTAGGGCCTGATCCACACTATTTGTATGGATACCAATGTTTTACAAGACGAAACAAGGTGCTGGGAAAAAGCCTTTAGGCTTACGCCTCTTGGTGGGTTAAGTGAGGCATGCGCCTCTGATGCTCAAGGCTTAGTGCAGTTCGCCTCAAGGCACGAAACCCGTGAGCCTCACTGATTGCTCTCATTTATCGGTTCAGAAGAGAAAAAAAAGTAAATGTTATTCACTACATATGAAAGTAAATGTAGGAGGGTAATTAGACGGGAATCTATAAATGATACGAAGTGGTGGGAGCTCCTTCGTAGATGAAGCTATCTCAGACTAGTACTATTGAAGTGGTAGGCTCCTCAACAAGCCCCTTAGTCTAATGTGCCTAAAACAAGCAGACCTTATTTGCACATTCACGACACACAGGACATAGCCTAGAGTTGTTACGCTGCACATTGAATACACAAGTTGTTAGAAGCATTCAACAGCCATTAATTCACTCACACACCTCTCACCCTACTTCTCTCTCGTCATCGAAAGGCTCTACAAATTCTTTAGAGGTTATCTCAAAAGAAAACTTTTAGCTGACATTTATAGTTGTTTTATCAAATATAGGTCATGATTTTATGCTGAAGTTGTATAATTTATAGAAGTAGTATAACTTATAGTTGTTATAAAGAAAGTTGTTTCAGCTCATTTACTATAGCATTTACTTCCTTAGAAGTTGTAAAACAACAAAAGTTCAAAAACAAACCCCAACAAAATAAAGAGCCCTATATGGAGTCATCAAAGGAAGGAAAAAAGTGAACGATCCAGTATCGAACATGGCAGCTCTGGGTTATTTGAAGGCTTTATTTGAAGGTTTACTTCTTTGTGTCTGCTGATTTTGTTATGCATGTATTCGATTTTATTAACGAGTGTTAGATAGTGTTTTTTTTCACATATTGTTATATACAAGTTCAATTTTATATACGAGTGTTGGATAATGTTTTCTTTTCTGCTGACTTTATTATTTATAGAATCGTCCCTCAATATAGCTGTTATATATATTCTATGATAATATAATTATCTATTCAGAAACTTTTTTAATATATGAGATAGATTCAGATTTATAATAAAAATATATATATTTGTATTTTGTTGTTATATATATGTTGTTAACACATAAAACTTGTGTCATTGTAGTGAATTGTACTGACGTGATGATGTTACTATATACATTGCGTGGTAGCATTAACTTTAAACTATTTGTTTTGATGGTAGATATGATACATATATTTGTGATTTAGTTATTATTTTATATCATTTCAGTGAATTTTTTAGGCAAACAAGAAAAAAATTGAGGCTTATGCCTCCATCCACGTCAAGGCTTATGCCTCGCCTCACCGAGACAAAACATCTCAACCCCACCTCTTGCCTTCTAAAACATAGATGAATACCATCGTTTCCATCACTTTCTCCATATATCGCAACGTCTCTCTCTCTCTCTCTCTCTCTTTATATATATATATATATATATATATATATATGTATATACAAGCAACCGTATCCAAGGAAGGGTGGGGTTTTCGGCCACGCCATCACCCCCCCCCCCCCCCTCTTTTAAAAAGCTCGCCTATGAGTTAAGAGGGGTAGGCCTTTGGTCTCGGTTGGAACACAGGAACGAGTGAAGGATATCGTCGTTTGGAGTCACATGTTGCTCCTTCAACCCCATGCAATAGATAATTAACAACACCAGCTTTAAACATTCCGCTTCTCGATGCCCAAAAGCTCCACACTCAAAAGACACTTGAAATTTGTCAATAGTGTCTGGCTAGCCTTAGGTTGAATGGGTGTTGCAACTTGCAGGTATACTACTAATATCTCTCAACTTCTCGCTACCATCATCTTCAAGCGACCAGCCCCATGGGAACCCCCCCCCCCCCCCCACACACACACACACAGAAAAATCCAGTCCACTAGTTTATAGGGGTACGCATTTGGTCTTGGGGGAACAACAGATACAAGTGAAAAAATCTCGTCTTCGGATTCACATATTGTTTCATCAACCTCTGTGCAATCACGCTCTTCTTTCTCTATAGACAGCCCACTTCTCAATTACCGAAAGGCCCACACTCAAACCACTTCAAATATATCGATGGTGTCTTGCTAGCCTTAGGTTCCACGGGTGTTATCAGTGTACTCCCTCCTCCTTGATTAGTCCCCGCAATCCGAAAATATTTTCACTATTCAGGCATACTCAACCGATTTCTCAAGAGTTACTAAAGTATAATTTGGATTTGGCATATAGTTGTCACCCATTGAAAATCCGATCAACCTCACTTCTCAACGAGTTGGCGAGAGCGTAAAGAAGGTAGAATTGCTAGATGTAGTCAGAAGACAAGTTTTTCCAAAGCGATTCGACTCAAGTGAACAAATCACACTTTTAAGTCATTGGCACAAAGGCAACGAGGAGATATTTCTTCGTTTTGGCCCACGTGGCGATTGAAGCTTTCCCATTCTCAAAAGGTCATTGGAACAACCCATTCCACCATACCTTCGCATACCTAAACAATTTGGTAGTAAGATCCACTCAAGGCCATAACATTCATCTTGGTTCGTAGACGAGAAAGGGGTCGATTCGGTCTTCATCAAATAACTCAACGGAATCAACTACGAGGCCCACAACAGCGGGCAGCAGCGGTTGTCCACGTTGGGCGGGTGGGGCGGGATGACTTGGTGGTTGCCATGGGGGCCATGGAGCTTATCTTCTCTCACCGACACGATTTCAGGCATGCAAATGCCATGTGTCCAGCCCTCGGCATCGGAAACATACTCAATTCTCAGTAATGAAACAGGCTTGTTGTAGTAGGGCTTGTTAAATGCCGGAGAATTCCATCATTTGCTCCAAATGATCAAACATTTTCTCCAATTCTATCTTCCTAACTCAATGCAACACAATAATAATTAACTCAATGAAGAGTGATCTCCGTTCGGATACCACTTGATGAGAATGTGATAGCCGCACACTCAAAAACAAAGATTTTTGTTCCAAACAGCATTCAACTTTTTTCCACCTTACATTTCCATACATAAGTGTCATTAAACGTCCAATTCACTATAGGCACTGCTAGGACTAAAATCAAATGCTAAAAAATCCAACAGTGTTCCTGGACGGAAAAAAAAAATTGATGACTAAATTATAAAATCCAACATCAAGTAAAGTTCATTATGCTTTTATGCAATTAATTAATTATAAAATTGACACTAGCTAATGGAGAAAAGAGAAAGAAACAGAAACACGCAACTAGGGAGACACACTTGACACCCATTGAGAACCAAAAAGGAATAAGAGCAAAAGATAACAAGAACCTCTTCTTAAAAGCCAAAAGATGGAATGTTAGCTCAAACTGAGAATCTGCATCACCGTATGAAAGGGTTACTATAGTATTAGCATGGAACAACCCTCCATGCACAGAGCATGCACACTGAAAGCCTACATACACCCATTGAGGGAAGGAAATAAACCTTCTTCAATGGCAACTCTAAGTCTCAAAAAGATATGATGAGCCAAGTATAGGAAGTATCTAGACACTTGAAAAGTTCAAAGAACTACGGAATATTTATGAAGAATCGAAACAAAAAAAAGGTCATTTTAGACAACTTTGTCAACCCTTAGGTAAATTAGCTATAAATTCTTGATACTTCCGAATGACGAACCTTTTATTGCATTAAAATATAGACTCAAAGGAAATTTTTAACCAGGTCTAGTTCAATCATTTCCAATTAGTGAGAAGAGTCAGGTTTCAGGACAAAGACTACGATAATATGCAATGATTCACTCCTCCCACTCAGAAAAGATCACGTCTCCTCAAGTCATCCATGAAGTCTTGTAAGTTCAGATCACAGTTCTTCAATATTAGGTTCATAAGGACGCATACAGACATCAAGAACCAAAGTATTAACACAAATTTAATTGTCAGAGAATGGAGAAAATAGAAGGAAATACAAAAACATAAATTGAAAAAATAAAGTGGCACCCATTGGAAATCCACAAGGGATAAGAGTAAGATACAACATGAACTCCTTCACAAAAAACAAAAGCTGGGATTTTATTTGAAACTCATGATCTTCATCACCACATGAGGGGGTACATATAGTATTGACATGTAATATCCCTATATACATAGGAAATGCCAAAAGACACATATTTAGAGTTAGATGTAGGCCTAGGGGAGTTGATTGCATTTATTTTCCGCCTTTGTTAATTGTTATCACCTCATATGTAATTTAGATATAATTAATTAATTCGGTAAAATTATAAAATTTGACTTAATTAATTTGATTGGGAACGAATTAAATCGATATCCTTAATTTGCACCATATCTGTCTTATCTCAATAAATTCATATTGAACTAATATATTGACCATATCTGCTTGGTTGCATATCTTTTGTATGGTCGTAAGTTAATATAAGAACCCTAAGACACAATATTGTTTATAAAGCTGCTCTTTTTCATCAAATAGTACAATATCTTCAAGGATTCTGACCCAATGTTCCTTTCCAGACTAGTACCATCAAGATTTCTTCACTTCTTCTTTTTTCACAAAGAAAAATAGAATCAATCACTCAGAACAGATTTTTCGCAGAAATAATACTCCTAGGGACAAAGACAAATTTATATGGCAGTCGTACTCTAAGAAACAAAGGGTGCATTTGATAGCACACATTTTGCATAGGAATGCCCAAGATTCCAACAACTTTGGTAGTGTTTGATAGGAATTATTTCCTGTGGAAAAATTTGGGATCATTTGGCCTTTGGTCCCCTTTTGCTATGTGGTATATCACTTTGAGTGTTAAGTTTAACATATTAACAATTCTGATACCAATTTCACTTTTTGTGACATTTTGAAACAATCTCCACAAAAGGTTCGCAAAAAGTGAAAATGATATAAAAAGTGATATGTTAAACTTTGGCACCCAAAGTGATACGGAAAAAATCCTCGGCGACGAAAGGCCAATGACCCCAAAAAAATCCACCTCTGCTTAGATACAACTTGAAGATGCTAACGCTTACATTTTCCATGGAAAAATTTCGCCAACACCCTTGAGGAAAAAATTACCCAGGGAAAAATAACTTGGTTTAAGACTAGATAAATACATCATTTTCATCCACTACAATCAATCACACAAGACAAAACCTAGTGGAAAGAGCATTTTCCATGGATATTTTTTTTCTTTTACATGGATGCAATCAAGCACATCCTAAACTTCTCTCTTGAGATCAGTGAAAAAACTCAAAGCGAGTGCATAACCCACCCAGATCTTACAAGAAGGTACATCAAAATATCAAAGGAGAAGTAAAAAAAAATGAAAAGGATCCTTCATACCTTCAAAGATAGAAAGGATGAAGCTGCAGATGAAGTCTTTAGCCCAGGAAATCCAATATTGTACGAGATACTCCCATCCGGTTTATACAGGCCAAAGTTCCTCTCAGAAGTTGGACCAGGCTTTTGGTTCTCATTAAAAATTGCAAAAATATATGCCTTCAACTTGGTTTTCGGCCTCATTGGGGTCCCCTTCTTCTTGGCAAGCCTTTTACGCAGATTATAATTATAAGTCCTTGCATTTTCTTCTGTAGCGGCAGCTTCATTTTGATCTCCGCGAGAAGCCCAACCTGTTTCTGTAATTATAACCTCCATCTTCCTAAATCCAGCATCTTCCAAAGCAGCATAAGCTGCATCGGTCTGAGCATCGAGCATATTATCATAATGAAGCTTGGTTTTCTGATCATATATTCCCTTGGTTGATTGAAAAAGGGCATAATTTATATCAATCTCACCTGGGTTATACATGTACGCCAAAAACGGGTACGCATTTAAACAAAACGGGGACCCCATATGCGAAAACAACTCCAAAAGAGGTTTCATGTATTGAACGACATTCTCTCTGAAAGTACAGTTAGAGGGAGGATAAGAATTGGCAAAAACAGCCTGTGAATGGGCAGTGGAAATCTGTACATGGCTTATTTGAAGACTTTTTGTAGCATTGTAAATATTTTGTACCGCACCCAACAAAGCTTCCCACAATTCTAAATCACCCCCTCCGAAAACTTCGTTTCCAACAGCAATGCCAACTATGTTGGTCCCGGGAAGGAACGCCTGCACATTATCTTTGACCCAAGTCAAAGCTCGATCTGAATCAGCACTGACTTCTTTAACGAGCCCGTTAGGAAGTCCAACCACTAATTCGAGCCCGGACCCACTAAAGGCCTGGAGGACACTGTGATCAGCGTCATAAATTCTAACATTCTTTATTTTAGCTGCTTTAAGGAGTGTAACAACTCTATCAGGTGATGGGATATTATCTGCAATTCTTCCATAATTTATTCCGTAAGTTCCGGTGAATGCTTTCACAGCCAGATGCCCTGGAATGAAAATACAAAGGAAGTATGAGAACTAGTCTACTTGAGCTTAAATTGTGATCATCTAGATTAGAAGCTCACTGAAAATTTGAGATAAATGAGGAAGCGTGATAAAAATATTTAAACGGCTTAACAAGTAAAAGGATATCTCAAGTTTGGATTGAGATTAACTCCTGCAAAATCTCTGTCTTAATGTGTATCGAGAAATAAATGAGACGGGTTTACGTTTGAAGCTGGAAGTTCTGAATTTTCTAAGCGGGAGTTTGAGAAACTACTACTCGGCTTGACTTGGCAACTAATTCTCATTTCAAGGAATTCAAAACAATTTATTCAAAAAACGAGCAATCAATAAAATGTTTTATAAATAGGGAAAATGGAAAAAAATGAAATATTCAGTTTTGGCAATAAACCCCCATAAGCTACATTCAGGGAGCAAAATTATTCTCTCTCATTTGTAAAGATTCATCTGCACCCGGCCCTATTGTAACAAAACATGGGACACTTGTATTTCTCCGAGAAAATTAAGAGGCATGAAAATGACTGATTACAATTTGAATATTAATTGATTGGGTTGAAGACGGTTATTACAATTTAGAAAAAATAAAAATAAAAGAGGAATTGGTGTCTACTTAAACTTTCGAAATGGGAGTAAAGCCTGAAAATCTACTACTTTTAATGGAAAAAAAAATACCCTTGACTTGTGCATTTTGTTGCAAAAAACCCCTTCCATAGTGTTTCCAGTCATGTTTAACGGCACATACGTAAGTCTTTGCAACAAACTGCCTAGTTCAAGGGGTTTGTGTTGAAAATAGATCAGAGGGTTTCTTGCAAAAATTGCATATTTCATGTTTGTTTTTTTGCACCTTGCCCTTTTTTAGAAACAGTAATTTTGTAAAGGTGTGTAATTTATCAAACAATCATGAGTTTAGCTTAAATGAATGTTTAATCCATTATCATGCTTCTCTCCATTATTTGATACCAATAGTTGAATAATTAAAGTAGCTAATACTAATTTACCATAGAATATATCAAACAAAACTGGTGCAGGCCAGTATGCAACTTAATCTAACAAATCCAACCTACTGATTCAACAATAAAATACTAAAACTATATCAGTAAACAATCAGATGATTTCAGTTTGTGATATCATTTTAGAACTTATCTGGTATAAACTTACATAATGTATATATATATACATGCCAATATATCTATATATAAACTATATTATATATAGGTCAACAAAATACAAAGGGAAAGGCTGCTGAGTGGTCTCCACCTTAAGAACAGACCAAAATTTAAAAATAATAAAAAGTTGATATTTTTTTAAACCCAAACATGAGGAGATCAAGACATTCAATCCGGAAGTGAGTGATATGATCATCAAAAGTTTCAACAGACGGAACATGTACATATTTTTCAATTTTGCATTTCACCCGATTTCAAGTTGAACTTTTTGATAATTATTTTTTTGTAGATGCTGCTACAGAGATCATATCCACCAAATTTTGCTAAAAATGCCCGTTTTTATTTGTTGTCCGCAGAGATGTCCTATATAATACACGCACCAAAAAGTGAAAAAAACAATTGGTAAACAACCAGATGGTTTTCAGTTAGTAAAAACATCTTGGAACTTATATAGAATAATAGTATAACTTCCATTGTATGCTTACTATATATACACTCACGCGCTCTAACATACCTCTATCAATTTTTATAAATACTAAAACATTGTATTTTTCAACCGATTTTGGTGGAGATGATTTCAATGAGAAAATAATCTCGAAAAGTCATCTAAACTTCCAAAACAAAAGTGGGTGGAATGATGATCAAAAATTTCGTCCCTTGAAAATGTACATGTACACCCAATTTTCATTAACCCACTAAATGGTTGAATTTTTCCGCTGAAACTATTTCGAGATGATCTGTTTTCGAGATCATCTCCCACCAAATTTGCTTGAATTTTTTTATTTTTATAAAATCACTATGTTCTTTAGGTGTGTTGGACTATGCATGTGTGTGTGTGTGTGTGTGTGTAAATAAATAAAAATAGGAAAAGCAAGAATACCACAAACCCAATTGGAAGAAAGTAGAATCCTATCAAATCCAATCCAAAATAATTAGAAACCAAAATCATCCAATTTGATGAATCATTAAAACTAGAGCAAACTTAAAAACTCCCACACAATCAAATTCCATACAAATTCAAATACAAACAAAATTCAAACAAGAACATCAAAATACACAATCAAGAAGAAAAAGAATCATAATTAAAACCCAAAACCACCCAATTTAACAATCAAATTCCACATCAATCATAAAAATTCAAAAAAATCATCAAAAAAAATTACCTTTTGGAGTGAAGAATGCAAACAGAACAAGAAAAAACTCAACAGAGAATCTCAAAACCCTCATTGATTCCAATTGAGATCATAAAGCTTCTTCTCACTCATAACACACTATTACACATATCTTCTCTCTCTCTCTCTGAAAGTTTAACTTTTTTTATTCTCTCTCTATATATACATACACACACACACACATATATATATATAGATATATATGTGTGGGTGGGTGGGTGGTATTTTCTGTGAGGTGGGTTTTTTTTCCGGTGGCCGGAGAGAGTATAATTTGGTAGGGGGTTTTGTAGAGAAGTGTTTAGGTGGGTGTTTGTTTCTTGATATTTGGAGTATTGGGTGAGTTGGACTTGTTTTATAAGCATTATTTGTACGTTTGTTGTCGAGCTTTTGATTGGTGCTTTAGTTTTTACTTTCTTCGTTTCTTCCTTCCCCTCGTTTCACGCGTACTACACTATTAGAATAGCCAAACAAGTCCACGCGCTTTCTTCGTGACACATAACCTACAAATATCTATTTCAATAAATAGATTAGTTCAATAAATAATAAGCGTGAGACGTCTTGAAAGATAATTACACAGAGATAATTCTATCGTGCAAAGATCTCGAAGGAGATTAACATGAATCAAGAAGTGGATCAATCAACAGATCAGAGAAGTCTAACATGATTTTGTCTCCTCCACCTCTGTAAATGTAACTCTCACTTTAAGACAAATGAGACACGTAACTTTGTGATGTTGAAACATAGAAAAGTAATAAAAGAGAGAAACAACTTATGGAGGTAAGCCATTGTCGAACCACGTAAATTCGTTGTTGTGAGATTGTTTTACTCGTAGTTTGGCATTAACTTCTTAGATTTATTCGTTGTGATTATTTGCACTCACAATTGGCGTCATCCGTGGAAAACGATTTTTTTCCTTAGTAAGTTACAGCTAGCAAGTTAAGCAATGTCTCGCCCTCACAACGCACCTGTTATGGATAATCAACGAGGTGGACTGCCACCATACAGAGTCGCTTCTGAGATCCACCTAAACAGGAGTCAAGTCGCTCCTCATCCACGATACCGCCCATGGGATCAACACTTTAAGCAGAGCAACGAGCAGACCAAATCAACCCAGATTTCACGCCTGGTCGACACTTATGAGCAATGACTCGTCAGTAAGAGGAGGCAATGCACCTCCAAGTGGTGGAGAACGCGCATCTTCAATGACGCTTGGAGAGAATGAAGCGAGAGTTTCAAGGAGATAAGCGCAAGCGTTGTGGTCGGGCGCCTAGCCCTCAGGCGAGCAAAACTCACAACCGAGGAAGGATTTCGCACAGCGAGCAGGAACACTCAAACACATGAGAGGCGCCCGACGGGGCAAAATCAAGAGGAAGGACATCATAGACACGATATCCAAAGTCTGGTGCAAAAGGATATGAATCAACACCCAGCTAATTGTGGGACTAAATCCACTAAGGAATTATGAGGGCCATCATCACTCAGATGCAATCCCCCTTCTCTAAGGCAACTGAGGATCAAAAGCCTCCAAAGAAGTTTGTAACCCCAAGGTTCAAAGTGTACGACGGAAAGACCAATTATATTGATCACACACACTAATACAGGCAAGCGACGACCCTGTGAAAATCACAACGACGCTCTTATGCGTTGTATATTCCCTTTCAGCTTGGGGGATATTGCATAAAAGTATTTTGAGAGGTTGACACATAGGTCGATCAAGGATTGTAAGTCACACGTTAAAGCTTTCATAGCTCTCTTTATCACAAGCAATTCTCACCCAAAAAGAATGAATTCTCTCCTCACTATGAGGAAGAAATCTAATAAGACTTTACAAAATTATGCGAGGAGGTATTAAAAAGTTGAAGATTGTTTGGAGCAAGTTGCCATAGCATCATTCAAGATAGGACTGCCCCACAACTCCATGTTGCACCAATCCCTCTCCAAGAAGGAAGCATACATCGTCGACGATCTTATATCGGGCATAGAAAAGAATGTCAAGGTGGAAGATGTGGTCCCCCTCAACCAAAGTGATAAGGGTCGCGTGAAGGTGACTAAAGTAAATAACAAATAGAGCACCCCCAAGAAGGGGGTAAGACGTAGAACAAAGGTTCTAATAATGAGGATAAGGCAGACCCGTCCAAAACCTTCCTAGCAATTAACATTATTTTTAAGGAACCAATCTATAAAATCTTGGATAAGAACAAAGACCAGCAGTTCCTCAAATAGCCAAAGAAGGTGGGTGGAGATCTAAGCAAGAGAAATAATGCACTCAAATACGCCTATCATAAAGAGAACATGCACAAAATGAAGAACTGCAAGCCCCTCAAATCCCATCTGGAGGAGTTTGCCCAGGCGAGGAATTTAAACGAATATGTTGAGAAAAAAAGTGGCAAGGTTACCCCCAGCGCTGACCCAAAACTACATTATGTTTTGGAAGACGAGTTGGGGCATGAGTTTGATGTTATCCATAGTGTCTCAAATTCTAAGATCCAAGGAAATGCAGTTCAGATGGAACTCAAGAAGGTCACTGCAGCTATAGAGGCCTTCCAAATTGACCCCATAAAAAGCTAGGTTGGAAAGCATAGGAAACCAAAAGACATGGATTACAAAACGCATATAGTCTTTACGGAAGACAATTTAATTGGGGTGAGGACCCCTCACTATGGTGCGCTAGTAATCACCCTCAAGATTACAAACTGAGACATAGATAAGCTACTAGTCAGTCAAGGGAGCTCCTCTGAAGTCATGTACTTGAAACTTTTTCACAAGCTCAAATCGAAGATAGTTGAAAGAAGCGACCATCCCTCTAGTCGGCTTCGTCGAAAAGATGATCATGCCATTAGGAAAAGTGGTCCTACCAGTTAAGGTCGAGAACATCTCAAAGCTAATCAAGATTTTAGTGGTAGACTTTAACTCTCTTTACCATGCAATTCTTAGGAGAGGATGGTTGCATGCCATGCAGGTTATTCCCTCCGCTTAACACTAAAAACTTAAGTGAATCACGGATCACGAAATAATGAAGATAATAGGCAACTAAGTAGTTGCTCGAAAGTGTTTTATCACTGCCATTAGGCCTAAATAATAATAATAATAATAATAATAATAATAATAATAATAATAATAATAATAATAATAATAATAATAATAATAATAATAATAATAATAATAATAATAATAATAATAATAATAAGAAGAAGAAGAAGAAGAAGAAGAAGAAGAAGAAGAAGAAGAAATAAAATGAGACAGTTCCTAAAACGTCTCAAGACGGAGCTACATAATCTAAATAGAAACTAAAGTATGGAAGACCAGGGGTAGAATAAACGAGAATTAACCACGTGAGTAGGGTCATGGAGAAATTAGAAGAGGTTGCCTTTGATGAAACTCAGTCAGAAAGGAAATTCTTGATCAGCACCACATTATCCGAGCAAAAGAGGGATGAGTTGATTATTTTGTTGATATATACTCAATATGTATTCACATGGAAGTCGAATAATATGTTTGGGATTGACCTTGAAGTCGCATGCCACATATTTCACATTGATCCCATGTATTCGTCGATCACACAGAAGGCTCACCAAGCTGCTTTGAATAAAGAAAAGGCAATGAAAACAGAGGTAGGGAAACTTATAAAGGGAGGGTCCATCGAAGAAGTTCAATTTTCAAAATGGCTCTCAAGCTAGTGGTGGTAAAAAAGAGTAACAGTAACTGAAGAGTGTTCATAAATTTTATTGATCTCAACAAAGCTCGTCCCAAAGATAGCTTTCTATAAGGACACAAATTTCCAATTGAGTCCTTTGTAGTTTTGGCTTAATTCCGGATAAAAACATTTGAGTCATAGGTACATAATCTTTGTAGTGTTGGTCGCTACGTCTTCAACAAACACGTCATAGGCTTGAATGGAAATTTATGTCCTTATAGGAAGGATTTCGCACAGCGAGCAAGAACACTCAAAACATGAGAGGCGGCCAACGGGGCAAAATCAAGAGGAGGGACATCATAGACACGATATCCAAAGTCTGGTGCAAAAGGAGATGAATCAACACCCAGCTAATTGCGGGATTAAATCCACTAAGGAATTATCCAAGAGGACCCTCATCACTCAAATGCAATCCCCCTTCTCTAAGGCAATTGAGGATCAAAAGCCTCCAAAGAAGCTTGTAACCCCAAGGTTCAAAGTGTACGATGGAAAGACCAATTATATTGATCACACACACTAATACAGGCAAGCGATGACCCTATGGAAATCACAACAGTGCTCTTATGCGTTGTATATTCCCTTTCAGCATGGGGGATATTGCATAAAAGTAGTTTGAGAGATTGACACACAGGTCGATCAAGGATTTTAAGTCACATGTTAAAGCTTTCATAGCTCTCTTTATCACAAGCAGTTCTCACCCAAAAAGAATGAATTCTCTCCTCACTATGAGGAAGAAATCCTATAAAACTTTACGAAATTATGCGAGGCGGTATTGAAAAGTTAAAGATTGTTTGGAGCAAGTTGTCGTAGCATCATTCAAGATAGGACTGCCCCACAACTCCCTGTTGCACCAATCCCTCACCAAGAAGGAAGCATACATCGTCGACGATCTTATATCGCGCATAGAAAAGAATGTCAAGGTGGAAGATGTGGTCTCCCTCAACCAAAGTGATAAGGGTCGCGCGAAGGTGACTAAAGTAAATAACAAATAAAGCACCCCCAAGAAGGGGGTAAGACGTAGAACAAAGGTTCTAATAATAAGGATAAGGCAGACCCGTCCAAAATCTTCCTAGCAATTAACATTATTTTTAAGGAACCAAACTATAAAATCTTGGATAAGAACAAAGACCAGCAGTTCCTCAAATAGCTAAAGAAGGTGGGTGGAGATCTAAGCAAGAGAAATAATGCACCCAAATACGCCTATCATAAAGAGAACATGCATAAAATGAAGAAATGCAAGCCCTTCAAATCCCATTTGGAGGAGTTTGCCCAGGCGAGGAATTTAAACGAATATGTTGAGAAAAAAAGTGACAAGGTTTCCCCCAAGACTGACCAAAAACTACATTATATTTTGGAAGACGAGTTGGGGCATGAGTTTGATGTTATCCACAGTGTCTCAAATTCTAAGCAGATCCAAGGCAATGCAGTTCGGATGGAACTCAAGAAGGTCACTGCAGCTATAGAGGCCTTCCAAATTGACCCTATAAAAAGCTAGGTTGGAAAGCATAGGAAACCAAAAGACATGGATTACAAAACGCATATAGTCTTTACGGAAGACAATTTAATTGGGGTGAGGACCCCACACTATGGTGCGCTAGTAATCACCCTCAAGATTACAAACTGAGACATAGATAAGGTACTAGTCAGTCAAGGGAGCTCCTCTGAAGTCATGTATTTAAAACTTTTTCACAAGCTCAAACTGAAGATAGTTGAAATAAGCGACCATCCCTCTAGTCGGCTTCGTCGAAAAGATGATCATGCCATTAGGAAAAGTGGTCCTACCAGTTAAGGTCGGGAACATATTAAAGCTAATCAAGTTTTTAGTGGTAGACTTTAACTCTCTTTACCATACCATTCTTAGGAGAGGATGGTTGCATGACATGCAGGTTGTTCCCTCCACTTAACACTAAAAACTCAAGTGAATCACGGATCGCGAAATAATGAAGATCAGAGGCAACTAAGTAGTTTCTCGAAAGTGTTTTATCACTGCCATCAGGCCTAAATAAGAGAAGAAGAAGAAGAAGAAATAAAATGAGACAATTCCTAAAACATCTCAAGACGGAGCTACACAATCTAAATAGAAACTAAAGTATGGAAGACCAGGGGTAGAATAAATGAGAATTGACCTCGTGAGTAGGGTCATGGAGAAATTAGAAGAGGTTGCCTTTGATGAAACCCAGTCAGAAAGGAAATTCTTGATCAGCACCACATTATCCGAGCAAAAGAGGGATGAGTTGATTATTTTGTTGATATATAATCAATATGTATTCACATGGAAGTCGTATAATATGTTTGGGATTGACCCTGAAGTCGCATGCCACAGATTTCACATTGATCCAATGTATTCGTCGATCACACAAAAGGCTCACCAAACTACTTTGAATAAAGCAAAGGCAATGAAAACAGAGGTGGGGAAACTTATAAAGGGAGGGTCCATCAGAAAAGTTCAATTTTCAAAATGGCTCTCAAAGCTAGTGGTGGTAAAAAAGAGTAATGGTAACTGAAGAGTGTTCATGGATTTTATTGATCTCAACAAAGCTCGTCCCAAAGATAGCTTTCCTTACCTAAATCAATCAGCTAGTCGATGCTACAGCCAATCATGAATGGATAAGTTTTCTGGACACATACTTAGGGTATCATCAGATCCCTTTATTCGGCTTTAACCAAGACAAAACTTCATTCATAGCCACTTTGGGCTTGTATTATTACAAAGTCATGCCTGTTGACCTTAAAAATACAGGAGCCATATACCAATGACTGCTCACGAGGATGTTCAAACAACAGTTGGGAGATAAAATTGAGTTATACATTGGCAACATACTCGGCAGGATCAAGCTCAAAGCCGACCATCTAAAGAACTTAGCAAAGACCTTTGAGATCCTCGGATACTATCGAATGAAGCTCAATGCGGCCAAGTGCTCCTTTAGGGTACAGTCCGAAAAATTCTTGGGGGTACTTAGTAAATAAAAGAGGGATTGAGGTAAAATCCGACCAGATAGTGGCAATCAACAACATTCAACCTCCAACGATTGTTGCGCGAGATCCAAAAATTAACAAGAATGTTGGCACCTCAACCGTTTAATCTTAAAGTCTTCTGAACGATGCCAACTATTTTTCTAGCTGTTGAATAAGGGAAAAGCCTCACCTGGAATTAGGAATGCTTAAAATTCGTTGAAAAAATCAAATCTTACCAGAGCAAACCTCCTCGATTGTCTCTTCCAAGTCCAGAAGACTCTATTTATCTCTACCTAACGATTTCCAACCATGCAGTCGGTTCAGACTTAATGTGCAAGAAGGATTGATGTCAAACCCCTAATTTACTACGTCGACAAAATGCTCCTGGATACTGAGTAATGCTACCTCCCTATTAAAAAATTAGCATACTCTTTGGTCGTCGCATTGCGCAAGTTGAAGCACTATTTTGAAGCTCACTTAATCATAGGCTAGCCATCATTTCTTTTCCCCTCAAAGTCGTTCTTCAAAAGTTTGACCTATCTGAACGAATGTCCAAATAGTCGGTTAAACTTTAGAGATTTTATATACATTATTAATTAAGAACGATGATTAAAGGTCAGGTGTTGGTAGACTTCATTATCAAATTTATAAGAGAAGAGGAGCCCAGCGACCAAGATATAGTCGATCAGTTAAGAAGCCAGGAGATCGACCAGTTCAGAAAGTATACCCTTTGTGTGGATGGATCATTTAACTCCAAGGGGGTAGGAGTAGAAATTGGGCTTATTCAAACAGAAAATTTCATGTTCGAGCAAGGGATATGACTTAGGTTTGAAGCTTCCAACAATAAGGCTGAGTACGAAGCCCTCATTTTCGGACTGCGCAAAGCTCACTGAGTGGGGGCAAAATCATCTTGACATATATTACAATTCAAAACTAGTATCCAATCAAGTGATCGGATATTTCAATGCTAAGGATGAACAAATAGAGGCACACCTACTATTCTCCCAGGAATTAATGGCCAAATTTAAGTAAGTCCACATTCAACAGTTCTCCTATGGTATAATAGCCATGCTGATGCCTTAGCAACCTTAGGGTCAGCAGTGGACTCTGATCTGAGAAGAACTGTTGAAGTAAAATTCCTCTCCATGCCCAGTATCACAAAGCCTGTGGTCACCGAGCAGATTCTTACGGTGCAAAAAAGTCCCAATTGGATATTCTTAAAGGGCTCTGAATACATTTTTCCAAAGGTCCATTCCTTGTGTGATTATGACTTACGATTTGCGTTTTATGATGGTTTTTCTAAAAAAAACTGTCTTAGACTACCAATTGGCAACCCCAGGACCCCCGCTATCGGCAGTGTGTCTAGGGTTCTGTGATGATAGGCAGTTCTAGGACCATGTCGATCGGCACCCACCCTTGTCCCTATAAATAGAGGCCATGACCTCACTTTGAAAGACACACCTCATAATCCCTAAACATCCCTCTCAAAGAGAATTCCCTCGAATTCAAAGTTGTTCTTTATTTAAAAGCCCATTTTACACATTCTTCCATCCTTTTTATGCTCTTTTTAGTAAATTTCCACCCACATCAAACCACCATTACTACATCTTGAGATCAGCGCATCTACAATCAAGATCTACTTCAAGCCTTCACAATGAGGTCTATTTATTCCCCTTTGGCTATAAATTCTCTTAATTTTGAATTAGCTACATTATTTTAGCTCTAGTACTTTACTTCACTACATCACACATATTAATTTCAATTTTTTTATTTAGTATCTGCTCATATTTTATTTTCATAGAAAAACCCAAAATAAGAAAAAGAGGGTTCACTTGTAAATTCCAAACGGGAATTTCTCACCACATTTTCTCACACTAAAACATATTTTTCTACATATACACATATAATAAAGTCCCAAATTGGATTTATGGGTTAAACCCCACCTCATATTGTCTTCAAACTACGTGGAATTTGATGCCCCCGGGCTACGTTGACGTCTTGGGTAAATCATTCGACTCGAATCGTCCCACATACATCTATTACTTTATTATCATCATATATTCATGATATATATATTTTATAGGCTTATTTGCGTATGTCTTATCTGATATACGAAATCGTTCCTTCATAATGATTTGTGAATCGACAAACACTTACATCATATTTTTTATTATTATTTTGGGAACACTCCTAGGGATAATCTCGCTCTATCTTTATCCATGACAAGAGTCGAGTGACTCCATCCTTCATTTATATTATGCACATTAGCACACACATCACGATGTGCTACAAGAGAAGATTAACACATGCCCATGAGAGATCGAAGGGCTCAATGGATGCTTAACACCTTCCCATTCCATAACTTAGTCCCGGGACCTTTGAACTACTTGATTTCGCAAGCATCAGTATTGTCCTTGATGTCGTTCTCTCGAGGCGATAATATTTATTTTGCCTATTTTGTGCAAAATAGGCTGGCGACTCTATCTTTACATATCACCCCATATCGATGACGGTCGGGCGCCTCGATAAAGGACGTAATCCTACGCACACTCCTTAAAGGGAAGGACTGAAAACACCCACCCCTCGTGATGGTCACAAAAACGATGAGGAAATCTCTCATTATATAACAAAATGGAACAAAGTCCTTACAAACAAACAAGAATAAAAAACAAGGATCTTTAAGACTAATTATGCTTACTTAGTTTTTGGTTCCCCTATCTTTCACCTTCTTTTGAATTTCATGGACTTTGCCCTGATCAGCATCAGAGGTGCCTTAGTCAGTAGATGTGTGACAACTCGGATATAATTATGGTAAAATATATTTAAATCATGCTTATCTTATGTGATATGAATAATTTGTTATTAGTATATCTAATGTTAATTCATCATTTTTAGTCTAATCCTACCTTCATAAAGCATAAAATATTGAATTAGTTACAAATATAAAATTTTGAAGTTTTCGGTAGGAATGTTCATGTTTAAGACTAGTTTTGACCTTTATAAAATGTCAATTTACTTGAGGTGAAAATTATATAGTTGTTGAGAGGTGATTTAGGGTTGTAACCCAACAAACGGTGTGTGAAACGGAGGTCCAAGTAAGAAGTTACACTGAAATTACTAACCAGGCACAAATATGTCCATCCGTTTAAATAGTAATTTGTCCTTTATACCCAGCAAGTGTCTTAAAGTGATTGGTTGGAGGTGTAGGCTGGTTTGGCCGACCTTATACCTTTGAAATAACCCTATTCTACAACCAAAAGCATCCATCAAAGAGTTTTACCTTGAGGAAAGAGAATTAGGGAGTTTAGGAAGAAAAAGTGAGGAGAAAAAGTGTAGAAAAATCCGTAGAAATTACGTAAAAGTCCCGAAGGTAATCCTAATCGCAAATCTTGTTATTTTTCTTATATTACTTATTTAAATGATAGAAATCATCATTTGTTTACTAAAATTTCATCCCTTTATATATATGTATGGTTAGATGCAAGTTTAAGTTAAGTTGAATGTACAAACCCTTAAAACTGCTTTGTAATTGAAATCCCTTGCATTCAAACTTGAATATATTTTTATGTGCTTACTGTAATTGAGAAATTCCAATTGTATATAAAACTAGAGTCATATATTCATATCATATCCGAAAATTAGAATTTATATCCTTGTGGTTAGGCCTTAGTGATGATTTCAAGTTGGTATATAATTGTTGTTTGTATATTTCATTTCGGTATGCCCTAAGTTTAGTCAAGATTTTGACATAGCAAATGAAGTCAAAAAATTATGAAACTTTAATTCTATATTATTAATTATGTGTAATGAACATGTGGTGAAAATCATGGAAAGTTATTTTGTAGAAAAAGTATGAAAATTCTTGGAAATTGAAGGAACAATAGAGGATCTTGTATGGCAGATTTCTTGTGTTGTAAAGAAATGGTCATAACTTGCTCTAGAAATCTTGAAAAATTACATCGTCACTTGTAATGGAAAGTATATTTAGATATGATTTTATATTGATAAGATTGGATACCTGTAGTTGTGCAATTTATGAATATAAGATGGTTAAGTATGTACGATAATAATTTGAGGCCATACTGGATACCCCATGAAAGAATATGGTTATCTCCTCTTTCCAAAGAGTATTTTAAGTACATGTTTCATGTGTATATACATTGAGAAGTATGCTTTCATATTTAATTGGGTTTAGTTTAAATCCATTATGAGGTATTTTCTACGGTTGAATGTTCATAACTTTATCAACATATGTACCATTGTTTTGTCTTTACTCATGTTTCATGGAATGTGACTTAAGTGGAATTATATTGTTGTTGTATAGTCATTGAAAGTTACATAATTATGTTAGGATAATACTTATGATTGAGATTTAGTACTGATTTAGTTGGATTGACAGGTGTAAGGTCTAATCTACCCAGTTTAGCTCCACCCGAATGAAACGTGAATATGTAGTTGACAACCCAAGGTGAGTGTACTCACTAGAAAGAGATATTTGTATCATGTTATTGATATGATCAGAATATAATTAATATGAAATTGATCATCTCAGTTTACTGAAATGGGAGGTTACTCTCCGACCCGGAATGGGGGAGATTTGTCTATTAATGACAAGGAGTTACTCCCCGACCAGGAATGGGGGAGGATTGTCTATTACAAACAAGATGCGTGAATCTTGATTCAGAAAGTTAGGTCATTCATTATGAATAATACGGATAAGTTAATACATAATTATATGGACATGATTTATTGCATTTAAATTCATGCAGTAGCATAGTAGTGATGCATTCACTAGGCTATTTTGCTCACGGTTCCTATGTTCACATTTTTTTTAGGTAACGCGATGTCAGTGCCAAATCTAAGAGGTCAGGTTAGGTTATCCAGGAATGGGAGAAACAATAACTTTGTGTAAATTTAAATGATGTAATTAAGTTAACTTATCCTTCAAGAAGTTTGTAAATGCATAACTACTTTAATGTTGTAAAGAATTTTTAGTTGTATGGATTTATGTTGATGACTCTGAAATTAAAACTCGTGTTTATGGTTTGGTTGAATTAATTATGGTTTGACTCACTTTGACTTTCAAACTTAATTATAAGTAACTGGGTTGGGGTATGTCAGCTTTTGGTATCAGATCCTAGGTTTTAGAGTTTCTGAAGTTAGAAGAGTCTAGATTTGGCAGTGAATGTAAGAAATATGTTTTGTTTCGTACTAACAATTACGTTGGGAAATATATATATATCTGCATGTTGTTATATCTTTGATCCATTTCAGATATAATAGAATGGAAGGAGGGAATGTGAATATGGGAATAAAAGATGACGCTTCAAATATGGCAGCAGAGGCGGAGGTTGAGCAACCTGTTCGTGGAAATGTAGAACTCGACCCAGAATAATTGACAAACATGCAAAAAATGGCACGCGCTATGACTTTAATGGAAGAGAAGTAAAATAGATTTATGGCTCAGATGGAAGAACAACAGGCCAGGCAACTGGAGGCACAAGCATTGGCCAGGTCTGAGGAGGTGATACACCGGGAAGAAAGGAGTATTTAACATGAGAAATTTATTAAAATGAATCCACCCTCATTTGAAGGAGCACTTGATCTAGAAGAGGCAGAAGTATAGGTTAAAGAGATTGAACTTATTTTTGGGGTAATGAGAATGCCTGAAAATCAACGAGTGACCTTGGCGACGTATATGCTGAAAGGAGAAGCTAAGTATTGGTGGGATGCCACAAAACATTTGTTGATTACTCCAGGAGGTGGGAATGTGATCTCATGTGATGCTTTTGTTAAAGCTTTGTATAACAAGTATTCCCCCCCCCCCCCCCCAATGTATCGAAAACAAAAGGAGAAAGAATATTTCATGTTGAATCAGGGAAGCATGACTGTTTGAGAATACGAAGCTAAGTTTACAGCCTTATCTCGATTTGCTTCGAGGTTTATACGGAATGAAGAAGATATGTGCAGCCGATTTCTCGATGGACTAGAGTTAGTTATTAAATCAAGGTTGTCGACTTTAAAGACTATTAATTATTCAGCCTTGGTGAATAAATCCATGCTGGTAGAAAAGGATGTGAATGAAGAAAGAGGAAAACGAGAACGAAGAACAAAGAGAAATAGATTCGATCCAAACTATCAAAAGGGTAGCGATACCGAATATTTAAGGTTTGGAGGGCAGAAATTCCAACATGGCAGAGGTGGCAGTAGTTTGCAAAAGGGTGAATCTAGTGGTGGGAGAGGTTCAGGAGTTTCAGCATAAGGAGATTCAAATATTTGTTTCTTTTGTGGGATATCGGGTCATATAACGAGAAATTGTCCAAAATTACTGAATATAGAATGTTTTAACTGTCATCAGAAGGGCCATCTGAGAAAGAATTATCATATTTTATCAAGAGCGATTTCAGTTAGTAGTGCAGGGCCTCATAAAGGATCCTCTCCAGGCAGTGCCACCAAGAGAAGAGGTACAGAACAAGCAACTGAATCGAGGGCAGGAGGAAGAGTGTTTACAATGACGCTGCAAGATGCCCATGCTACACCGGAAGTGGTTACAGGTAAACTTTATATTGCAAACAAAGATTTATATGCACTCATTGATCCTGGATCTACGCATTCATTTTTGGCATTACATATTGTTTCATATTTAGGTAGACCATGTTCATTTCTCAATTATGCCTTATATATTTCTACCCCAATGGAAAGTGTAATTCTGGTGGAGCATGTTTATAAAGATTGTGTCTTATGAATGGGGGAGCGAGATTTTTATATTGATTTGATACCGTTGGACATTCGGGATTTTGATATTATATTGGGGATGGATTGGTTATTATCGTATCGTGCTTCCATTAATTATTTTCGAAAGGAAGTTACATTTCATCTGCCAGGTGAACCTGAGTTCCAATTTATAGGATAAAGGAACGTTGTTCGTAATTGTCTTATATCAATAATTAAGAGTATGATATTATTGAGTAAAGGTTGTACAGGGTATTTAACTTATATTGTTAATACTAGTAAAGAGACAGTTAAAATTCAAGATATACTCGTGGTTAGAGAATTTTCTGATGTCTTCCCAGAGGAATTGCCAAGATTGCCACCCGATAGGGAAGTGGAGTTTTCCATTGAATTAGTTCCAGGTTTTGGTCCAATTTCCCTTGCTCCATATAGAATGGCACCGACAGAGTTGAAAGAATTAAAAGTGCAATTACAAGATCTGATAAGCAGAGGTTTCATTAGGCCTAGTGTTTCACCATGGGGAGCCCCAGTATTATTTGTGAAAAAGAAAGATGGGACAATGCGATTATGTATTGATTATAGGCGATTGAATAAGGTGACCATTAGAAACAAGTACCCTCTACCTCGTATCGATTGTTTGACCAATTACAGGGGGCCACAGTATTTTCGAAGATTGATTTGAGATCGGGTTACCACCAATTGAAAGTAAAGGTTGTATTTCCAAAATAACATTTCGGACTCGATATGGGCACTATGAGTTTTTAGTGATGCCATTTGGATTGACTAATGCTCCAGTAATTTTTATGGACAGGTATTCCACCCTTTTATTGATTCATTTGTAATTGTATTCATAGACGATGTGTTGATTTACTCGCATAGCATGGAGGAACATGAGAAACATTTGAGACTTGTATTGCAGATTTTGAGAGAGAAGAAATTATTTGCTAAATTCAGCAAGTGTGAGTTTTGGTTGAATGAAATTATGTTTTTAGGGAATGTTGTCTCGGGAAATGGGATATATGTTGATCGAAATAAGGTAGAACCGATCGTTGAATGGGAGAGTATTCCTAGGATTGGCAGGTTACTATCGCAGATTCATTAAGGGATTATTAGCAATAGCATTACCATTGACAAAGCTGACTCGTAAAGAAGTGAAGTTTGTATGGGATAAAGAATGAGAGAGGAGTTTTAAAGAATTAAAGAATCGGTTGGTTTCAGCTCTTATACTTACTATTCCTCGTGGGAATGAGTCTTTCATAATTTATACAGATGCTTCATTTCAGGGGTCAGGATGTGTTCTTATTCAGAATGGGAAAGTAATAGCATATGCTTCCAGAAAATTAAAGACGCATGAACGAAACTACCCTACGCATGATTTGGAGTTAGCATCTATTATGTTTGCTTTGAAGTTATGGAGACATTACTTGTATGGAGAAACTTGTGAGATATATATGGATCATTAAAGCTTGAAATACTTGTTTGCAAAAAAAAATTGAATTTGAGACAAAGGCGTTGGATAAAGCTGATTAAAGACTATGACTGTACCATTCATCATCATCCTGGTAAGGCCAATGTAGTAGCAGATGCTTTGAGTTAAAAATCATCGGGGAATCTAGGTTGCATACAGTGTGCATGTGTGGGAAATATCCTTGACTGGCATCGATGGGTATTGAATTAAGGTTTTCAAAAAGGGTAGGCTTATTAGCACATGTCACAGTGAGACCTTTATTGGCAGAACGCATAAAAAATTTGCAAATCAGTGATCCATTCCTTGAGAAGAAGAAACGAGATGTCCTAGATGGAAAAGAGAGTGACTTTGAGATTAAGAATGATGAATCATTGTGTTATAAAAATAGAATTTTTGTACCGAATGATCCACCCTTAAATAAGGATATATTGGAAGAGGCACATAGTTCTATTTACTCTATGCATCCGGGAGGTACCAAAATGTACAGAGATTTAAAAGAGTATTACTGGTAGAACAATATGAAACATGAGATTGCAAAGTTTGTAGCTAAATGTTTAGTATGGTAGCAAGTAAAGGCGGGGCATCAGAAGCCGGCGGGATTATTACAGTCATTGCCTATTCTGAAATGGAAGTAGGAACATATAATAATGGACTTTGTTACAGGATTACCCCAATCACCAAAGGGGCATGATTCTATTTGGGTGATTGTAGACCGATTGATGAAGTCATCCCATTTTCTTCTAGTTAAGACCACCTACACTGTTGACAAGTATGCACGTATGTACGTTGATGAGATTATCCGTTTACATGGAGCACCAGTGTCAATTGTATCAGATAGAGATCCAACGTTCACTTCTAAGTTTTGGCCTCATTTACAGAATGCCATGGGTACAAGCTTGAAGTTCATCACTGCATTTCATCCATAAACCGATTGGCAATCTGAAAGGATGATTCAAATATTAGAAGACATGTTACGAGCTTGTGTATTTGACTTCAAGGGTAGTTGGGATGATCATTTGCCATTAATGGAATTCTCGTATAATAATAGTCATCAGTCCACCATTGGTATGTCTCCGTATGAAGCTTTATATGGGAGGAGATGTAGAATGCCTTTGTGTTGGGATGAAGTAGGTGAAAGGAAACTTTTGGGTCCTGGATTGATTTATATGACAACAGAAAAGATTAAAATGATTCAAGAACGGATAAAGATAGCGCAAAGCAGACAGAAATTTTATGCAAATAAAAGGAAGTATCCATTGGAATTTTAGAAGGGAGATTTTGTATTCCTACGTATTTTACCATGGAAAGGCGTCATGAGATTTGAAAATAAGGGAAAACTAAGTCCAAGATACATTGGGCTATATGAAGTGCTGGAAAGAATTGGGACCATGGCATATATATTAGCTTTACCTCCAAATTTATCCCATTTACATGATGTGTTTCACGTATCTATGCCTCGTAAGTATTTGGCGAACCAATCTCATCAGTTGAAAACTCAACCAACTGAACTGAAGGAAGACTTGTCGTACATCGAGGAACCATTGGAAATTATTGATCGTAAGTACCAAGTATTGAGGAATAAAGTTATTTCCTTAGTTAAAGTTATCTGGATGAGCCATGGAGTTAAAGAAGCAACTTAGGAAAGAGGATAGCATGAAGAAACAATATCCCCATTTTTTTTGTAAGTGACCTTCATATTAAATTTCGGGGATGAAATTTTCTAGGGGGGAAGTTGTGACAACCCGGATATAACTATGATAAATTATATTTAAATCATGCTTATCTTATGTGATATAAACAATTTGTTATTAGTATATCTAATGTTAAGTCATCATGTTTAGTCTAATCCTACCTTCATAAAGCATGAAATATTGAATTAGTTACAACTATAAAATTTTGAAGTTTTCGGTAGGAATGTTCATGTTTAAGACTAATTTTGACCTTTATAAAATATCAATTTACTTTGTGACACCTCGCCTAATTAAATACCGAGTGATCAGTCCTTTATTAAATTATAACCAAGGTGAACGGTTGGTTCATTCTTAGCATCACTGTCGCAAAAATAACTTTTCCAATTAAGCACCCTAAATAATTAAGTTAAGTGACAAAACCATTTTTAAATCATCAATTTCCAACTTTAATTTAAAACCAATGTTTAAACCTTTTCATAATCCATAGTTTAAAATCCCACAATAACAAGACTGGAAAATAATCCAAGTAATATAAGCAATCAACTAAATAATTCCAACATGAAAACTTCGAAGGAAAACATCCTGACAGTAACAATCCTAAAATATAAGTGCTAGAAATAGACAATCACAATCTCTGATAAAACTAACTGAATAATGGAAAAGGGCGACACATGCCCAACTGGATAAAATAAATCTAGAAGTGGAATTAATAATGACGTCGTCTAAGCAAGAGGCCTGCAACTCCCACCTAAGCTGCAGCACGTTCCTTCCAAAGGATCCTATGCAAGATGCCCCTGTGGCTGGGCACCTGTAATATATACATATATATACAAGAGAGAGGAGAAAATAGGAAACGGGTCAGAGCCCGATTGTAAAACAGTTTAAAATTAGTTTAGAAAGTATTTAAAATGCTTACCGGCTAATGCAACAATTATATTAGTGTGCGGCACTCTCTTGAGAAATTCTCACCTCTCTTCTAATGTGCACACCTACCGCACTATTTATCCCAACAGTTTAGCTTATCTTAAGTTACTCATAAGGTCTCATGCCGACAGTTTCTAGTTGTTAAGAGAATTAATTTTAAAAGTAAAGTTCTCACATAACCTCATTTAATTATAAAGTTTCTCAGTTTTGCTTCACACGTTTTTTAAACACTCACCCAAGTTGAAATAATTATTCATTACTTACCTACCTTTAGTCACAGTAGATAGTTCCCAAATTTCAAGTTTATATATATATATATATTAATCACTCATATAATATATATATATACATATATACAATCGACATCCCACATAAATTTATGGTGCTAGCATACTCTGCTATCAAGTCCCCGTATCACTCGTACTAAGGGAAGTACTAGTTCGGAATCACTCTCGAACTGTATTAACACAAAACACATACAAATTGTGGCGAAGCATAGTTCCAAGTCACTAAGAGGTTAGCACATACACTCACGTCTCTTAGGACCGTCTGACTATCGGTCCGATAGCCTGTACCAAGGATTTCTATGTTCTAGGGTACAAGTCAATATCCCCCATAAAGGTCCCATCGAGATAAGACTGTCCCAGCGCGGTAACCTCAGTAATAGCAAGTAGCGCGGGCATGATTTTTACACGTATATAGTGTATACACAACACAACCATATATGTATACTGCTATTCCCATTTTTAATTTAAGTACGCCCACGACCCATACTTATGATATTTATTCTCATTGCACATTACTAGATTATCCCGTATAACGGTTTGCCTCTTTTTCTTATTTATGGGATTATTTCAACTTACTACGTAACACTCGTGAATTCCTATTTCCCCAAGTGTAAATTCAGTAGGTACTCATTTATTTTACAACATAACTTTCTTACGAGTCTCACCCTTTAAACACATGTTCCCATTTTCTTAAGTGTAAAACACCTTTGTTAAATATTAATCTCGTCTTACATTAAGGGTTCCATTTTTATAAAGCCCTACTGGTCTTCTTTATCTCCCAAAATATTCTAACAATAATGTCCAAGAATTTCTATTCATTTAAGTTGGAACCAACTATTTGAAAAGGGGAATTCGAGTTTTCCAGGAGGGGTCGATCGATCGATGGCAGGTGCTCGATCGATCGATGCGTCGATCGATCGATACTCCTGGGTCGATCTATCGATCAAGCAGGTATGGCGAATCTGCAGAATTTTCAGTTACGGGAATGTTATACAAAAATCATTCGAATCAACATTTTTTATTTCCAAACTTCCAACCAATTACACCACAAGTGTTATATTCCGAAATAATGATTATTCTACGTAAGGCATGCGAGTTTCCATCAATTATAACAAATTAAACGGGTTAAAATCCAGAAAATTTCAAGAACCCTAATAATTCCTTTAATTTAGTTCTTCCCATTATTTTTCCAGATTTTCTACTCCTAACTTAATGAATTTAGTGGTTCAACCTCTACATGTGATTTATATTTCCAGAATACATCTTTTATCTCAACAACATGTAAATCAAAGTCTCCCAAACATGCTTTCTTTCATGAAAACTAGTCCTAAACAACCCTAGACTAACATCATTGAAGCATTAACTGAATTAGAGCAAGATAAATACTTGCCTAGGAATTCTTGGTTCAGATTAGTGGACAGATTTGTGTGATTGCGATCCTCATTGCGCGATCTAAAGTTTGGCGGCAACGCCGATGCAAACGGTGGAGTTCTTGGCCTTGAACTCCTTGGAGAGCTTCTTCTCTTCCCTTCCAATGGTCGTCTTAGGTTTTTGGTTGTTCTAACCCTAGAAGACAACTCCTATTATCTGATATACTCTTAGGAATTTCTTGGGTTTTCATGCCCAAAAATGTAAAATGTCCAAAAAGCCCTCCCGGGGTGTTAATTAGGCCTAGAAACGCCCCGAGACCCAAACTAAACCCCCGGGTACATTATTTTGATTATCTCGACCTTTTCGTACACACTGGCGCACTCAAAATGACCATACGGGTGACTTATAATTTATTCACTTTTAATAGTCCGAATTTAATCCCGACACGACACAAGCGCGTCCCGATAAATTTCCAAAATTATCAAATTAGATTCTCGTGATAATTTTACTAAATACAATTACACCTCTTACTCTACTCATAAAGTAATTTACACTACAATTCCAACAATTACTAACTCTTATCACGCTAGTAAGTATTTAAATGATTTTTCGGATTAATATTAAATTAATATCTCTAATTAAATTTAATAAATTCCCAAAATTAAAAGTCACAAAAATACGGGGTATTACAACTTGAGGTGAAAACTAGATAGTTGTAGAGAGGTGAGTTAGGGTTGTAACCCAATAAACGGTGTGTGAAAAGGAGGTCCGAGTCAGAAGTTACACCAAAATTACTAGTTGTAGAGAGGTGAGTTAGGGTTGTAACTCAACATGTGTACCATTATTTTGTCTTTGCACATGTTTAATGGAATGTGACTTAAGTGGAATTATATTGTTGTTGTATAGTCATTGAAAGTTACATAATTATGTTAGGATAATACTTATGATTCAGATTCAGTACTGATTTAGTTGGATTGACAGGTGTGAGGTCTAATTAACCCAGTTTAGCTCCAACCGAAGGAAACATGAATACGTAGTTGACAACCCAAGGTGAGTGTACTCAATGGAAAGAGATATTTGTATCATGTTATTGATATGATCAGAATATAATGAATATGAAATTATTCATTTCGGTTTATCGAAATGGGAGGTTACTCCCCGACCCGGAATGGGGGAGATTTGTCTATTAATGACAAGGGGTTACTCCTCAACCAGGAATGGGGGAGAATTGTCTATTACAAACAAGATACGTGAATCATGATTCAAAAAGTTAGGTCATTCATTATGAATGATCCGGATAAGTTAATACATAATTATATGGAAATGATTTATTGCTTTTAAATTCATGCAATAATATAGTAGTGATGCATTCACTGGCCTATTTTTCTCACGGTTCCTATGTTCACATTTTTTTCAGGTAACGCGATGTCACTGCCAATTCTAGGAGGTCATGTTAGGTTAGCCAGTAATGGGAGAAACAATAATTTTATGTAAATATAAATGATGTAATTAAGTTAACTTATCCTTCAAGAAGTTTGTAAATGCATAACTACTTTAATGCTGTAAAAAGTTTTTAGTTGTATGAATTTATGTTGATGACTCTGAAATTAAAACTCGTGTTTATGGTTTGGTTAAATTAATCATGGTTTGACTCACTTTGACTTTCAAACTTAATTATAAGTAACTGGGTTGGGATGTGTCAAGATGTCTCTGCCCGACCACCTTCTTCGGCACGTGGAGGAGAGCCTGGATTATGCTCTCCAAAGAGCTCAGACTCTGCTGAGTCATTGGCCTTTGTTAAGGCAACATCCCATTCTTCCTTAAAGTTGGACTTATGGATAAAAGACAACTGGAGTTTGGCATCATCAAAGGCTTCCTCATATCCAGTCGGTAGACAGCGTCCTTAGCTTTGGCCAAAGTTTTCGATTAGCCTCCATTAGTTAGTCATGCTCGGCCACTACTTAGTCATATTTATCCTTAATTTTATCATACTTGACCTTTAACTTATCAAGATCTCTCTTCAAATCAGCCATCGTTGATATGGTGGACTCCTTCTCTGATTCATAAGACTTTTGAGCGAAAATAAGGGCAGACTCAAAGTTCTTCGGAGTTGTGTTTCGGTCATCGATCACTCGAGATTGCTTTTAGCACTTCTCCCGACTGGTGATAAATTCAGACATAATTTTAGACCTGTCAATGGGTCGTGTTGAGTCATGTTCATGTAATTTTTTATCGTGTTTGGGTCTTATTGGGTTCATGTCTAAACGGGTGACTTTCTTATCGTGTGAAAAAATCCTTAATACCCATTAAGATAATGAATTATTTTTAATTGTATACAAGTTGACATATTATCTCATTGTTGAATCCAAATAGACCCATTAATTCATTGACATTACTAAATCTCTCATTTAATAAAATTCATTATGATTAAATTAACATTATGTTACATAACTTATTTATAAGTTCCAAAAGTATATCTTATTTACTTAAATTAGTGGGTTATAACAGGTTTTATCGGGTATTAACGGGTGAAGGGGGTCAACCCTTACCCGACCCATTAACTATCATGTCTTATCGAGTTGGCATTGATATGACCCGAACTCATAAAGGGTCCACCCATTAACTTATAACTTTGTGTCGGTTCGTGTCGTGTTATTGTCTCGTGCCTCATTTTTTCAGCTCTACACAAACTGCTTAAAAAGGGAATAAGACACTATCATAATTATAAAGCTTAATCCAAATAGCAACGTGGAAAAGAAAATTTGCGCTTACCAGAGACAACGCCTAAGCGTCGTGTGTTATTGAAAGCTCATCATGCATCAACTGGTTAACTTTCTCACAGTTGAGCGCAAGCACTCCTCTTTTTAACAGTCCAAATGCTAAAAATTCATTCTTGGCCACCGATATTACCTGGTGGCCCTTCCCACGATCGTAGGCATTTCCCTTTTGGGGAGGGATGAAATCAACAGAGGAAGAAGTGGTCTTATCCTTCTTATTCTTTTCCCGAATAGGGAAATCCAATGCTAGAGCAGAAGGTTCTCCAAGTTCCATATTTTTATAAGCCTTAGGTAGGTATTATGTCATCTTCATCGACTAAAAGAATCCTCTTTTTTGGGGCTATCAATTTTTCCTTGGCGTCCGAGATAGCCTCAACATTTAATGAATCGAATGAAGAAGAAGTGGAATATCCGTCACTCGCTGAAGGGAAAGGGACGTCAGGGATTGAATTTACTAGGCGAGCAGTGAAACTACTAATAGAATTCTTATACTCGAGTAGTAAATATGTAAACCTTGGGTGATCACCACCTTGAACAAATGGAAATATCAACCTCCAAACCTTGATCAATTCATCCCTGTTAAAATGAGAGGGAAAAGTCTCTTTCTTCTTTGATCAAGTTTGACAAAAAATAATTGATCAGTAATGGCATCAACAAATAAAATTCAAAATACAATTACTAAAAATTTAGCATATTTCCCTTCCTCTCTCCAAGCACGTAAATCCTCGACATTGCTCACTCTCAAGAAGGGGTGGATTTTAGTAATTTCTGACAATAAAGCCTTGATTCCAGTAGACCTTATTAGAATTAGGAAGGTTGATAACTAAGACTTTATCATCCTTTCTCGCCTTCAGGTAAAGGACCCCATTAATTGTGTGGGACCAAGAATAGCAATACTTAATTTTTAGAATCCCTATTTTGGGTCCCATACAACTCATTGATTCTATAGATGCCATTGATAATTCGCCAGGTATTTAGAATGCATTGAGCAGGAACCACTTTAAAGAACTCATAAAACTCCAGAAATAATTAATTTGGGGGAAATGTTATTCCCCCCTCAACCACTGAAAGGGTATGGATCTAGTGTCCCCCTTACCAGTGGTGCAATCTTTAGGAACTTCATCACATTCAATTGTCACCTAAGAGGGAATCAAATACACCCTCCTAAATTCCCTATAGTTCTTTCATTAATAAAGTACATTATTTTTTATCATGAAGGCAGAGGAGGGCATCACTCAAAAGAAGTGAAATTGTTAAGACAGAAAATGGAAAAACGAAGTTCAGATTGATAATGAAAGAAAAGGAAGTTAAGGATGAAGAAGACTTACAGGCAAAGTGCATAAAGGCTGAAGCTCCAAGCGTGTGTTTTAAATGAAGTAGAGAATGCAAGTGATGGTATATACATTTGATTCAACTTTTGATTAAATTTAACCACCGGTTCATTTTTTGAAACATTACTAGAATGCCCTTATTAGAACAAAATAAGTACGGGCGTATCCCTCCAAGATTCAATGGTCAAAATAGTATCCGACCCACTCACAGTTATTTTTTAAGTATTTATTTAGATACACTCTCCAATGAAAATCAGCCTTTTGGGCCGACTAACTATTCAAGCCATCCAGCTTCTAAAACCTCTTCGCCCCATTTGAGCCAAAGAGTTTTGGGGGTATTTTTAAAGTATAAGCTGAGCGTCATAAACACAAGGGCTCGGATAGGTCCGGAACTAGAAATAAGGCAAGCTTAATAAATAAAAAGCGTGAGACGTCGTAAGAGATAATTACACAAAGATAACTCTGTCATGCAAAAATCTCGGAGAAGATTAAAATGAATTATGAAACGTCTCAATCAACAACTCAAAGAAGTCCAATACGATTTTGCCTCCTCCACCTCTATAAATGTAACCCTCACCCTAGAGAAAAGGGGACATATAACTTTGTGATATTTAAACACAGAAAAGTAATAAAAGAGAAAAACACCCTGTGGATGTAGGCGATAGTGAACCACGTAAATCCTTTGTTGTGAGATTGTTTTACTCGTAGTTTGGCCTTAACTTCTTATATTTATTCATTGTGATTATTTGCACTCGCAGATGTATTTAGTCAGATTTAGATGTAATTTCACCTCTTAATTATTTAGAGACAATTATAGTTGTTAAGCTCTTATTTTGTTAAAAAAACAAACAATATTTAGTGTGGTGACAATTATATTCAACACAAATAAATGAGAAAACACAATCACCAAAGGAAATAAAGAATTGAAAATGTCAATCACACAACAAAATATGTACGTGGTTCAGCATGAATGCATACGTCCACGGTGGTGTTCTCGATATTATTTCTATATGCTCCGAAGAGTGCTTTACAGAGAATATATTGCATGCCTCTTGCCCCAGGCCTAGGGTTTGTTATATATATGTTTGTTCTCGGGGAGTGGGGATGTTGGACTCCCCCACGTCCATCTTCTTCTCCTAGAATATCTCCTTATGAGATTCTAGGAGTAGACAAAGTCGTATACGAATTCATAAAGATACAAGGGTCCCAGACTTTGGGCCGCTTCTATTGGGCTACTCGTCTGGTCCTGTTGATGGCAAATCCAGGTACCCACAATTGCCCCTAAAGTTGTTGGGCCACAATTTGGGCTCAATAAATTTAAATGATTTGTTATAATGGCTCTCTTGTAAATTGTGTAACTCTTCCCAAGATTAGAGTTCTCTACTTGATTTTGGCGACAACCTGCTTCGGGTTTCATGTGATATGATTAGAAATGCTTAAAAGGTTACTTGGAATAGCATTTTCATACCGTCATTCCAAGCTTCTTTTTTACTTTCTCATCCTCCTGAAACTTCCGTTATTACGCTCTTCTCTCTAGGCCTTCGTTACTTTTCTTTTAATCCTCTTCGTCATCTGGGCTTGTGATCTTGCGTCGTCCAAGTGAAACCTTCATCCCGTAAGTTCCTTTTGCTTTCTCTCTATTTTTTTTCTGTCGAGTTTGCTTTGAATTCATAATTAGGGTTTATAATTGATGAAGATAGGCAATAGGTCTGTATCTGAGTTTAGGAAGTTCTATAATATCCCAGACTGGGTAAAAATTGAGTGCGCCTCTGTCCCTAAGAATGTCAAAGGGATAGAGAATGCTCATTGGATTCATGTCCTCTTGCTGTCCCAAGGGGGGCTCACCTTCCCTCTGAACAATTTATTTTTACATTTCTTTGATTTCTTTGATTACTTCAATATTGTTCCTGCACAGTGCTCGCCAAATGTTTGGAAGATAGTTAATGGTGTCCATCGAATAAACCAACTTTATGGCACTAAATTAGAGCTTGCTGAAATTTGTTTTTGTTATTCCTTCTCTCGAACTAGTTTTGGCTTTCTTTACCTCAAGGCCAGGAGTCCTGATATGGTATTGGTAGTAAACATACCTGATTCCCATAAGGATTACGGGCAAGAGGGTTTTCTTGCTAGAAATTGGTAATTTCCCCCCCATACTGAGGGGTCGAGGTCTGATAGATTCACAGTCCCCTTTCATGGGGAGGAGTACATAAGTAATCTTAGCCTTTGCTCTGCTCTTTTGCTTTTCTGTCAATGTTTGATTTTTCTAATATTTTTTTATTATTCTTTCAGCAAGGATAAAGAACTTGGAACCTACCCTTAGTGAGATTCGAGCTGCCAAGCTGATTAAAGCTTGGAATATCAGAGAATCTTTGGCTGGCGGTGAACATCCCCGGGTAGCTTCTTTTCTTCTGGAGTATAAAAACATCGGGTCCAGTTTCATTGCGTGGCCTGTAGACAACATTCCTGATTTGGATATTACTAAAGAAGTTACTGAGGACCCCATTCAATTGGACGAGGAAGAGATCAGTTCTGAAAGTGATATTAGAGGAGGTGCTGAAGGTGGTACCAGTGAGGCGAGCTCTAGTAGTGAAGGTTCTTCCAGCTCGAAAGAGGTTTCTAAGGCTCAAGGGTGTTCTGACGAGTCGAGAAGTTCTAGCGAGGCAGAAATGGTTTCTCCTAGAAGAAATCTGATTAGGGATGATGATGATGAGGATGATGTGCTTCTTGCTCAACGGTCGAAGAAGCAAAAGTCTGGCGGTGGGGATGTTCCCATCTGTTCTTAGTCTGGTGCTCACGAGCAGAAGAAGAGAAATGAGGAGGAACAGTTGAGAGAGAGAGAGAGAGAGAGAGAGAATAAGAGGAGAGGAAGAAGGTTGAAGAGAAAAAGAAGGTGGAAGAGAGGAGCAGAGTTGAGAGAGAAGAGAAGAGGAGGAGAGTGGAAGCGAGGATGAAGTTTGGGCAAGCTTTAGTTCTCGTGTCTGCGTTGCCCGAGGGGGCCTCGGTCACCACCTTTCCCTAACTGGCTTCTGCGTTGTTTGAGCGAGCAGTTTTGCCCACTAATCGACAGAGGGCAATGGGGACTGACCAGTTAGCCCTGCAAGTGAGCCAGATATTAGCCTTGGTAAGTCTGTTTTTATAATTTAATACTTATAATATTCTGTTCTATGCTTTTTCCTAATGTTTCCTTTTTATTTACAGTTTGTGACCGAATTCTCTATTCTCTACCGTACTCGAGATGAGCTGGTGGGTAGGAATGCAAATTTGGAGAAGCAGAACGCTAAATTAAAGGGGAAGGGTGCTGAGCTGGAGGCCAGCTTAAAGGCCGCCAACGAGGCTCAGAAATCCTCTGATCTCGCCCTCGTTGATGCTAATAGAATGAAGGAGGTGGCAATGAAGGAGCTGAATGAGTTGCGGTAGTCTTACGACTTGACCTGCACAAGAAAGCTCATCGTGGTTGAGGAGAATAAGGTGCTGGTAGAAAAGCTAAAGAGGATAGAGTCCAAGGCGACTACCATTAAGGAAAGTTCGTACAATTCTGGGGGGGCTGCCGCATATGAGGATGCTGATGCTCAAATAGGCTACATCAGCCGTCTGAACTTCAAGAAGGGTTGGAACAAAGCTCTTCTGGCTGCCGGGGTGGATGTTGATTCACCCTTGTTCGATGAGCATGATCCAAGCCCAAAGCTAGTTGTAGACGAAGCTCCTACCCCAACCGTCGAGGGTGTTGCCTCGGCCTCCCAGACTGTTCATGTTAGTTCTCCTCCTGCTCGGGGAACAACAGTTGTTTCTTCCAAGGGAGATGCTGCTACTGCCGCTGACAAGGGAAAGCAACCAGTTTCCTTAAAACAAACTGAGGTTGCTAGCTAGTTTGCTCTTAAGACTTATCTGTATTTTTATTTTATTTTTACTCCTTCTTTTTTAATTATCGATGTAATTGGACCCCTTTATTTCAATGAAATAAAAATACTTTCTTTCCTGGGTATTGATTCTTCTATTTTCTACTACTTGTATGGCTTGTAGTTGATTGATGTTGATGAGTATATACATGCTACCTCTCAATTAGGAAGGATCCTCGGACCTAACGCGAGCACCCAAGTTCGTCAGGCCTTCGTTAGGATTTGTAAGTCTCTCAGGTTGAGAAATAAGATCTTTAAGGACCAGTCCGAGTTTATCGCTAAATTGAAGGATAAACTTCAGGAGATGGAAGAGGTTGGTGCCACTGTCTAAGAAGAAGTGAATACTTTGAGAGCTAAGCTCCTAGATGCCTCTGAAATCAATCAAGTTGGAGAAGTTCTTCAGAAGGAGAATGAGACTCTGAGGAGGGACTCAGGGAGGTTCTACCTCATCGGCTCAGCACTTCTCCTCCAGTCTTGCGAAGTTTTACCTCATCGACTGCTCCGCGAGCTGGTCCAGATGCAGAGGGCCCAACTAGGGAGATGGACGAGCTTTGAAAAGACGTCCGTCGAGCATATATGATTGTTGCTGAGCTTCAAAAGGATGTCACACGGCTGAGGCATCTGTTCAGGAAAGGTCCTCGACGAGTGTGGGCTGATGGTTATGACCAAGGTTGGACGGATGCTCGGATGAGGCTGAAAGAGTTTGAGGAGCTTGTCTTTATTAGGGGATGGTTGAGTGCCCTCAGGGAGTTACAAGTCTTAAGGAACTCACTACTCTGGTACCATCACGAGATCTCTCCTTCAACTTTGAAGCCTAATCCTTTCATGAGGGACGACCAATGGATCCCCATCGATGTTATCCCCAAGTAGCTGTTAGAGCCAAATGCGAATGAGGTCGAGGAATAATTGGATCCTCATCTGGACGATGGCCGAAGAACACAAGTGGCTGATTATTTTATTCAGAGGCCTCAGACTCATTAAGATTTTACCGGATGCAACTCATTGTATATGAAGTAATGTAAAATCGATGTTTTGGGCGATCTTATCGACTAAACTCGTGTTGTATATTCTTATTATAAATGTGATGAAGTAATATAATATCTATTCTTTGGACGACCTTGTTGACGAAACATGTGTTGTATGTTTTTACTTTATTTATTTCTCACTTGACTATCTTGGGCCCTTCGTGGTCGACTAGATTAATAGGGTTATTTTGTTGAGTAATTATCCTCCCAGTCCAGTATGCTTATAAGATACCATTCTGCCCTACTTTACCTTTTAGGTCGTGTCATCACACTCCCTTAGGCCTAAGTATGGCAATGGCGAGGACATACCTGGCGTTGGATGTTCCATCCGGTCAGGGTTTTGAGCCAAACATTGTTTGGCGACCAATTTAATTTGGCCGAACTGCCTAAGGGTCCCCTATAGGGATTTATATATTACCAGGGGCAATTCTAAGAGGTTGTTCGTGTTTCATAGCTTATACCTGAGGAGGGTGAATCCCTGCTTTTGCATATTTAGTAAAATGTCTGTCACTTTGAAAAGATGTGCAAGTCATAAAGTTTATAATACCAAACTAATACTTCAGAATGTTACACTTCAGAATGTCACTGCCAAACAATCTTTTATTAATCACAAGCAATAAAAACTGAGTTGTCAATTCCAAAAAAGATGAATGAAAAAAAAACTAGAAGTAGAATTTCTTCAGATTGGCTACGTTCCAAGCTTGAGGTATCTCTCTGCCCTCTAGCATTTCTAAGTGATAGTCCCCTTGTAGGTCGTTCCTTATTACCTTGAATGGTCCCTCCCAATTTGGACCCAGCTTGCCATCTGATGGTTTTACTGCGCTGCCAAGGACTTTCCTTAGGACGTAGTCCCTGATCTGGAATGTCCTTGGATTGAACTTCTTGTTATAGTGTTTCGCAAGATGTTATTGATAGCTCTCCAGCCTCATTAGGGCTAGTTCTCTTCGTTCGTCAACTAGGTCAAGTTCAGCGAGTAATGCTGCATCATTTTGGCCTTGGTCGACAAGGGTGGTTCTCATGGTTGGTAGGCCAGCTTCCAAGGGCATGGTTGCTTCCATTCCATACGTTAGGGAGAATGGGGTTTCCCCAGTTGCTCGTCGTGGGGTGGTGCGATAGGCCCACAAAATATGTGGCAGCTTACTTACCCATTCGCCTTTGGCTCGCTCTAATCGTTTTTTCAGCCCATTGATCTCTGTTTTGTTAGAATCTTCAGCTTGACCGTTGCTCTAGGGTAGGCCACCGAGAATAAATAGTGTCTGATCTCGTGTTCTTTGCAGAGGTTCTGGAAAGGGGCACTCTCAAACTGTGTTCCATTATCGGTGATGATGGTTCTGGGGATTCCAAAATGAGTGATTATATTCTTTCATATGAACCTCATCATATATGCATCTCAAATGTTCGCCAATGGCTCTGTTTCGATCCATTTCGTGAAGTAATCTGTTGCTACTAACAGATACTTGCGGTTGCCAGTGGCTGTAAGAAGAGGGCCTGTAATGTCCATCCCCCACTGGACGAAAGGCCAAGGGTGGTTAGTGACCTTAGGTCGCTGGCAGGTTGGTGGACCATAGGAGCATGTAGTTAACATTTCTTGCACTTGCGAGCATATACTGCATAATCCCTTTGCATATATGGACACCAGTAGCCATCCTTTATTGCTCGAAAAGCTAGCGACCTCCCTCTAATATGGCTTCCACAGATTCCTTCATAAAGCTCGTGTAGAACTTGCTCAACGTCCTTCGGGTGAACACATTGAAGGTAAGGGCTAGTGAATGATTTATTGTATAGTTTTCCCTCAGGAGATAAGTGAAAGCGAGCAGCGTGGACTTTTATCCGATGAGCGGTCTTCTTATCGTTTGGAAGTGTACCATCTCTCAAATAGTTCATCAAAGGGTCCATCCAACTGCTGACTCGATCTGAAGCATATGCTCCCTGTGTAGCAGCTCGTTGCTCTGGTTGATGCTTGGATGGGCGAGGAAGTCGATTGGGATCGTCCTCTTTAAGTCAAAATCGATTGCTGAACTTAGGGCTGCCAGGGCGTCGGCATGGCTGTTCTGTCCCCTAGGAAACTTTTGGACACTGACTTCTTTAAAGCTGGACATTAGCTCCCTTGCTAAGGCGAGGTAGCCTGCTATTCTTTTATCTCTTGCATTTAAGTACCCAATTATCTGGTTAGAGACCAGTTGTGAGTCGTCGAACACCTGCAGCTGCTTTGCCCCCAACGCCAGTGCCTTCTGTATGCCGGCTATCAAAGCTTCATATTCTGCCTCATTATTGGAGGCTTCAAATTCAAGCCTGATTCCTTGCTCGAGGATAGTGTCATTTGGTGTAATGAGTACAATGCCTACTCCTGCCCCCTTTAAGTTGGAGGCTTAATCAAAGAACAGTCGCCAGATTCCTACTGATGAGTGATCTTCCATTTACTTCATCAGTTGAGCCTGGTAGCAAGGTTGTTCGCCTATGAATTTTGTGGTGAAATCGACGAGTATTTGCCCCTTGATCGCATTCCTGGGTTGAAATTGGATGTCAAATCGTTTGAGCTCGACTGACTATTTGAACAATCTTCCAGACAGATCCATTTTCGGGGTGTGTTGTGAGGACAACGATAGTATGAGCTTCGAAGTAGTATTTTAGCTTCCTCTAAGCTATCACTAGTGCAAAAGCGAGCTTCTCTAGTAGTAGGTAGCGCTGTTTGGCATCAGGTAAGGTCTTGCTCGCGTAGTAAACTGGGTGCTAGACTTCTACTTTTTCGCATACTAGTGCAGAACTGATGGCGCGACTGGAGACGGCAAGATACAAATATAGGGGGTCATCTTCCTGAGGTATAACAAGCAGAGGTGGTGAGATAAGGTAAGCCTTGAGCTCCTCCAGTGCTTGTGAGCAATTTTGATTCCATTCTATTGCCTTATTCCCTCTCAAGTGTTGAAAGAACGACTTGCATTTCTTAGAGGACTTCAAGATGAAACGGTTCAAAGCGGCGAGCATGCCTGTGAGCTTCTGTACATCTCGTATCGTGCGAGGGGGTTGTACCCTGTTGATTGCATCGATCTGGTCTGGGTTGACCTCAATGCCTCTCTCGCTAAAAAAATATCCGAGGAATTTTCCTGACTGGACACCGAAGGAACACTTGCTTGCGTTGAGCTTCATTCAGTTTTTCCTGAGGATCTCGAAGGTATTTGATAGGTCCAAGAGATGGTCCTCTTTTTGCTTGCTCTTGACGAGCATATCATCAATTTAGACTTCCATAGTATCTCCCATTTGGTCTTTGAACATCTTGGTGACCAGCCGTTGGTAGGTTGCTCCCGTATTCTTGAGCCCAAAGGGTATAACTTTATAGCAGTATAATTCGACAGTAGTGATGAACGTTGTTTTGTCTTGGTCTGGTGCATATAAGGGGATCTCATGATACCCAGAATATTCGTCCAGAAAACTCATTCTATCGTGAGCTGCTATGGCGTCCACCAACTGGTCGATCTTTAGTAGAGGTAAACTGTCCTTAGGGCAGGCTCTGTTAAGGTTAGTGAAGTCTATGCAGACTCTCCATTTCCCATTGTTCTTTATAACTACTACTGAGTTGGATAGCCATTTGGGGAATTAAACTTCCCGTATGGATCCTGCATCCAACAGCTTTTCAACTTCTTTTTCTACGGCCTTAGCCTTCTCGAGAGCAGTTCGTCGTGCTTTTTACGCGATAGGCCTGAAGGTGGGGTCGACGTGTAGCCGATGGCAAACCATACTGGGATCAATACCAGGCAGTTCATATGGTTCCCACACGAAAACTTTTAGGTTGCTCCTTAGTAGTACCATCAATTCTTTTTTCTCTTGATCTGTAAGAGAAGTCCCGATAAAAAAACTCATGTCTTTCTCGCTTCCACTGGCTGGTATCTCCTCCAGGTTTTCAATGACTTGCTTAGAGGGGAGGAGCCTGGTCTCCTCCACTCCGAGCCTTCCATATCTTAACTGTTATTTTGAAGGTATCAAACCTTCTTGCTCCTCGACTTTCTCTTTGGCCTTTTAGACCTTTTTCTCTAGTTTTGGGCGGATGGCTGCTATGAAGCACCTTCTCGCCATCACCTGATCCCCGTGAATCTCCATTACTCCTCACTCAGTCACGTACTTGAGTTTCTGATGGTAGGTCAAGGGGACTGCCTTCATTGCATGTAGCCACCCTCTGTCGAGGATAACTTGATATGGCGAGTCGATGTCTACCACTAAAAACTCGATCATCTTGGATACACTTCCCGCCCTTACGAGAAGCACAATCCTCCCTAGTGGAACAGTCACTTTTTCGGCGAAGCTAACTAGAGGGACAGTGGCTTCCTTCAGGTCGGTAACGCTTAGCTTCAACTTCTTGAAGAGGTCAAGATACATTACCTCGGATGGGCTTCCCTGGTCGATGAGCAACTTGTCAACGTCATAGTTGGCTATCCTGAGCGTAATGATCAAGGCGTCATGATGTGGAGTTCTTACCCCCCAGGTCTTCATCTGTAAACACGATGTGCTTGCTGTAGTCGATGTCACCTGCTCGTCGACGCTTTCCTGACTGCGTCTTCGCTGGAATGATCTGAAAAGCTTGCATTACTACTGTAAGCTTTTTTACTTCCATCTGAGCTGAATTTTCTTGAATCTGCTTCATATCAGATGCCCCATAAATTATTGCAAACTCATGGCCAACATCGTCTTCGAGTACATTATTGGGTCTTATATCTCCATTAGCAGCGACTTTCTCTGCCTTCTTCTCTACAAACTCGTTCAGGTGCCCAGTCTGGGCCAATTCCTCGAGGTGGGACTTAAGAGCCTTGCAATGCTCGATCTTATGTCCTCCCTCCTTGTGAAAAGTGCATCTCAACGCATTATTAGGTATCTCCTCCCATCTTTCTGGGCCACTTAACAAATGGCTCGTCTTTGATCTTCGCAAGGATCTTGTAAATTGGTTCTTTGAAGACAGTGTTCACTGCTTGAAATGCTTTCGAAGCATCGTTCTTGGCTCCGTTATTGGAGCCATTCTTTCCCCCATTATTTCCTCCTTTCTTCTGGTTTTCAATCTTATCATTGCCCTTGGCAGTGAGCTTAGTTTGACTGTTTTCCCCTGTATTGAGGCGAGTCACGTCCTTCACTTTGGCCTATTTCTCAATGCGAGCCATCAGGTCATCAATGGTTGTGACTCCTTCTTTGTTAGGGATTGGTGCAGAAGGCACGAGCCGGGTAGGCCAATCTTAAAAAAGGCCACTGCTACCTGCTCCGAGCAGTCCTCGACCTCATTGAACAATTCCCAGTACCTCTTTGCGTAGTCCCGGAGGCTCTCTTGAGGCGTTTTCTTCATTGTTAGTAAAGCATCCATCCTCTTCGGATGGGAGCTACTGGTAATGAAGCGAGTCATAAATAACTCAGCTAGGGACTTAAAACTCCTGATGGAACTGTGGGGGAGCCTATCAAACCACTTATGGGCCACGTTGTGCAGGCTCGAGAGGAAAATCTGACACATTAGTGCATTCCGGTGGTTCCAGAGAATCATGGCCTGCCTGTACTGCTTGACATGATCGATAGGGTCAGTTTTTCCATCATAGATCTTGAATCTCGAAATAAAAAAATTCTTGGGGGCTTTCTCTTCTTCTCTCTCCCTTGAAAATGGGGATTTCATCTGAGTCTTGAGTGCTCGCCCAGCAAGCTCCCTAGTTGATCTAGCACCCCGATGCATTGGGTGTTGGTCCATTTCTCTTCGGACCAAATTCCGTATATCCTCATTATCTTGAGCTGGGCTTCTTTTAGTGGCGAGCTGGTCGCTGTTGCTCGAGCAAGTCATCATCTGACTCGAGCTTCTCACTTCTTTGGGATCTGCGTCTGGGTCTCCTTCCTCGGCTGCGAGACTTGCTCGCCTGAGGGCTAGGAGTGCGGTATAGACATCGCCTAGTGCTGCGATGGAGTTCTTTCTCCAACCTCTCTAATTTCCTTTTAAGGCGAGCATTCTCAGCATCTTACTTGCGAGCGAACTCCCTTTGCTCTTGGAACCTTGCCTCATAGGCATCAATCAATCTGGAGATTTGCATGGACCTCGCTGGTCTCTGGCTCTCCTCTGAGACTGGCCTCTCCGGGCGAGCCCTCTGATCTGAACACCGAACTTCAGATCTGATCCTGTGAGGGGCGGGCTGTTCTAGGATATCCCCTGCCTGAGGGGCGTGGCTGCTGTGACCAGACATTTTAGCTTCTTCGTTGGTGAGGGCTTTCTCAAGAGGGATAAACGATTCCCACAAATGGTGCCAATTGTGGTGACAATTATATTCAACACAAATAAATGAGAAAACACAATCACCAAAGGAAATAAAGAATAGAAAATGCCAATCACACAACACAGTATGTACGTGGTTCAGCAAGAATGCCTACGTCCACGGTGGTGTTCTGAATATTATTTTTATATGCTCCGGAGAGTGCTTTACAGAGAATATATTGCATGCCTCTTGTCCCAGGCCTAGGGTTTGTTATATACATATTTGTTCTCGGGGAGTGGGGATATTGGAATCCTCCACGTCCATCTTCTGCTCCTAGAATATCTCCTTACGAGATTCTAGGAGTAGACGAAGTCGTATACGAATTCATAAAGATACGAGGGTCCCAGACTTTGGGCCGCTTCTATTGGGCTACTCGTCTGGGCATGTTGATGGCAAATCCAGGTACCCACATTTAGTACCTCTTAAGTCTTAATTTAAACCAGTCAAACTTATAATGTATTAAATAGTGTTTATTTTTTAAAACAAATAAGAGTCAATCTGGTATAATTGTCTTTCAATGATGAAGAGGTAAAATTACCTTTAATTCTGATTTTATCTAAAAATATGCAATTATAGGTTCATTCAGACGTAAAAACGAATATATTTTTCAAATTCAGACTTGAGATAAAAAAATAAACACGACATTAGTAATTAGGGGTGGAAATTTGAGGAACAAGATGACAGCATGATACAATGGGAAACAAAATTGAAATAATTTTTCATGTTTGTGTCCTAATTTTAGGATTCGTTGCATATTCATGGCCAATTTTCATCACGAAATTGACTCGATAATGACCCAATAAGATACGATTTAGACCCATTAACATACCTCATTTAGACTCAATTTAAACCCTTTAATCGCCCCCCATTTAAACATAATAGTATCTCACTTATATGACTTAAACGTTAATAATTAAAAACGTACCACGCAGTATTAGTATTATGCTTAGCTTATACTAGTTTGTTGTACCATTATTTACATATTCACGAGGACAAAGTATAATAAACTTTAACCCTAAATATAATATCACAAACACCTAATCCACTCCAGTAGTGTCGTTTCCTCTCTTCTCACCATCCCTTACAATCACCATCTTTCACTCTCATATCCCACAATTCTCCTCTAATCGGATCAGACCCATTCGTCCTCCATCAAATATCAGACCATTCATCTAGCTCACAATGGAAAACCTAATTGATAGCTACCACTCAACTTGTCATGAATGAATCACGATCAATTATAGTCAGGAATTTGAAGTTGAATAGACACACTAACACCAACATTAAGATTTTTTCTTTTTTTATTCTCTCAACTTTTGAAATTACTTGAAGAAACACACCTGCACCACATTCTCTCTCTCTCTCTCTCCATCTATATATCTATCTATCTATCTATTTACCTCTCTCTCTCTCTCTCTCTCTCTCTCTCTCTCTCTCTCTCTCAATATATATATATATATATATATATATATATATATATATATATATATATATATATATATATATATATATATATCTGTGTGTGTGTGTGTGTGTGTGTGTGCGTGTTTCTCCTTCTCTCTTTATTTCTAATCTTACACCACATGTCTCTCTCTCTTTATTTCTTAATTTATTTACACTTTCGCTCACAATATAGTTTTTTTATAGAAGTTTCCTAGTAAATTCAATTTTTCTACTTTCATTTTAGTGTATATAGATATTCTCATATAAATTGTGTAGTAATTTATTTTTATTGGGTTTGTGAAATGAAATTTTGTTTACCGAGATTTTGATGCTAATTGCCTCATCCGAATCTTGAACTTTAGATATTTTTGTCTTTGTTAATTGAAACTTAAAAAATGGCTTGTAGTGTTAGGTTGGGTTTATTTATGTCAAACTGGGTCAAAATTACTTATCCAGCTTATCGTGTCGTGTTGTGTTTTAAACGTGTCGTGCTCAGGTTTAGAAAAAAATGCCAACGTGTCGTGTTGTTTAAACTATTGTCATGTCATATTGGGTCATGTGAAAACACGACCCATTGACCCGAATTGCCACCCATGGTTGTTAGTGGTAACAACTCGTATATTATAACACTGGGGTTAATCAAGTCCTAATATTAAAATATACAAATCATTAAAATAATTTAAATATCATGCTTAGCATATAATGAATCAATGGAACAGCTGTAACAAGTTATAAGGATACGGTATTATAAACCTCAAATATATTGAATCATCACTACACATACTAAAGAGTAATAAAAGTTTCTCATCATTATTGCATTGGGGGACCCGAGCGGTGATGCGCTTAGGGGGAAAATAACTTGTTTATTATGGTGGGAGCGGGAGTTCTTGTCTCCCAGTCCTCCCCCCCCCCCCCCGAGGTTGGTTTGTCGATTCGGCGTGTGTAGGATCACTTGCCCCTAGAAGTTGTTTAACGTCGTATCCCTTTTTGGTGTACTCCCTTGGTTTTAGGCCTAGACCTAAGTGTGTTTTGTGCAATGGGTTTGTCGGGTGTTAAGAGTCACCAGTTTGTTTTATATAAAAATAAAGATTCGGGTTAGCCCTTCCATACTATTCTTAAGGCAGGTTAGGTCTATTATTGGTCCATCAATTCTTGTTGTGCAGGTTTGGGAATCAATTTGTGAGTGGGGAAGGTGTTAGGAAACCTAATTTTTCTTTATGCTCCCATAATTATGTGCATATTATCGCTCTTAACATTATTTGATTACTTTTTAGTTTATTTTAGAACTAGTTTGGAGACCTTAAGTTGGGAATCCTTTAAAATGTAGATAGGTGATTAGGTATGGAAACTGGCATGAATGGGAGGTGTTGAGACGCCACTTAGACCGATATGGGTAAACAGAAGTGCTTTTATATGACTATGTATTTGTATAACGGGTGGCTGTTATTATATGGATGGATGTGTGAGAGATCTCGTCTTGTGTAACGGGTGGTCATCAATGTTATGTGTGCGCCTTCAGATAGTTTGATATATTATTTGCAATATATGAGAAGGATGGTATATAAGGTAGAAGATGTGAGAATATCCATGGGGATAATACATCAAGAGACATAATGTCGAGGCTTGTGCTCATGGGAAGGACTCAGTATAGTGCCTATTTACTTATGTAGCGGATTTAAGCCTATGTAGTTTGGTTATTCACATACTCTAACGTAATTTGTGTGCAAGTGCGTAACTTAGCATAGAGAGGAGGATAAGCTATTTGTAGGCCAAAAGTTAGCTTGGTGGAGGGTCAGAATTAGAGTGGAACCTAACATACCGACAATGGCATAATTCATTATGATTATCGAGCGATCACTAAACATTACCTCGGTACCGTAGCTGGACGATCCAACTTCAGCACCCCTTACTTCTGTTGAAGGCATTTTTCCACTACGAGTCGTGGTACTTCTCTCAACTAGTGGTTGGTTTTTGATGGAGCATGTATCTTCCTTAACTCTATGGCGACTGTCTAAAACCTCCATTGGGACCCTACGGTTAAAAGACTCTACGGAGTCAGAATCAATGCATATACAGGTTAGGCACCCTTTAGCTTACACGTTCCAATTGTTTTTAATGGTTTTATGTGTAACACCGCTGGAAGAGGAACACCGGAATGCCTTATCCATAAATCCTCCAAGTACTCACAAGTATTCCAATGCATAAGGCCATAGCAAGAACTTGTAAAAGCAGATGGATCTCCATAGTTAAAGGGTCGCATCCATTATGAGCAAAATACAGAGCAAGAACAAGTTTCAAAGACCACGTCTTTATAAACAAAGGCCGCGATAGCAAACATGAGGTAAACGAGTATAAAATTGGCAAAAGTTGTGTATGCGTCATACACAACCTAATTTTCAAGACCATGACTATTCAAATACCTGAAGGAGGTAAAAGGGTTCCAAGTTCATAGTGGTAAACATTCGCAAATAATTATGTTGTAACAACCATCTGGATAACGCTGCCGCCGTTAGTCAAAGGCCGCGACCAGAACATAAAAACACCTCAGCTCCTTAATTAAATGGTCTAACAAGATCAAAAAGGGAAAAAACTAGGGTTTTAACAAGAAGAACCACGAACAACAACTTATGTTCTTGGCCCCAATACAAACCTAAAATCCCAAACGCCAAGCAGGTTCGACCCAAGCCAATGTTAGACTATCGATTTCAACTCTAAAATCACTCGCCTACGATAATAAACACCCAATATCCATAAAAAAAATCCTTAAATCCAGACAATTATCCATAAATAGTCAAAACCTAACAACACTTAAAAGAACCTAATTCACGAGTTCAAATCAATTTAAGGGTTTACGGGATTGATTAAACTCAGGAGTATATGCATTACAGGTTGAAGTATATATATATGAGTTCAGAAGTTGGGTAATCCCATCAACAACGAACACAATAAAGCCAGAAAGAGGTCACCCACTTGGCATTGATGAAAACAAACCCTGAAAAACCATGGTTATAAATATCAATGATTTCAACATGAACCCAAGAGTTATTTATGAAATTAATGCAAAAAATTGAAAGAAAATACAAATGAACAACAAATATATGATGAAATCACAGGAAAAGGGGTGAAACCTAACCTGAAAATTGAAAAAATGTGTCACCGAGAATGTCATTGAAAATCTTCTTTGGTCTGCTGAAAATTGCCTCAGCTTTTTCTCTTAAAAATTGAACAAGATAATGAGGCCAATACTTCAACCCATTTATATAAGAGGTCGTGGAAATAAGAAACATCATAGAATTCCAAGTGACAGAGCAAGGTTCCAGCCTCCCAATAATTGGTCACAGCTTTCATAAGGTTGTGTCTTCTCAACTCGAGACCCCATCTTTATGACAATAGTCCATGAACAAGAATAAAGCCCCAGGACCAAATCACTTACCTCTTAGAACTAAGGCATGGGGGCTTCTATTATACCCAAAATATGACTACTAATAGATATATCGCAAGTGGCATGGAATTCTACATAAGCAAAGCAAAGATATACAAAGTGCTGACAAAAGTTCGTGGCCTATAAAGAAAACCACGAACTTTACATGACCTAACCATGGACAACACTTTATTTCGCCTCTACACACATAAGATCGTGGCCTGGTGCACAAACAGGCTGCGAATTCCATGACATGACTTATAGGGCCATAACTATTCCTTTAATATGTCGTGGCCTCTCAGCCTCCATATTCCTAGATGCAAGGACTGTAAACCTTAACACATCATCAACAACATGCCAACCGTCCACATCCTAGAAGGATTCCTTCTCAATAACACTTATCCATACACGTGCACTATGCACGCGACACTCCCTCCAACTATCATAAATAGAGGTCATCACCTCCTCATTTGATAAGAAACATTTAGGCAATGAAGCTCTACTAAATTCTCTCTATCATCTTTCTCACTACACCAAAAAGCCCAAATTGTCCCCTTTCAGCCGGCTAGCCTTATCACGGTCATTGATCGTGACAAAAAACACATGTTTTTTTATCACGGTCAATGACCGTGACAAGTAGAGCTGTCACGATAACCTTATAATGTTGTCATGGTCAAAGACCGTGACAGGCCCGTGACAACTTTATCGGTAAAAAAAACCTCCCCTCTTCTTTTTTCCCACCGTTTTCATTTCCCTCTTTTTTCTTTCTTTAAGCGACTGCTCTTTCTCTCTCTAAGAGATTTTCAGGTTAGTTTTTTCCTCTCTATCTCTTTACTTTGTATATATCTTTGTGTATATGTATGTGTGTGTGTGTATATGTGGGTGGTTCATGTGTGCGTGTACAGGTATGTGTGTGGTGGGGGGGAGGGAGCAGAGGGTGTGGGAGTGGTGTGTGTGTGTGTGTGTGGTGGTGGGGGGGGGGGGGAAGGGGGAATGGTGGGGGAGGGGGTAGGTGTGTTTTGAAATTAATTGTTAATGTTTAGGACTTGAAATTAAAGTTTAGTTTAGGACTTGAAATTAATTGTTAATGTTGATTTAGGACTTGAAATTAATGTTTAGTTTAGGACTTGAAATTAATTGTTAATGTTGATTGGGGACTTGAAATTAATGTTTAGTTTGGGACTTGAAATTAATTGTTAATGTTGATTGGGTGATGTTAGTTGGGATTGAAATTAATAGGTATTGTTAATATTGATTGAATCTTATTGTTTAGAGAATAAACTTAATTTAACATTATAAATATTGTTTCTATATTTTTATTTAGGTTTGAAATTGTTAATGTTGAATTAACTGAGTAGATGAATTAGAAGGAGTACGGGATACACATTTGTTGGTTTGTTGTTGCCGTTGGATTATATTGAACGGATGTGGTTGGATATGGAAGTTGGTTGTTAAATTTTTTTAAATCCTTAATTTAATTCACACTAATAAACCCTTAAATAATTATATTGTCTTACTTTGTTGGGTTGGTTAATTTTGGAAGTAGCAGAACCGCTGGATTATTGTCAAAATGGGGGGAGGGGGAGTTTTCAACTTTTTTCTAAAATTACTTTGTGTCACGCCCCGTTCGAGAGTGGCACGACCACAGACTTATCATAATTAAATGAAACATACTTGAAATTACACATAGTGCGCATAGATACTAGCCTTCTAGTTCTTATGCGTACGCATTCAATAGCCCTTAGACCCATTCGAGAGTCATTACCCCTATAATGAGATCTCTCGAATTATCCCGTTTGGACAGTTTGGGACTGCATAGTTTCTGTGTAATAATATTCTTCGTGGCTTGAACTTGTTACTTTTCGAGGAAGTTCTGCCGTCGTATATTAGTGTTCTCTGAGTAAATACTAGATGATGCGATATTGAGTGTTATTTCAATTATCAATTGAAATAACACTCACACTTACAATCTACGTCGTGTACTTGGAGAACTATGGAGGCATATTGCCGAATTTTCCTCAAATTGGAACAATATGCATGAGCTGTTAAGTATATTATAGAAATATGCGGTCTTGAATGGGATAGGACCCCTCGCCCTTTAAAGGAGATGGAGGAAATAAGAATTAATATTATAAATTGAATTTGAATTTGAAATTTAAAAATCGAATATAAATAAGATATAATTAAATGAAACATACTATAAATTTTATACAACAAGTAATAGGTGATTGTTTATACTAATGGGACCTAAATGTTCACACTTTTGTTTATATTAATCCACGAATATACGCTTCTTACATATAATAGGTCATTGTTTAGAGTAGCTATGATGGGATATCCTAAATACAAAGAGTGGATGGGTGAGGCAAATTGATTAAGGGTTGTGTTTCGCAGAGGTGCTAATGAATTTGTGAAATACGCAAAGAGATGTCGTAATGATGAATAGTTTCCGTGTCTGTGTGCTAGGTGTGAGAATGGCAAGGTGTTTGAGTGGAAAACAATTGAACTACATTTGTTAAGATGGGGTATTCAAGATAGTTATCGATTTTGGAGTTTTCACGGGTAATCGAAAGTTCCTTTTATCCCCGAGAAACCTCCACAATAACATTCAACAAGTAGGATAGATGTACAAGGGGCCAACGTAGATCATAATATGTTAGAGGATTTAGTTGATGACGCATACGGAGTTCATGAAGTGGAAGAGAATGATGTCACTGACGATGTACAAGGTTCAGGTTCTTATGAAGATATTGGGATAAACCTTGACGATGACTAGGGCTGTAAACGGATATTCGAAAATTCGCATCCGTACGATATCCGAATTCGAATTTGCGGATATTTATCCGAAAATACGAAAATGGATACGAATATGGATACTTTATAAAAATATCCGAAGAAACGGATACGGATACGTATAGTACTAGTATCCGACACGGATAATCCGTATTCGATGCGGAGTATCCATTTTATCGGATATCCGTATCCGTCAAACATATATTTAAAATATTACTAATAATATTAGCATTAGTAATAAAATAATACTAATAAAATAATACTAAAAAAAACCTTAATCATTTATTCCCTAAAACAAAATAAACACATACTCCACTCAAAACAAAAACACCCTAAAGTTATTATTTTATTGGGCATATTATAAAATGTCATGTATTATTAGTTTATTGGGTATATTATCTTGGAGTTATACAAAAGTTACAATACACCCTATACACACAACATATGCCCACTAAAGAACATATACTCCACAATAAAAAACTAACTTCATTTCATTTCTCTTTCATACAAAACAAGAGAAAGAAACCCTCATGTAGTTATTCGTTAGTTTCCTTAATTATAAATAAATGTATGAGAGAAACATAATAGAATGTATGAGAGAATCAAAAAAGTAAAGAGATGGTTTTGATTGTGATGAGAACTGAAGTTAACAACATGTATATTATATATAAAATAAAAATGTATGCTTATTAAAATAAAAATATCAGTATGCTTTGAAGACAATAGGTCCATGAGGTTATCATTCTCAATAAATTTGATTTAATCTAAAAGGTGCATATTTATTTTTACTGTCATGGAATGCGACTATTATTTTATTTTTTGGATGGTTTTAAGCTTATATGGTTGTAAAGTATGGATGACTTTAAGTCATATTATCATTATGGAATGATACTATTATTATGAAATCCATAATTGTTGATGTTAGGAGGCAGTAATTTTGTTATATATTTATTTGGATTGGATTGGATTTCATTGGATTGGATATTTTAATAGTTATTTTTTGCGATGGATAAATAATGTAAACGGATACGGATATTATCCGAATCCGAGGTATCCGAGCGGATACGGATATGGATAGTTGTTTTAACTATCTGGACGGATATGGATACGGATACGGATAGTACATTCGGATAACGGATACGGATATGAAAAACATGGTATCCGATCCGCATCCGTCCGTTTACCACCCCTAATGATGACTAACAAAATTTAAAATTTAAGGTGACCCAATCGTTATACTCTAGTTGTGAGAAAGATAAAAAAACTTTACATGCCATGGATGGTTTGCATAGTTTGAATACCCAATACAATTTGCCTGGCAATAGCGTGACAAAAATTCCAAATTGGGTGAAGGGCTTGCTACCCAAGGAGAATACGCTTCCAAATAGCTATCCTGTTATGAAGAATAGTTTGAAAGGTTTAGGAATAAAGTATAAATCAATTCATGATTGTGTGTATGAATGCATACTATATCGAAAGGAGTATAAAAATCTCGATCGGTGTTCGGTATGCGATACACCTAGATATGTCCAATCTACTGGAAAGGAAAGCATAAGCTCAAAAGTGCCTCAAAAAGTGTTAAAATATTTTCCCATTGGGCCTAGATTAAAGAGGTTTTTCATAGTACCATGGATAGCGGATGCAATGACCTGGCATGCTAGGGCAGAAGTAGGGGATGATCTCATGCGTCATCCTATTGATTCTACAACTTGGAGGAGGATGAGTTATGAGTTTCCCGATTTTGCTCGAGAACAGCATAACATTCGTTTGGCAATATCAATAGATGGTTTTAATTAATTTGGAAACTTAAGCACCATTTAAAGTGTATGGACAGTGATCCTAGCCCCACTCAACCTTCCCCCTTCAATGTGTATGCGACCTGAATTTTTGATATTGTCTTTATTAATACCTGGGCCAAAGGCACCGAGTGATGACATCGATGTATACCTCGCTCCTTTGGTAGAAGAATTAAATGAATTGTGGGAAGAGGGTGTGCAAACATTTGACACTTTTATAAAAGAAGAGTTTACGCTGAAAGCTATGTTGATGTGGGCAATTCATGATTTTCCAGTTTATGGGACATTATTCGGTTGTGTAGTACATGGTTATTTGGGGTGTCCTATTTATGGAAAGGTGAATGAATCTCTTCATCTCCCCACTAGTTTAAAAATGTATACCATTGCCATAGGAGGTTTTTACCCCCGATCATAGTTTCAGATTTAAGAAAGGTTCCAATTTTTTATTGGGCGGGGTTGAACATAGGCTACCGCTTAGAAAACTTTCAGGTTCATAAATTGAAAGTAAATCTTCCTATTGTGGCCCTAATATGCCAGGTAAGAATCCTAAATTTAAGAATATCAAGCATAAGAAAACCCCAACTGGCAATGAAATTGAGACAAGAAAGGCATGGTCTAGGAGTTCAATTTTATTTGACCTCCCTTATTGGAAGAATAACCCGGTGCGCCATGTATTGGATGTGATGCATGCAGAGAAGAACATCGTCGAACATATTATGGGAACATGCCTTGGGGGGAGTCATTCGAAGGATGGAGAAAATGCACGAAAAGATCTTAAATCATTGAAACTTAAGCCATAACTATGGTTGAAAGAAGATATTAGGGGAAGGACAATAATTACCCCTGGTGCATTTACTTTGACGAGTGAGGAAAGAAAGGTGCTTTTAGATAAAATTTATAATTTGAAGGTTCCATTTAATTTCTTTCCAACTTGCAAAGGATTGTGAATTACGCTACCCATGATTTACATAAGTGTAAGTCCCACGATTGACATGTGATCATGCAATTGGTTCCTCTATTGTTTAAGCACTGTTTCTCCAAGCACAAGGATTTGCAGAGGGATATTATGCAAATTAGTATCTGCTTCTCACTTTTATGTGAGAAGGTAGTCAATCGGGAACACATAGTGGCCGCAAAATTGGCGGTTACCGACGCAATTTATGTGTTGGAGAAGTACTTTCCCCCATCATTCTTGGACATAAGTGTTCACTTATTGCTACACCTATGCGATGAGGCACTTCTTTGCGGTCCAGTTAGATATCAGTGGATGTATCCATTTGAAAGATTGATGAAAGTTTTCAAAGATTACGTCAAGAATACACGATACATTACAGGATTAATTACATAGGAATACATAAATGTGAAGTCATCAATCTATACTCGGGAATATATGCCTGAATCGACCAATGTTGATGACATTGATGAGTTCGTCGATGAGGGCGGTGATGTGATGGGAAAACGAGTGAAATTAACGAGTTTGAAACATGAACAAGTAGCTCGTTATCTATTTGACAGACATGAAGATGTCGAAGAATGGAAAAAGCAAGTTTGAATTATTTTAAGTTTTACATCATTTAAGATTATTTTATACATTATTAATTTTTTAATACGTTTGACACATTAATTTATGCAGAAAATATGAAGCATGTGAGAACAATAAAGGACGAAAAACAATGACACAATCAGACAGCGAATTTAGGCAGTGGTTGTCACACGAGGTAATTATAATGAAAATGGTTGTTATTTAATGTTACATTACAATAAAACTTTATAACTAACCTAATTAATTTATCTATATTCTTAGCTCTTAAAGATGGGTGATACGACATCAAAGCTTGCTCATATAGCCACCAGACCCTTATTCATGGCACAAGAGTACAAAAAGTATCGATTTAACGATCACGTATTCGGTGCAAGGGTGTACGAGGAAAGTATAAATGTATAGAACTCGGGCATTTCATACAAGGATCTTACTATCTTTCGAGCGAGCGCAAAAGATAAAAACCTTGTTGAAGCTGAAATGACTCACTATGGTGTAATTCGAAATATATTTGAATTGGACTATGTAAGCTTCAAAGAGGTTGTATTTTACTGTGATTGGGTAAGAGTTGAGGGTAACAATGCTTGTAAAGTTGATCCTGGCACCAATTTGATCATGATTGACGCACCGAACACGTGAGCGATGAGCCGTTTATTTGTTCATTTCAAAAGGTCAAACAAGTGTTTTACTCGGAGTATATCAACAATGATCCGTGGTCAATATTTCTACATGTGCTAAAGCGTCTAAACAATAGTGTGGCTGACTTGGCTAATCCTACCGAATATCATTCCATTTTTTATGATAACCCGAATTTGAAACAATTTTTAGATTTGTAATAAGTATTCCAATTATCGAACATTAGTTTAATGCTTTTAATTCATTTGTACTTGATCAGTTTACTGCATGTAATATTTAGATTTAATTCTTAAGTATTAATTCAAAGTTCATGTCCAGTGGTGTATTATTCTAGTGTTTTATTATTATCGGACATCAGTCTAATCCTTTTAATTCATTTGTACTTGATCAATTTAGTGCATTAATTCAAAGTTGCCAGTGTTTTGTCATAATATGGTTAGTGATTTGTATTCTTCTAATTCATTTGGATTTGTACTAATAACAATAATTTTTATGGAAAAGGTCTTCTTCAGGGCTTGGTGACAGTGGAGGTGACGATGGCTCCTCGGCCCCTAGGCTTTCAAAATGGGGCTAATTGGGATCGGCCGTTGAGAACAAGACGGGAATATTGGCTAGATCTCTCGAGTCGGTGAAGACGATTATTGGCCCGGGGTACACTAGTTGGAAGGAGGTACCAAATGAGCTCAAGTTGGTTGTTTGGGCGGCACTACAGGTATTATATTTATATTTATATTTATATCTATATCTCAATTTTAATTTCAATTTCAGTTTATATTTATATTTATTAGCAACTAACACTTACTTTCCTTTTCTTTTGTATTTGTTTAAAAGGAATGATTCGTTTTGACCCCACAAATCCGTGATTCCGTTTTGGAGCAGTTGAGGGAACAACATAAGACGTGAAAGAAAAATTTGTTGGCCCGATACTTTGAGAAGACCGGGACTCCATTCTCAAACTGAGTGAGACCGTCCCACCGAAGGATCCGATCAAATTGGTAAAGTGGCAAAAGTTCATCGACAATGAGATCGAGGAGAGATAATTGGCATCTAGCTAATCGGGGAGGGAAAACTGGGCGAAAAAGATGGACGTGCACTACTCCATCCGGACGTCTTACGCCGAGGTGGAGCACAGGATGGTAAGTTTTTTTTCTATAATTATAGAAATATGTTATTCAACATTATTTTACTTTGTGTTATTTACTAATTTTGCATTATTTGATTCGAGGGGTTGAGGAGTGTCCCTGGGGGTAGGCCACTTAGGCTCGATGCCTATGTGGCAATTCAGACAAAGAAGGGCAAGGATAAGGAGGTGTCCCCGAGCATCGCGGCTACGATTGTAAGTAATCCAACAGTTTAATTTTTATTAATTACGTTATAATTTTTTTATTTAGTTAATTAACTAATCATGTGCTTTTTTCATTTCAGGCAAGGCTTAAAGAAGTGCATGAGTCGCAGTCTAATGTCGATAAGGCATCTTTGTCCACGGACGCACTCAGCTAGGTGCTTGGCGCTGATCGCAAGGGGAGGACTAAGAGGTGAGCTCGCGGGTGGGCAAATATAGGATCATCAGAATGGAGACGAGCAACATCGGGTTGGCTCGTCAGGTGGACACGAAAGACGCGAAGCTATCAAGGTTGGTGGTGACGGTGCTAGACATGTATGCATTCATGAAACGTCAGTTGGGCGAAAAGGGCAAGGGGAAGGAGAAGATGGTGGAGGAGGAAGTGGATGAGGACGAGGACGGGGATGTCTCTGCTTCATCGTCGATACGCGCGAACTCGTTGCTTCATGATCCAATCCCGTACTTGGATCCCCTTTAGCGACCTATGTCAACAATCGATTGGCCGAGCATGTTTTTACACGAAATATATGATGGCCAGCAGATAGCGAGGGAGGGGGTTGAGGGACACGAATACCATCCTGGGTATGCCGGTTCATGGACGTATCCTTCAAAACATTGAGGCCAAGGTGCTCGTCATGCATGTGATAACCAAGAAGGAGAACTCCACACTGTGGTTGTGCAAACAATGCGACGGGATGCATTTTGAGGGGTGTCTCAATGCGTATATTGTGTCCTTCCTTCCTCCTCGAAATTACCCCAGACTCTATGGCGTGACATTATTTGTATCTATTTTTATTTGGACACCCTGATTATATTTGAATTGTTTTGATTTGTTACATTTTGGTTTGGATATGGATTATATTTTTATTTTATTTGGATATGGAATTATATATGGAATGATTTGGTGCATTATTTCTATTTTATTTGGATATATGCTGTTTGAACAGGTACAATTTTGCTATAACAGGTACGAATATACTGCTGGATAGTGGCAGTGGCCAAACTGCCCAGTAATTTTTTTTAAATTTTGGCTAGATTTGTCACGGACAATGACAGTGACAATTTTTTAGAATTTGTCGCCTATTTATCGCGGTCTTTAACCATGACAAAACTTGTCACGGTCAAAGACCGTGACAGGATCGTGAGAAGTCCGTGACAAAAATAGTTGTCACCCCCAGACTTGTCACAGTTAATGACCGTGACAATTCGACAGTTTTAGTGTAGTGTCTACACCGGAGTTCATAATGTAGTCACCTGCTTCGATAACCGAACTACTATCGACTGTGACCTCCTTCAGCTAAGCTATAGAGTCTGCAACCTCATCTACACAGAATTAGTATGTTATTCATTTAGCCTATTTCTCTCCCCTTGCCTGTCTTGAAATCCCTCTAAACTTCTACTACTACATATGTATATAATGACAATTAGGCTCCATAATGGACGTAGGCCCATTTCCATGGCTGAACTACTCTAAATCTTGTGTTTATTATTCTTTATCTCTCTTTTACTCTATTTATATACTTTGATTGTTATGTATGGCTTTGATGGCTTGTTCTACTCTAGTAGATTCATTTTTTACAACAACACTAAGAAAAGAGAAATTCATAAATCTAGGAAGAAATCTTACCATAAAGATAAATAGCCTCTTAATCTAGAAGGTAATAAACAAATCTTCCAAGATTTCATATTGGTAGGAAGAGAATTGAAGGTAGTGAGTAAGGAGAATGGTTTGGGTGGGGAATAATAAAGCCTCGAAAAGTGTTCGTTAAAGCAACTTTACTCTCCTAAACCGACTCATTAATACAAAGATCATCATTCATTGGTCGTGGCATCTGTCGTTGTAGCGAAGCTTCTAGCTTGCGACTCGTGATCTAAGGCAGGGAGTAAAATTTCGCAGAAAGAGGCAAAAACAAGTGTAAACATAGTTTTATCAATTTTTAGCAAGTAAAATATATCCCCATTTAAAATAAATAATGATATAGCCAAATATACTTTATCCGACAATACCACCTCGAAAAGGATCTTACTTCATAAAATCTCGACTCACGTTACAAGGGTAAATATTTTGAAGAAAACCCGAGTCTACATCTTAAATAAATATTGGGATTTAGAAATGTATTTATTAGTATAGTAATATAACATGGTCAACCTAGAAATATATATATATATATATTTGTATAGTAATAAAACATGTTCCCCTTTAGGGGACCGAGTATGCACTTTATAACGTTTATATTTTAAAGTTTTGTTATTTTTCAGAATTTTTGACTATTAAGTTCTCATGGTAGGAATATTAATAAAAACTAGTAAAAATAAGTACAACACAAAAACACACTTTTTTCGGCATGTTACCTTGTTTTTAAGAAAGTATGTGTGAATAGTGTTACTCCGGACTCTTTGAAAAAGACAATGTCAAAAGCTAGAATCATCATCACCACTTCGCCAAGAAAACGTTCGCATCTCAACGACGGCACCCACAAAGTTATGTTTTCCTGGACTACATATCAAATACCTATATTTGATTTTGTATTTTTAGACATACAAATATAATACTCCAGCTCATAATGGAAACACTATACAAAGGACTAGGCTTCTTAAATATCGTCTACACTTGTAACCCCAAGCCTTATAATACGTCTCTTGGCGTATTATATTTAGGTATGCCTCTATCTCTTGTCTAAACTCCCCATAAAAAATAATGATCCTCATAATCCAAAACTAACCTGAGGCCCTAGGCCAACTTCGGGATTTTGGTAGTTCGATAAGGGATATGAATATCCTTGTCAGTGACTTCTGGTCCACTACCACTCTGACACCATATTAGATTCGGCCTCCTGGATCTAAAACATGACATCTTTGACACATCTTCCCATCCCCGTACTTCAAAGTGTAAAGCTATATGTCCAAATCATATACTCACCCTCCCATGTCAAGTCCTCACACTTTCACACACATCACATTGGAATCCATTCCATGCGACAAACCACATAAAAAAACTACGTAGGCTTTAATCCCTGGGTATGTATGCGGAATACCAAGGTTTCCCTCATGAGTATAAGCCTCCTCAATATGTCTCTTAGTATATTGCCTTGTATAATTTCTTCCGTATCTCACCTTTACCTCTCATGACCCATGAGATATCCAACTATCTTGAGTCATGACTTCTCACTCATATACACACTACATATACTCTCAAATGCGTACATACCCACAGTAATCTGAACTATGTAGGCCTTGATCCCGTGGGTATACTGGTACATAGGTTCAATACCGAGGCTTCCCTCCTGATAAAAATTCTCCACACACTAATGGTCTTCCATTTTAGCTTGACATATTAACGACCTTACTTTATACAAGATGAGACTTTTCGCACCCATACATACATTTGTGGCCTCCCATTACCCATACACATATTGGCGCACTTGCACTTTTGTATACCCACACCTGTTTAGTGACGTTCCTACACCTCTCACTAACACTAATATTATACCTAAGCATATGTTTTTGTTTTAAGGCATTTTCAAACTAAGATCTCTCATCATGTTCTAAAATAAACTAACTGTAATTATAAATATAAAATGTATAGATAAGGAAGCCTAAAGAACAAGTGGGATGCCTAATACCTTCCCCAATTGTAACCCGATTCTCGAACCTAACCCAATTTGTTTGTTTTTATGTAAAATAAACTGGAGACTCTGAACAATTGAAAACCCCTCACATGATGAATGTCTTAGGCCAATAGGGGCACATACCAAATTGAATATGGTGTATGACAGCTTCCAGAGGCATAATGACTAACTCGACCTCAGAAAGAAAAATGGAGATCAAGAGATAAGCATTATTGCATCCACGGGGACAACAAACACGCACATATGATACAATATGCCTCTCTTGCGTGCACATCCCTTTTCTATCTAGAGCACCCTCATGTTGAACTTCTCGTAACACCACAACTCGGTACTAATCCAACTCCTCAAAAGTTACTTTTGGAGCATGCGAAATGTCTCATTTAAAAGTCCCAAGTAAAATAAATATAAGTTTGGTGTCATCACTTTACCCCAACTCTACCAGGAGAGCGAATACACATTTTATATATAAAATGTAAATGACTCACCGTAGTTAATATAAACTCGGTCCACTTCTATTACCTTACATATAAAATGTGAATAACTGATCATAGTTAACTATAATTGTGTTCCACTTTAAACACCTTGTGTATAAACTATAAATAACTCACCGTATTTTATTAAAATTTTGGTCCATTTCGATTGTTCTAACTGAATTTAACCTCTTGAGATCAAATGTTTAATTTTGTGAGCGTGCCAGGAAGATTTTGGATCTTTCCAAAGAAATTTATTTATTTAAAAAATTAATCAAGTGATTGTGCTTTGTTCGAATGCTTCAATTAAAAAGACTTTTTGTGAAGTAATATATTTTATAGAATTAAACTAAACTAAAGCTATGAAGTGAGACTGGAAACCAAAATAAATTAAATGCAATTTAAAGATAATAAATTGAAAGTAAAGGAATTTAAATTTAATTGAAAGTAAAATAATTGAAATGCAAAGACTCAAAATAAACATTAACTAAACCGTATATTTTTTAAAGACCAACTGAGATAAAACCCAAAAGTAGAGTTAAGATCTAACCTCACAAACTACTTCAAAGAACAAATTAAATAGTTAAAATACTAATAAGTAAAGAGATTTCTTTGTTGGAGAGTCTTGCTCGAATTTGGATCTCGGGTTGCTCATTTATAATATTCTAGATGTAACTGCCATGATAAAATACCTGATAAGAACTCCCTTATTAAATTTTTAATTACCCAATAACCGTTAGCTCCGTCATGTACAACCATTTTATTCTTAATGACCTCCAACAAGTGTGCACACCACCATGTTTCTTTTCCCTTACACCGCTATGTGTCATCGAACAGACTTTGGTTATTATATTCTTTAGGTTATTATTTACTATGTTTTACACATTTACCCTCCACATGTCTCTCATTTATTGGCCTATTAAATATAACATAAAAATACCCCTCACAATAGTTAAATTTTGTAATAATTTAGCTAGTGGACTATTTCTCTTCCCACGCAAAAAAAATATCGAGTCTCTTTGACTTTGATAACTAATGGTTGTCGACCTTTCCACGTCTTGGAAATAGTGCCTATAATCATGCTCTTGAAGCTTCCACCTTATTTTGATGTTCTTATGATGAAGTTTATTCGTATCTTTAAGGTTTTAATTTACCTTCTACCTTTCCTATTGCTCTTCTATTCCTTTTGCTATGTTTCATCATTTATAGTCATCATAAACTCTACTTATAATGATGAGTGTGTTTGTGCTCTTCCTCCTCCTCCTCCTCCTCCTCCTTCTTCTTCTTTAGAGGCACTGACTATCCTTAACATTATATAATTATATACCTTGTCCTTAAAGTCTTCTCGAATAAGCTACGGGTAAGCTTGAAGCTCCTATGTGGTTATCTTGAGGTGGGGTCGGGGGGTTACCGAGGAGGGTATTCCTTTTTCTCCCCTTTTTGTCCCTTACAGTGTGTGCATAGGATTGTGTCCTTTCTAAAGGCGCTCGGCTTTCATCAATGTAAAATGATATGTAGAGATAGAGTTGCCAGCCTATTTTGCACAACATTTCCGCTTCGAGAGAACGACATTAAGGACAATACTGATGCTTGAAAAACCAAGTAGTTCAATGGTTCGAGGACTGAGTTACGGAAGGGAAAGGTGTTAGACACCCATACCGCCCTGTTGGTATCTCATGGGCATGCGTTAATCTTCTCCCGTTGAAACCCATGATGTGTGTGCTTATATGCGTAACATAAAGGGAGAATGAAATCACTCAACTTGCGTCATGAACAAAGGCGGAGTGAGGTTATCCTTAAGAGTGCTCCCAAAATAGTAATTCAAAATATAATGTAAGAGTTCGTCGATTCACAAGTCATTATAGAGGAACGAATGCATATATCGGACAAGACACAAGTAAGCAAGCATATAAAATATATAATAAGAACAAGGAAAAAAATGTATATATGAGGACTCGAGTCTAGGGATTTACCCAAGATGCTTATGTATCCCGAAGGAATCAAAGTCCACGTAGTTCAAAGATAATAAGATGTGGGATTTAAACCATAAATCCGATGGGGGACTTTTCGTATATGTGTGTAGAAAAAAAGGTGTTTTAGTATGAGAAAATGTGATGAAAATTCCCCGTTTGGAATTTACAAGTAAACTCTTTTTTTCTTATTTTGGGTTTTTTTATGAAAATAAAGTATGTGCATATACTATTAATAAAGGTTTGAAATTGGGGTATATGATGTAATGAAATAAAACACTAAAATGAAAATAAACTGACTAGTGGTAAAATAAGAGAATTTAAAGACAAGGGTGGAGAATTAGACCTCCTTATGAAGACTTAAAGTGGATCTTGATTCTAGATGTGCAAATCTTATGCTGAGGTGATGGTGTATGAGGAGATGGGTGAGAATTTACCAAAAGGAGTATCAAAAGGATAGAGGGAATGTGGGGAATGGGCTTTTTGAGAGGGGAATAACTCTGAATTTGAGAGAATGTTCTCTGAATTGCTGAGAAGGATGTTCAGGGGTGCCTTTTAAAGTGAGGTCATAGCCTCTATTTATAGGGCCAAGGGGGTGTGGATTAGAATGGTCCTATACCTGTCCATCGACATAGAACTCCAAACACAATGCTGATATGCAGGGTCCTAGGGTACTATTTGATAGTATGAGGTAGGTTTTTCGAGAAAATGATCGTAAAATGCGAATTGTAAGTCAGAATTGGGCATGGGGTGGACCATTGGAAAGGGTATTCATAGCCCTCTAATAATTCATTAATCCACTCCCAGGATTGAGAGTTGATTGAAGTCAAATGGGGCTTGAAGTTGGTCATTGGATAAGAGATTATCAGAGGAAAATGAATCGTTCGTCTAATTCGTAACGCCGATTCGTATAAGGATGGACCATTGGAAAGGGTATTCAGAGTACTTAGAGATTTCATTTTGATTCATTCGGTTTGGAGAGCTCACCAAGATCAAACAGGGCCCAAAAGTGCGTGATGTCTCTTTGGAGTAAAATAGGTCATTCGTTCGTACCATAAAGTTGATTCATGAACGCGGTGGACCGTTGAAATGGGTATTCAAAGCGTGTTAAAGATTCATTCAACTTGGTTCCAGTTGAAGAGTTAACCGGGGTAAAACGGGGCTTGGGAGTGCCTGATGGCCTCTAGATCAGTTTTTTAGGAAAATCGAACCATTCGTTCGAACCGTAAATCCAATTCGTGCATGGGGAGGACCGCTTAGAAAGGGGATTCAGAGCCCTTCGATGGTAGGGACCTAAGAAGATGCTTAGGGGATCCTAGGATGGGGTGTCTATAGACATCCCCTCGACGGGGGAGCTTGAAACAAGTGAAGGCCGTCAAATGATAGACACCACATCGACGTTGGGGACCTAAAGTTGTAGTGATCATATGAGGAAAGAGGTCAGTTATGAGGACCTAAAATTATGACGACCAATTTTGAGGGTCGACATCAATTCTGAGGACCTAAAGTTGTGCTGACCAATTCTGTGGGCCGAGGTCAATCCCGAGGACCTTATGTTTTAACAAGAATTATTGAGGACCGAGGGTAATTTTGAGGACTTAAAATTATGATGACCAATTCTGATGGCCGAGGTCATTCCTGAGGACCTTAAGTTGTAATAACTAATTCTGAAGGCCGAGGTTAATTCTGAGGACCTAAAGTTGTGACGACCAATTCTGATGGCCGAGGTTAATTATGAGGACCTAAAGTTGTGGCGACCAGTCTAGAGGGTCGAGGTCAATTTTTAGGACCTAACGTTGTGACGACTAATTCTGAGGGCCAATGTCAATTTTGGGGACCTTAAGTTATGATGGCTAAGTTTGTGGGTCGAGGTCAATTATGAGGATCTTGAGTTGTGGTGACCAATTCTGTAGGCCGAGGTCAATTCTGTGGACCTATAGCTATGACGACCAAATTTGAGGGCCGAAGTCAATTCTGAGGACCTTGAGTTGTGACGACCAATTCTGAGGATCGAGGTCAATTATGAGGATATTAAGTTGTAAAGACCAATTCTGAGGGCCGAGGTCAATTCTGAAGACCTTGATTCATGATGACCAATTTTATGGGACGAGGTCAATTCTGAGGACCTAAAGTTATAACTACCAATTCTGAGGGCCGAGGTCAATTCTGAGGACCTTAAGTTATAATGACCAATTTTGAGGGCCGATGCCAATTTTGAGGGCCTAAAGTTATAGCGCGGGGAATTGCTCTCTTAGGAATTTTTAAGTTATATTGGGGGTGAAAATTAACTTGCAGATCCGTTGGGGATGGTGTTGTCTTAAAACTCTAGTGGGTGATGCTTACTTTTGAGATTCCTCTTGGGGAATTGTAGTGGACTTGGATGCGGGCGCATCATTGGTTATACTATGAAGTATGCTGATGATAAGAGTGTAAAATTAATCCCGTTGAGGATTTTGAGAGTTACAAGAGGCTTTGTGCTTCCAAAAATGATTTTCTTGAGAAAAATGATGTTCCATATTTTTCAACAATTTCTAATTTTTTTTTTAGAATTTTCTGGTATTTTAGTACAAAATTTGAAAGGGGTGCCGATACAAAATCTTAGGAGGGTGCCAATTGGTAAGGGCACAGACACTTGGGCTTCCTTGGGAAGGAGAAAGGCGGCTACTGATCGGTATGGTAAAGGAATTGCCGATCAGAAGGCCCTTAGCATTATATAAGAAGGGGTGATCCCTCCCCATTTTTCACACTTTTAAGTGTTTGAATCTTCTTCTTTCTCTATCTAAAAACCATTCCTAAGTCTTTTTTACATCAAGAATTAAATTGTATGGTTCATCAAATAAGGGATACAACACTGAGTGGCTGGCCGTTGAATACTGGGCTGGCTTGGAGTGGCAATCTAGGGTGCCTCTTGCATTGGGTAATGAAAATTCCTTTGATTTGTTCAAGCCTGTAGCTCATGAGCATATCCTTCTACACGAGCCTGAATACCACCATTCGTCTAGGGTGAAGGACCCTATGGTCACCTTTGGTATTCCATTTTATTTTTCTCTTTATTCTTTTTTATTCAAATGAAGTGTTTTTATTTTTCTTATTTTCTAGTCTGACATTTCTTCTTCGAGCATCCGGTCTTGGGGGATGGCGGGGTTGATGGAGATTTGGGAGAAGCTCCTAGATGTGAGGTGATGAATGGTTTCATATGTTGGTTTTGAACATTTGGTGAAGTATCTAGATGAGGCACCACATTCTATTACGATTATGCGTGTTTTGGGGAGAGGTGGCGGGACACTACACACATCTTTCATCTTGGCATCGAGGAGAGGATGATCACTCCCATAAATGTTCAACAAATGATGGGGGTTGATTGTGAGGGGTTTCGAATAGTGGTGGACCAAACATTAAAGGTGACACCGGAGGCGGTTCAAGCAGCATGGGGGACGTGGGTAGGATCGTATTTGAGGATTCTATCCGAATTTTTATTTTGAAGGATTATATACATAAGTATGGTCTCGTACTCGAATGGACTCAGCATACCCGACCGACACTACTCAACACTTATCACCAGGGCCTGCCTATCAGTCGATATTGCATAGACCACCCATTGAGATCTCGTCCTTTGAGACCATACATTCAACACATTAGAGACAGCCAGCGGAGCCCGCTCTTCAGCTTCAGGGATCTCGTCTCGACCCTATGCCACTCTGGCAAAGTTGAGTCTAGATTACTTAGCTCAATAGTTACTTACATGGAATGTCAGACCCATTGGTGTCGGCTCGATTGAGACCACTAAGGATCTAACAATTACCACGTGTGACACATGGTTCAAGCATGGTTAGTCAACGTGGGCATGTAGTTATAATAAGATCTTCCCCTCATGTGAGGAAATATTCAGTAATTACACAATTGACAGGTGGCATCATCTCAATGGAACGACTACCTCATACACATATTTGGCATGCTTAGGGGGGCACATTACGCACCCCCAAGACTAAAAGGGAGCTCCATCTTCTTTATTAAAGGATCCATAAAGAAACCATATCTAAACTCTGTCAAAATAATTATAGAGAGAGAAAGTGCATGAGAGTTATAATTTTGGGCCATTAGAGATCCATAGTTAATATAAAACACACAAAACACCTTGCACAGTGGAGTAAGCTACGACTAAACCACTTACATCATTATCTCTTCCTTTTTAACTCATTTCCTTCTCTTATATTCATACCTGTATTTACATCTCCGTCGTTGTATGCTTGAGCAACACATACAATTTAAGTGGTGATTTCATAGCATCATCATCATGGCGCTGTTTGTGGGAAGAGACTTGATCTTCTTCCTTTTCTTTTCTAGCTTAAACCTCGCTTCTGTCTCTGATGGTGGTCTAGCTCCACCCTTGTTGGTACTGTACCACCATTGAAAGAGACGGATAAGCTCTTTAAGCTTCCCTTCTTTGTATAGTTCATCTAGCTTTGCTGCATTACCTCACCAGAGTGATGGCATCCAATTTATATTCAGGCGTTGGCCCCAGATCCATCCAAGTGCCCCCTTAGTCAGAAATTGCTAATATGGCTGTGGCGCTGCATTCGTTGGTAGCCAGCTAGTAAAAAATTCAGGCATAATTTATGGCATTGAGACAGACTATGATGGTAAGGACTCCTGGCACTATGATGGATATTATCACTCTAGCCGCGAGGGAGACAGTGGATCCAGCGATTGGGGGACCACCCCTGGCCTCATAAATTGAGGCCCAGTGCCACTAGTGATAAAAATATGTGCCTAACCCTGGGCTTCTTCGCTTAGGAAAATAAGTGCGGGATGGTTCAATGACTAAGGCTGCGATGAGGAAGATTGTTGGGAGCCCTATGATATTTCAGGTGACATAATTCACCCGACTCTAACCTATATGGTAAAAAGTACAAGGCTGGCACCAGACAACCGATTAAGGACTTCAACTTTTGACAAAATTTATAGAGGGCCGAGTTTCGACTGACTCGGCCTAGTAGGAGACTTGCATTATCGTCTCTCCCGCTATCACAGTAATACAACCTCAAGGGGGAATAGTAGACGTAGTGAAGGTCGGCCACAATAAGGCCAAGAAGGAGAGCAAAGGGAGGTAAATAACCGATAGAGAACTGCTAGAAGATAGCAGGTACCAGACCCAGTTGACTAGAAAGGCAACCCAGAGTATGTTGTGGTAGAGGAAAAGCCCTAAAATAACTCCATTCGGAGGTTGGAAGATAATATTGATACACTATTGAAGATCCGAGACCCAAACCATAGAGGTTACACATAAGGGTCACCGTTCGTCACTAAGATATTAAGCTTTCCTACTCTTGCAAAAATTTAATCCTCCCACTATGACCCCAAAGTATGATGGAAGTGAAAACCCAGTGCACCGCATAGAAATGTATGAGTCGTCAATCGACATATACTCTACCAAGACGAGATTAGGTGTAGGTAATTCTCTAGCACTCTCACAGGTGAAACCCATATGTGGTACATGTCCTTGCCTAAGAATTCAATTAAAAACTTCAAGAAGTTGGCTGAGAAGTTTATTTACAATTTCTGCTTTGATGTGAAGCCACCAAAGAAGGTGACTCACCTCCTCTATGTGAAGCAAGGCAAGAATGAAACTCTAAATAACTATGACTATGAAGAGAACATAGCCATGGCGTCTCTCATCAGTGACATACAAACCAAGAAATATCCTTGAAAAACCATGACAAAACTTTTGGCTTCATCCGGTAGATTCATGAATATAAAGGAGTCCATGGAGGCCAAAAGAGGGGACACGAAGGAGGCTGGTAGTAATAAATCGAAGGACAAGCAAGGAAAGAAGAGATCGATCGAGGATAAACTTGCAAAGTATAATCCATAATAGCAAGCCCAAATATGATTCTCAACGTGATAAAAGACTACAGAGCAGTTTGCTAGCCGAAAAAGCGTAAGTCCTTTCATTATAAGAGGGACAAAAACAAGTGGTGTGAGTTCCACTAAGATCATGGGCATATGACTAATAAATGTTTTGCTCTAAAGGATAAGACAGATAAGATGATTAAGTAAGAAAAACTTCAGAAGTATGTGGACCAAAGCGGTGTTAAAGATGATCCTATAATGAAACATAATGAGGGAAAGGGGAAAAAGTCGAGCTGACAGGCCGATCAAAAAGATGATGATGAATCAGACAGTGAGGAGGATGACCCAAGTCTATCGCCTAAGATCCTAGAAGCCAAAGGTCAGATGCACATGATATCCTTTGATGTCAAAATGATATGTGGCGGATTAGTTAGGGGAGGCACAAAGCCGACCGACCATAAAGCTCACGTAGTGGAAGTAAAGTCAACAGGTTCAGAATGTTGGGCGTTAACTCGATTGTAAAATAGACGAAGTCGGGAAAGTTGAAGAAAGTGGACATGGACACCTTAGTAGTGGGATTTTTGAGAATGGATTTTAAGGGCATATTGTCCCCTCATGATGACCTTTTGATCATCATCACTAGAGTCCATGGGTATGATGTGTCACTTATACTAGTTAATAGAGGCAGTTGAGTCGAAGTAATGTTTTGGGAGTGCTTTAAGGGTTTGAAGCTCAGTATAAAGAGGTTAGTCCCATACCATCAGTAGTTGATCGGCTTCAACTAAGAGAAGGTCCATCTTTTAGGGGGTACTTGAAATGGATGTTTTGCAAGGGCACTTGAACGAGGTGTCTCACCAAGAAAGTAAGCTTCATTATTATGGATGAAAATGACTTCTCGACCTATAATATTATTATTAAAAGAGTGTCACTCAAGTAGTTTGGGAAGTCCCATCCACAATCCACCAAATGATAAAATTCTCGACTCCTTATGGGGTAAGGGAATTTCAAAGGGACCAAGTGAAAGCTCGGGAGTGTTACTTCAGTTTAGCTAAGCAGAAAGAGGCTTATAAGAAGCTGACCACTTCCTATAACATAGACAATATCGACCCAAGGGATAAGAAGAGACCGAAGGAGGGAGAACCCGTAGAGGAGGTAGAATCCATCATCCTCAATGAGTAAGAGCCGAAAAAACCCGTCCAAATCAAAAAAGCATTGAGGAAGGAAGTGAAATAAGAGTTGGTAAAACTACGGACGAGGAGGTAGAGCATCTTTCCATGGAGCCATGAGGACTTATCGAGAATAGACCCAAAGGTCATCTGCCATCGACTGAATATTGATGAGAAGATGAAATCTGTAAGCAGAGAAGAAGTACTTACGCAAGGGAAAAATATGAGGTCATTCAAGAAGAGGTTAGAAAGCCACAGACAATCAAGTTCATCAGGGAGGTATAACACCCAGAGTGGTTGTCTAACATTTTAATCATCCTAAAGGCCAACAAAAAAATGGAGAATCTGTGTGGATTTCGCTTATCTAAATAAAAGTTATCCCCAAGATAGCTTTTATGTGCCTCTTATAGATCAGATGGTAGATGCCATGGTCGGGCATGAACTGATGAGATTTATGGACGCTTACTCATGGTACAATTAGATATTTATGGATGAGGTCGATGCTGAGAAGACTTCTTTTATCACAGATAAAGGAACTCACTGTTATAAGGTTATGTAATTTAGCCTTAAAAATGCAAGGAAAACCTATCAGAGGCTGGTCAACAAGATATTCAAAAATAAAATTGGGAAGACTATAGAGGTTTATGTCTATGATATTCTCACTAAGAGCCTCATGGTCGAGGATTATATGGCCGCCTTGAAAGAACATTTGACACTATGGACCTTTACAAGATGAACTTGAAATCTTACGAAGTGTGTGTTCAGTATTGGCGCAGGTAAGTTCTTCGACTTTATTATCAACCAAAGGGGGATTGAAGCTAACCCAACAAAGATTAAAGCATTGAACGACATGCAGGCACCCAAAACCAGATGTGCAGAGGGTGACAGAAAGAGTTGCAGCTCTCAATCATTTCATCTCTAAAGCTACAGATAAGTGTGCCATTTTTTAAGATCTTGAGGAAAGCGTTTGTTTGGGATGAAGAGTGTGAAAAGGCTTTTCAACACTTGAAAGCTTATTTGGGGTCCCCAATGCTGTTCTCTCGACCAATTCAAGGGGATAAATTATTTTTATACCTGGTTTTTCAGAATTGACCATTGGTGTAGCTATTATACGTGATGATGAAGGTGTCTAAAGCCCAGTGTGTTTCAACAGTAAGGCCTTGCGGGGAGCTGAGTTGAAGTATCATAGAATGGAGAAGTTGTCATATGCATTAATATATGCTTTAAGTAAGATACGGTTTGACCTCCAAGCTCATACGATGGTGGTGCTCATCGATACACCCTTAAAGAAGGTCATCCATAAACTTGAGAAATCGAGTAGGCCGATGGCTTGGTTAATCGAGTTAGGTGAATTCGATATAGTCTATGAGCCTAAAACTGCAATTAAGGGGCAGGCCCTGACATATTTTATTACGAAATTTACTTGGGCCGAGGTCAATAATGATGGCATTGAAGAAATGGTGGCACCAACAGTTATTTCAAAAGAAGCTTTTGAAAGATTTATAGTGGCCGAGATGATACCACATATTAACCAAGCCATAGAGCGATCGATACTACAGAGAAAGATTTTTCATTCCAGAATGGTATCTTGGAAGAAGGGCCTCTCATAGGATGGTCCTATATGGAGCTTGTTCATTGATGGCTCATCTTGTGAAAGTGGTAGTGGTGCCAGGTTGATACTCTCGACTTCAGATGGTATCGATATTAAATATGCTTTGAGATTTAGCTTCAAGGCATCCAACAATGAGTCGGAGTATGAGGCGTTATTAGCAAGCCTCTCCCCAGCCAGAGTATTGAATGTCGGCCAAATGATAGTTCATAGTGACTCACAACTGGTTATGAATAAAATCTTTAGGGTATACGAGGCTAAAGATGAGAAAATGGAAAAATACTTGGTTAGGGTCAAGAAAGTTTTGAAACATTTTGGAGAGGTGAGACTCAGAAGGATCCTTGTAATACCCCATAATTTTGAGGATTGAGAATTTAATTATTTTGGGAGAAATAAAATTTATTTGAATTGGAGAATTTTAAATTTGGCAATTGAGGTCGAAATTTGATGATGTTATAAAGTATTTCGGATGACGATTTTGAGTGCGTGGTTGATCCGGCATGGGTCGAGATAGTCAAAATGACTGTCATTGGGTCTTATTTGGGCTCCGGAATATTTTAAGTTAGTTTGACTCGAATTTAAGTAAATGAGTCATTTAAAGTGTGTATTATCATTTAAGGTTGGGTATCTTAGAGATAAGGCTTATAAAGCCTACGTGAGATAACAAACTCATTTGTGAGATTGAGAAAGCCCTAGAGAGAGAGGGAGAAAAGAGGAAAGGAAGAAGAGAAAGAGGAAAAGCTTAGGGATTCCGGCCAATCCGTGATTTCGAGGGAGATTCAACCTCTACAACTTTGAGGCAATTGATTAAACTTGCTAAATAATCTATGAATGTAATTTATTTCATGATTTATGGACAAAAATATGGATTTTTGGGTTTAAATGCTAAAAACCTAGATTTTGGTTAAATCCTGCATTTGAGGTGTGTGTATATGGATTTGAAGTTGTATATATAGTTGGGTTGATATATATATAATTATTTTTATGTTAGAAACATGTTGGGGTTGAAGATTGAGGGTTGGAAGATGATATATTTGAGTTTTGGGAAATTTGGGCTTTTAGAAAATAAGCCATTTCGTAGCTTGCTGAACAGGCCGAATCGATTTGCCCCCTTTATGAATCGGTTCAGAATGTTGCAGACTTACAGGTCTGTGTGACCGAATCGATTCAGTTCTGGATCCGAATCGATTCGGCCTAAGATAGACTTATAGGTCATTTGGACCAAATCAATTCGCATATGGGCAAATCGATTCTCTTTTGGGACTGGATCGATTCGGACTGGGCCGAATCGATTTCGAAATAGGATTGTTTTGCGAAGTTTTTCTAGAGTAAGTTTTACTCCGTTTCGATTGGGTTTATCGATTTGGAACATTCTTATATGATGTGAGGAATACGTTTTGAAGATTTATTGGGAGTTTCTCACATGATGTGATCGTGAGGACATATCGAGCTATATTTGGAATATATATATACATATGTATTGGAGTTATTACGTCGATTTAGCAGGGAATCTCATTAGGGATTGGAGTCCTATGTGGAGATTAGACGTGAGTTATTATGTGATGTAAGCTTAAGGACTCTTCAAGGGAGATGTGAAAGTATGACAGGGAATTGTTGTGCCGACTTTTGTGTCGAGTCCTCCTAGCGATAGGATTTTATTCAGATATGGTTGGTGGACCAATGAGAGAGAGGTTGTGTATACTTAGTGATGATAAACTTAGGGATTTAATCTTAAATGTGATATTGTTAAGGGTTTATATGAGTAACTGAACCGTAATTTAATTGAGAAAGATTTAATATATTACCAACTAGAATGAGTTGTATTTATACTTATAGCCGGGATAATTATTGTATATCGGTGTGCATACGGATATAGATGGTGTATGTGTATGATGATTGCTAATTACGTTCGGTTTTGAGATAGTATCCTTAATGTTGGTTAAATTGGGAGACTATTCATATCATAGGTGAAATGGATGAATATGTTTCAAGTGAGGGATCGAGTAAGGAAATGAATTGGGAAAGTATGCGTTATAGTGTCGATAAGTATAATGAGAGTTATATATACATGTACCCGAATTCATTAATTTTATACATACGGACGGGAGATAGTATGTATATATATATACATGTATGTATATATGGCGTGAATGTATATACCTTGTGTGATGGTTTGTGTATGTGATGTGATCGCATATATTAATCTAGTGTGAACGATATATATACTTATTGTGTGAGCATACCCCTCTAGTGATATCATGGAAAGTTACGTGATGTGAGTGAGGCCCCTGGCTTGAGGAGCAGGGAGCGTATAATCCCCAGGTCATAGTCGTCCATTATTTATTGCGTGATTTTACTCTCGGTGAGAAGTCATGGGTATGATTCGTTCTCACTTTCTGGTTCGGAACTATGACCGCTTCCCACGCATTGTGTTTTGTTGGAATACTAGGGCGGTCTGATAATAGTCCGGTGGCTGGTAACCCGAGATAAAGTGAGTAATTCCTGGAAGATGATAGCATTGTGAAGTATATTTTTATTCTATAAGTGAATATGTTTTGGACGATTTAAATGTGCGTTATGTGTGTTATGCGTACGTATTTGTTAGAGTTGAACGATCGTATTTTATAACTAGGATAATGTTATATGTCATATAAGTGAATGTGATATGGGCATTTTAAGTACTCGTTATGTGTGTTATGCGTACATGCTTGTTAGGGTTGAACGATCGTTTATTAACTCGAATAATGTTATATAGACCCTAGAGGTTCTGTGCGATATGTTATTTTTGTACTTAGAGATAGTTGTTCATAAGTAACTGAGGTTAGATGGGTTGTGTGTTGAGGACATAATGGATCTCGACGATTAACATTGTCAAGGAGTAGTGTATCGGGGGGGTTTCTTATTTGGATTTCGCTTTGCGAGACGCTCCACACACAAAACATCGCGCAATGTTGAGAGTGGGGAGAAGTTTAGTTCTTGGTACTAGGGTTATGCGTTATGGTGAAACAATGCTTTATAAGTATATAAAGATGAGGTGTGACTATTCTAATGCTAATAACTTGATTAAGTTAATAAGTAGAAACTGATGAATTCTAGTAAGGTATAGGTGTGTATAATTTACACAGTTATCAATGTATAAGTTCGGGCGAAAACTTAGGATATGATATAATGAGAAGATTTTTTTTATATTGGAGATAGTGGGTTACGCGGGTGTAGACTATGCGTAGATTAAGATTGAATTGTGCCTAGAATGTGTCGGGTAGCTCAATTGAGGTTCATATTCATACGTTTAGGTGCGCGCTATAGTTGAGAGGTAAGTGGAGTTCCAAGAGAGTGCGACTCAACTTTAATCATGGAATTGTGCATTTATAATTATTATGCATTTTAATGCACTTGCTAAAATGTTTTTCACACCTCGGGCTCTGACCCGTTTATATTTGTCTCTTGCTATATACTGTATCATATTATAGGTGTCCCACCGCAAGGACGCCAATGATGCTTCTCAATCCCGTGTCCTCGGAGCTGTAGCAGATGCAGACTGTTGCGAGGTTTTTGTTATAGCCTCTTCCTATCTATTGTAAATCTAGTTAAGGATTCATTTTGTATATCGAGTTTATACCCAAGGGTTATATGTAGCACTTTTATATTTCTGTCCTCAGTATGTTGTATTGTCTGCTACCTGACAACATATTCGGGTATATTTCTTTTGTTGTACTTATTATGTTTTATATGAGTACTCAATTAATCATGGCACGTGTATACATTTTATCACGTTCAGTAGTTAGTATGTGGTTGGTTTGATGTTCATGATATGGTTTTAAATTTTTAGCATCCGCCTATTGTAGTTTTGGGTAGTTAGCTATGTTTATTTAGTATCGATAGTAGATGATGCGAATGATTCACTTGAGATTCCTGATTTAAATAAGTATAGGACTAGCCACCCGCTATTATTTTAAGATGGGTGTCACAATCCCTTGGCTAGATAATAGCCAAGTTGATGCTTTGGCGAGGTTGGCTTTGGCAACAAGAAAACAAATCAGATGTACGATATTAGTGGAGATCCTACATAAGTCGATAATAGAGCGGGACGATAATGGAGTAAAGTTTTACTTAAATTTAAATTTAAAGGAGTTGTGTGGATGGATACACTAGTTAAGTACATCGGGGATGGTGAACTCCCAGACTCTAAGGTAGAAAGGAGTATGCTCAGATAAAAGTGGACAAATTCGTTATCATTGGAGATGTACTTTACAAAAGAGGATTCATACTGCCCCTGCTCAGATGTGTTCCCCCTATGAGGTCAGCTACATCCTACAGGATATTCATTAGGGGTTATGTGAAAGTCATGTCGATGGATAATCTTTAGCTAAGAGAATTGTTACTTAGGGCTAGAAGTGGTCGACACTTGCACAATATGCAATTGAGTATATAAGAAAATGCAATAAGTGTCAACGGTTCTCAAGTATCCCTCACCAACCTCATTAGCCAGTCTTGTCCATTACAACACCGTAGTCATTCGCAGTCTGGGGAATAGACCTTGTTGCTCCATGTCCAATGGTATTTTATGGTTACCAGTATCTGATTGTGGCCATTTATAATTTTTCCAAGTGGGTAGAGGCTGAGGATATAATATCCATTACCAAAGTTAAAACTTTCAAGTTCATTTGGATAAATATTATGTGTAGATACGACCTACCTCACACGCTCATATCGAACAATGGTAAACAATTTAAAAACAAATCCTTGGAAGCCTACAATAAAAAGGTCGGTATTAAACAATTCTTCTGGGATCTGGGACGACCTCAGGCCAATGGCCAGATTGAGGTCACAAATTGAACGATACTTGATGGGATAAAGAAGAAACTAGAAGATGCCAAGGGTTTGGGAACCAAATAGTTGCATGGGGTCCTATGGGCCTACAGGACGACCGAGAGGATGTTGACAAGTGAAACGCCATTTATGTTAGCCTATGGGTCCGAAGTGGTTATTCCTACCGTACTTAGGCTCCCTAGCCACAGGGTACAAAACTATAATTCATAGGCAAATGAGGATAAAAGAAGATTTGATCTTATTTTGATTGAGGAAATAAGAGAGGATGTTAAAATCGATAATTCACATACTTGCAGAGAGCCGATAGTATCTACAATAAGAGGGTAAAAGTGAGGCTGATAGTCGTAGGAGATTTGGTATTGAAGAAGGTTTGGCAGAAGCCGAATAAATCGTATCCAAATTAGCATGGGCTATATCGGGTTACAGAAGAAGTCGTCCCAAGGACCTACAAGTTGGAGAATGTAGAAGGAAAACACTTTTCTAATCCCTAGAATGCTAACCATCTAAAGAGGTACTATCAGTGATATCACGTTTTCCTTATCAGTTTGTATATGAGTTCAATATTTGTATAAAGACAATCCTTTGTAAGAAAGATCAATATAAGAGATCAATATAAAGGTTTGGCAGAACCCTCATATTTATAGCCTGATTGATTTCATATAGATGTCTCCAATATAAGAGATCCACATATTTGACAGTTCTCTTGAAGGTTAGAGCATAAGAAGTGTCTAGTGTTTCCTTGACCTTCTCCTCAGAATCGATGATCTAAATAGTCGATGTTACACTTAGGAATCTCTCATGAAATTCACCCATGGTCATGGTCGATAGGGGAACGACCATGGGGTATGAGCAACTATGAACCTCAACCCCTCAAAAATCGGGGCCTCAAAAGATTGATCAGCATCAGAATATTCCATATGAGAAGAGGGGACTTGCATGGTTTCCTCAAAAGTGTCAGCCTCCCTAGAATTACACGATGCGAAAGGGCTATAGCCCTGAAAGAGGAGGAAGACTGAGAACCCTAAGACGAGTTATCACTCATGGAGTCACTAATAATCTCAACTATTGGAGGAGGGATGACAACTAAAGGAGTAGGGTAAATGGGACATGTAAGGTCGCCACCGACTTTTCTTTTAGCCTCGGCCTTAGCTTTACGCTTTCGTATCTCCCCAAGGATTCGGGTACCAAGATAGGAAACTGATCAAGTAATTCGTATAAAGTCTTAAAAATTCAAACACCCATAGGTTTGAGTTAGATTGACTTTTGGATATAAAGGACATAAATCTATCATTTTCAAGAAGAAAATGTTAAGAACAGTGGATAAGAAGGCCATCGGTGGATGATCAAAAAATTCAACCAATGATAGAAATTATCAATGGACCCACAAAACCTCCTACACTTAAGGTCTAACACCTAAAACAACCAGTAATACCACTAAAGCTACCCTATAGCAACCTACATAACCGACCAAAAAACTCAAAGCTCACTGAAAAAACTAGAATGCAAAACTTGAATAAATTACGACTAGAAAAAGGGAAAAAATAGTAGGGCAAGGTAACCTGGGTGAAGACAACGAACTGGTGAGAAATAGGAGCCCTAAAGCTTGCTGGAAACTCTGAATCGAATATAGATAATGGGGATGGAGAAGGCTGTTGTAGAGGGTTAGAGCACGAATATGTTTTGTTGAGAAGAAAGAGAAAATGTGGAAGGTTTTGTGGTTTTTAAACCACTTAATCATTGCACGTGATTACCCAAGATGACATTATTTGGGAACTAGAACCAAAGAAAGCCTGCAACCGACCTACCTCTGTTAACATGTCAAAACACTCGTTCAATGACAAATGTCAACCCTAAAAGCTTGACACACACTTTAACCTATGGCATTGAAAGAACGCTCTCACCCTTAGCCAAATTGGTTCGCGACCTATAAACCCTCAGATACCAGGGGGTCTCATCCTTACCAGGAGATCAGCCGACATCACCCCTCAGCCTTCCATTAAAATTGAAGACTAAGGGATATGGGGTAATTGATATACATAAGTATGGTCTCGTACTCGAATGGACTCAATATAAACTGACCGACACTACTCAATACTCACCACTGAGCCTTCCCATCAACCGACAGTGCATAGACCACCCATTGCGATCTTGTCCCCCGAGTCCACACATTCAACACATTAAAAATAGCCAATGGAGCCCGCTCTTCAGCCTCAGTAGTGTCGTCTCGGCTCTGCACCACTATGGCAAGGTCGAAACTAGATTACTTAGCTCAGTAGTTGCTTACATCAAACGTCAGATCTGTTGGTCTCGGATCAATCGAGACTACTAGGAATATAATCTATACCACGTGTGGCACATGGTTCAAGAATGGTTAGTCCATATGAGCATGCAATTATAGCAAGATCTTCTCCTCACGTGAGGGAATATTTAGTCATTACACACTTGACGGGTGGCATCATCTCAATGGAGCAACTACCTCATGCACATCTTTGGCATGCTTGGGGAGCGCATTGTGCACCTACAAGACTATAAAATGGAGATCCATCTTCTTCATTAAGGGATCTAGAATCGAAACCCTAGCTAAGCTCTATTAAAATCATTATAGAAAGAGAAATTGCTTGAGAGTTATAATGTTGGGCCATTGGAGATCCATAGTTAATACACATAAAACACCTTGCACAGTGGAGTAGGCTACGATTGAACCACTTAGATCATTGTGTTTTCTTCTTTACCTCATCTCCTTTTCTTATTTCATACATGCACTTATATCTCCGTTGTTGTATCATTTTGAGCTTGACCAGCACATACAATTTAAGTGGTGATTTCATAGTATCATTAAAGAAGACGCTTTCGAGAAGGAGGGTGGATGTGACCGATGGGCGGCAGGTAGGACAGACGACCCGTCTGTTTATTTTACTTTTTCTGGGTGGCTTTTTGGTAGCAATGAGCAGCGATATCGTCCATCTTTGGTTCTTTCTGTATTTGAGGATGATTTTCGATGTCCAGCTGTATGGATGGGGAGACTGGCCTTTTCATCCTTTTATTCTTCTTTGGATGCTTTCATCCGGTGTTTTTGATAAACTTTTATGAGAGCCATGTATCTTTTGGTGGTAATTTTTTATTTATTTTACTTTTACATGCATTTCCTTACATTATTCTACTATTCCATTTTTGTTGATTCCTGTCTTTTGCAAACGTGGTTTTATGAGGTGATAAGGCATAACGTATGGTTAATAGCCCTAAAGGATGAGGACTTGGGGGATTTCTGTGGGATGTTATGACTGTGGAAGTACAACCATTGATCGAATCAATCCTTATCTTTGGTGGACGTGCGGCGGGCTCTGAACGCCTTGACGAGCGACTAGGTTATATTTTTATCTTTTTGAGTTCTTTTTGGCATCTTTATTTCTTGACTAGATACTGATTCTTTGTTTAGGATCGTAGGTGACCTTCTACCCCCATGGGATGACTCCGCGGGATAATGGGGTGACGAGCCTACATGCGCCGATTTAACGGTTGACTGCACATGAGTTTGGGTACGTCTGGTACCTAGGGTAGAGGGTGGTGAGGTGGATTGTGGAGGAGGAGGTGACGGTCCCACCATCGGTGCCCTCTATGCACATGAGGTGGGTGAGAGATATGTCAAACGATGCCCGGGCGGAGGCAATGATCGGTGAGACCTATATGCACTACATGGATACAATGGCGATCTATGATTATATATATTTTTTGACGAGATATTTTATCCCCTCCAGTATCTATGATGTGGTGAACATGCCTCCAGTTGCCACGACTTCGGGAAGGGGTAATAGCGCACCGGTGGGATCGACCCATGGCGTAGGTGGTGGCATGTCGACAATGGTGACAACAGAGGAGGCTCCTATAATTCAGGTTACTCCTCTTCCTATAATTTATTACTGAGTAGCTGGGAGTCACTGAGAGTGCCGCATCGTTTTAATGCATCGGTGTCTGGGTTGATGGGGCTTACGGATGAGGCCCTCTGTCCTGAGGTATATCCTCTTTCCCTATCTTTTATGTTGATTTTTCTTTGCTTCTTTACTCATTTATTTGCCTTTTGTTATTTCTTCTTTGTTTGCAGTATGTTTGGGATGTCATTTAAATCGGATTATATCAAGAAGTCGGATATTTTATGCTTTGTGCCACCTGTCACCTCAGATGAGGGTTCGATATCTGGGAGTGGATGATCCACTGCTCATTGTAGAGGAAAGCGCACCCGTCGTCGGGGTTGAGGGCTTGAGAGAGACAGTTGAGTGTTTGGTCAAAGTCCCATTTGTATTTTTCTGCTTTTCTTTTTTTATCTACAAAATGTAACCAAGTGAAGCAAAATATATATGAAAAATAGGCATTTACTTTTTGGGTATTTTTTTGACTTGGTGACTTATCCTATATGCGCTTTTAATTTTTGCTGAGATTGTTTATTTTACGCAAAGGTAGAGATAAGTATGGGAGGCAGAATGTTTTTTATTACTATTTTAGAAAAAAAGAGTAAAAGTAATTAACTCAGGGGAAAGATTTTTTAGGGGAATATTTGTTAAAAATAGAGAAAATGAGTAAATTTAAAAAGAATAACCCGGGGGGCAATTTTTCAAAATGAGGATTTTTTTTATCTAGAAATTGATTTTGATAAAAGTGGAAAGATGAAATTTTCCAAAATAAGGGGGTTGCCGATTAACATACCCCTTGACCTTGTTATTGGCATGGTGGTCAAGTCAAATCGTCCCTAGGCTTTGATTGCACTTTCCTGCACATCAAAATACTCCTGTAGGGCCAAAAACTAACCGAGTTTCTAGAGTTCTTATCTTTTTCCAAGGGTTTTGAGTATAAAGGGAAGGGTGTGGGATAGGCCTGTCAATGGATCGGATTTTATCCGAATCCGATCCATTTAAGTGAATATGGATCATGACTGAAATTGATTATCCAATTACCCGATTACTTGATTATCCGTTTATTAAATGGAGCGGATTTGGATTCATATACTCCGATCTGTTAATAATTCGATCCGATTAATATTTTTAATATATATATATAATATTTTTAATTGTTATATATTATATTTAATAATATTTTTAATATATATTATAATAGTTCTTTATTTTATTATGTTTTTTTTTGTAACATTTGCAAAATAAATTTATGAAATAAGAATTGAAAATAAAAATATTGCAAATCAAGTTTAACATAAATGGATAATTGGATAATTGGATCCGATCCGAATTCGTTTAACATAAATGGATATAGATTTGGATTTGCCTGATCTGATCCGATTAATAAATGGATCGGAACCGAATCCGTTTAATATAAACGGATATAGATTTGGATTTGCCTGATCCGGTTCGAATTTGATCCGTTTACAGGCCTAGTGGGATGTGATTTTTCCACCAATACCCACATTTCTCTTATTTATTTATATTTCTTATTCCCGAATGGCCCTTCCCATGTAGAAATAATTTGCTTCTTGCCTTGATGGTCTGGAGGCCATGTGCCTATACAACGTGGAGTATGATGTTTTTAACTTGGGTCGGGTTTCTTTGTGGTGTAATCGAGCCATTGACTCGAACCTACTAGCATCGGCGGTACAGTTCTGGTACCCTGAGGACCATGTCTTCTGTTTTGGACTATAAGAGGTTTGTACCACCTATGAAGAATTATTGTCCATGTTGGGGGTTAGCTCCAGCGTGGTGGCGGCTATGCCCAATTTTTTTCGTTCTCCTCGGGTATTTATAGTGAATTTGCTCCATATTTCTCCCTCAATGGTTTGATCGTTGGTTACTGAAGGGATTATTTATGTTCAAGTGGTTATGTATTCATTGCGCTTAAGGGTTTTTGAGGATCCCGACTTTACCGGAGTTATAGCCTTGGGCCTTAACTGCGAGACTTTTTCTGGTAACAGGGGATTTGATGGTCGATCCCCAAGTGGCAGCGATAACGACATGGATGTCTTACCACCATAATCCTCCGATGGTGGTGCTGGATTAAACCCTGACCGGTCTTGATACATGGAAGGAGGATCGTTTCAACTATCTGAGGGTGAGCTCGATAATGCTGTTCATGTGGCTTGTAGAGAGGTTTTGTCTAGCAGCCCCTCCTGAGTAGCCCTTAGGGGGCATGCCTAATTTCTTTATCCGACCTTCCTTTAGTTTCTACCCATCTGTAGAGATCCGGGTTAATTGGCTTATGGAATACGGAGCCCGATGTCTTCGTTGGCTAGTGCTATGGTGGGGATACTTACAACTTGTTTTATAGCTTGGAGAGTATCGGTATGTGTGGTTGGTGTGCCTTCAGTATACTTCCTTTTATTTCCCTGGATACTTATTCACCAAGTCGAGTGGGAACATATTATGCCCCCTTGTATAACGAACTTCTTCCTGATGGAGGATTTGACATAATCACTGAGGGTGATGTTTGGTTCCTTGTGGCAGTGCCGTTGGCCATCTACCTGTCAGTCACAGTTTGTTGTAGGGGTCTAACATGTGTCTAGGGACTACCTAAAGTGGTTATGGAATTGGGTAGTTGAGAAAATCATGGTAAAAGAGACCAGTCAAATATAGTGTGTTTCCTTCGACACCATGAATGAAGTTATTGTGGCGTTGTCCAGGCTTGTCAGGGCATACCGCTCCATGGATCTCATACGAAGTGTTAGCCAAGAGTGGGAGACTTGGGGAACTCCAGGGACTAAAAATGATGATGAAGAGGGACCATTCGAGCAGTTAAAGGCAATGTCTTATGAAGCTTAGGTGGTTTTTCTTGAAGCTAGGTAATTTTGGAGTTTTGTATTTTATGGGGTTTGGAATAATTTTTGGTGAAGCTTGGTAAGGCTTAGGTTTATTTAAGAATGGTTTGGTAAGTGGAAGGGGGGTCCATTTTTTTAACTCCCTTCACTGATACTTCACGTAACAACGTTGTATTCCTTATTCAAAAATAAAAAAATGATTTTGATTATATTTTATTGTGCCTCTTTATGAGTTTTGCATTTGAATTATCTATACTAATTACGAAGGCATACCTAATCCTCATGCCAATCATAAAATGGATAATGATTCTTGGAGGTTAGAAAAGAATTGAATTTTATGAAATTGAAGGGGACTCGATCCATATATAGCCTATGGGCTGCCTACGTACCTATGGGGTTTTAAAAACTTTCACGAGTTTTATTTTGAAAAGAAAATATTTTTGAGAGGATCAGATCCCATATAGTTTTGGGTAAGGGAAATGAATATTTTTATTTTATTTTTTTAGAATAAAAAGGGAATGAGAAGAGTCATAGTGCACAGGGGCATCGGAGTAAGAGTAAAATTTCTTGAGACGGTCCATTTTGACTGGACGTGCCATCTTATCTCCGTCGAGGTCTGTGAACATAGCATCTCCTCCTAAAATATTTTCTTCATGATTTAGGGGCCACTTTAATTCGGTTTGAACTTCCCTCTGGGGTCCCAGATGGGTTCTAAGATCTCTTTGAAGGAAAGGTCTGCTTCTTGGACACCGTAGTCCTTTACTTTTGATTGAATGATTGTGTTATCTGATGATGGTACCCTTGTTTATGATATAAAGCCTTAAGCCTCCTTTTATCCAAGAATGATAATTCATCAAAGTGACTCTAATGCTAGTCTTTTTCACTAACTCTACTCTCGAGCATGACGTAGAGGGAAAGTATTTCTAGCTCAATGGGTAGGACCGATTCCATGTCGTACACTAGAGGATAAGGGGTAGCCCCAGTAGGTGTTCTTATTAAAGTGAAGTAGCCCTAAAGGGAGCAAGGGATCCAGTCGACCCAATATCTGCGACTCTCAGTCGTCTTGTGGATTATGGTTTTAAGGCTTTTATTGGCGGCTTCGACAACACCATTATTTTGGGGTCGATAGAGAGAATATTTGTGTCTCTGAATCCCATACTCATCGACTAGTTCTGTGACCTAAGCTTCGAAGTGGAGCCCATTATCGGATATTAACTCGTGGGGAACTCTCCATCTACAAATAATGTTCTTTCTGATAAACTTGGCCACTTTCTTGGCATTTAGTACTGTATATGACTCGACTTTGACCCATTTTGTGAACTAATCAGTGGTGATCAGGATGAATTTGTGATTGTTTGAAGCTTTGGGTGTAACCTTCACTATGTTATTGATGACCCATGTGGAGAAAGGCTAGAGAGAGGTCATGTTGTATAATTCTCGGGGAGGTAAGTGTTAGAGATTGGCAAAATGTTAGCATTTGAGGCATCTTCGGACATAAGTAGTGCAGTCTTAAACTATGGTGGTCCATTAGTACCCTTAACGGATGATATTTTTGGCAAGCATGTGGAAGTTCATTTGTGGCCCACACTCCCCATTGTGGATCTTCTGCATTATTTTCTCAACATCAGCCCCTACTCCGCGATGTAAATGGGTTCCATCGAAGTTCCAATTTAACAATGCTTTATCGCAGATGATATACTGGGCAGACAGTTTATGAAGGGTCTCATAATATTTCTTATCTGAATTTGAGGATACCTACTATGTTTGAGGAGGCACCAAATGTCATAATACCATAACCTGACCATATCAGAGTCTTCCATGGTAATGAGTTCAATCTGGTAGCAGTGGGTGGGCATAGCTTGCTTCTGAATCAGAAAAGGGCGATTGTTATTCCTTCAGGCATGTTGACCTTGGATCCAGGGTAGCAAGGGTGTTAGTTAGGTTGTTCTTTGCACGAGGTAGGTAGTGGAATGTGACATCTTTAAACTCGGAGACCAACTCTTCTAGGCGGGCATGGAAGGGTAGGAACTTCTCGTCTTTGACTTTAAATTTTCTGAGGATCTGGACGACGATAAGGGCAGAGTCTGTATGGATGTCTCATTGTCGAATTCCCTTATTGGTGGTGATCTTGAGGCGTACAGTGCATGCCTCATACTCATTCATGTTATTGGTGAAAGGGAAACCTAGTTTGATGGAAATAGGGTTGTGAAAGTCATCAGGGGTAGTCAGGAGTATTCTAATGCTGTATTCTTTCTTGTTAGTAGATCCATTAAAGAACATTTTCCATCTAAGATCCTCATGAGAGGTGCAGAGAAAATCATTATATGGGAACTCATAGACCTAAACACCGGTCCCTTCCATGGGGTAATAAACAAGGTAGTCGAAGATGTATCTCCCTTTTATATCTTTTTGTGTGATTTACACAATATCGAACTTGACTAGCAACATCAACCAACGGGACATTCAGCTGGACAGCACGGGATTCTCTAGTAGATACTTGATGGGACCCATATGGGATACTAGTCTGATGGGGAAGGAAAGCATATAGTGCCGTAACTTCTGTGTGACCCAGACTAGGGAGACACACACTTTCTCCAAAGCAGTGTAATTAACTTTGTACCCGGACAGTTTCTAATTAACATAATAAATGGCTCTTTCCTTACCGGTTTCTTTAATGTATTGAGCAGCAAAGATCATGTTGCGATATCTGTTACGGTAAAGTACAGGAGTAAGGGGAGACCTGAATGCGAAGGCATCAGTACTGGAGGTCGGGTGTGGTATCAATTGATTCAATCAAAGGCTTCCTGGAAGGCCTAATTAGTTGAATCCTTTCGGTGAAGTTTAAAAATGGGTTCGCAGATAGAATTCAATTAGCTAATGAACCGAGTGATGTACTGTAGTTTACCCAGGAATCCTCGAACTTCCTTCTCTGTCCGTGGTGGTGGTACTCAATTATAGCTTTCATCTTGGTAGGGTTTGCTTCGATTACCTTTTCACTGACCATGAATCCCAAGACTTTTTCTTTAGCAACGCCAAAAAAGCACTTTTATGGATTTATCCGCATCTGGTATTGTCGCAGTCGCTCAAAGAACTTTTAGAGGGCAGGAATATGACCTTCTAGAGTTTTATATGTAATGATCAAGTCGTCCACATAGACTTGGATTCTAAAAAATTTCACTTTACTAAAGGAGAAATAATTTTTTTCAAACCCTTGAAAGTATACCAAAATATTATCAAAATAAAGGAAACATGTTATCAATCATTTGAGTGGGAATAATATAGTTGTGACACCCTGCCTAATTAAATACCGGGTGATCACTCCTTTATTAAATTAAATCAAGGTAAACAGTTGGTTCATTCTCCGCATCACTGTCGATAAAAATAAATTTTCCAATTTAACACCCTAAATAATTAAGCTAAGTGTCAAAACCATTTTCATACATACTTTCCAAATTTTATTTAAAGAAAAACATTTATTTTATTAACAACATTCAATAAGTAAGAATCACACCACATTAAATATCTGCAACATAGTCCAATCAAATTAAAACATTCGTCAATCGAATGTCAACATGCGAAATATAAAGTAACACAATCAAACTGAATAAAACCCATAGTAACAATACTGGAAATAACTGAAATACAAATGTCCCAATAATAATGGAATAATGGAAAGAGCTACACATGCTCAACTAAATAAGAATACTAAGAGTGGATCCGAATGAACGAAGTCGTCTAATCAAGAGACCTGCAACTCCCACCTAAGCTGCAACGCGTTCCTTCCAAGAGATCCTAAGCAAGACGCCCCTGTGGCTGGGCACCTGTAATACATACATATATATACAAGAGAGAGAGAGAAAAGAAAACGGGTCAGAGCCCGAAAGTGTGTTTGATTTAAAATACGTTTAGCAAGTATTTAAATTGATACAGGCCAATGCAACAACATATTAGTGCGTCACTCTCTTGAGAAATACTCACCTCTCTTCTAATGTGCACACCTATCGCACTAACCTTCCCAACGGTTTATCTTATCATATACAGCACTAGTCTTCCCAAATGATTTAACTTATCTTAGATTACTCGTAAGATTTTCAATTCAATGATTCCATTTTAAAAAGGATGTTCCAATTTGAAACCAAAATCCTCTATTTTTAACTTTATAAAAATCAATAAAGTTTTACAGTGATATATTATACTTTCTCAAAACAAGTATTTATAATTTGAGTCAACAGCCATGTCCTACTTATCAAATCCCAGTAGGCAGTTTCAAATTTCATAATTTCATATATATATTAACTACTCGTATAATATATATAAAATAACAGGACCCCTCATAAAACTATGGTGCGTGCATACTCTACTATCCAGAACCCCATATCACTCATATTAAGGGGAATACAATCGGAATCACTCTCGAATTGTATTAACATAGATACACAAATAATATTGAGGCGAAGCATAGATTCCAAGTCTCTAAGAGGATGGCACATACCTGCGTCTCTTAGGACCGTCTGAACTATCACATCGATAGCCTGTACCAAGGATATCTATCTTCTAGGGTACAAGTCAATATCCCCCATAAAGGTCCCATCGAGATAAGACTTGTCCCAGCGCGGTAACCTCATGGATAGCAAGTAGCGTGGGCATGATTTTCGCAAGTATATAATATATGTACACACAATCATATAAATATACCACTTTATCATATTAATATAGGTTCCTCTCGTCACCCATAATTATACCATTTATCCTTAAATTCACATTTATAGAATTACGTATAAAGTTTCATTCCTAACCTTAACTCGAAGGGTTTTCTCACTCATTACCTGACACTCGTGGACTATATCCTCACAAATCTGAAATTCAGTAAGTATCTTTATTAGGTTCCAACGTAACTCTCTTACGCACCTCACCCTTTAGATTTATAAATTCACCAACCCTAAAGTAAATGTCCCATAAATACCATTCTCGTTGAAGATTAAAGGTCCCAACATTTATTCATATGCCCTACTGGTCCTCAATGTCTCCCAAATCATTTTATCAAGAATGCCCAAGAATTATATCACGACAATTTGAATTTAACTCATTTAAAGAGGGAATTAGGAGTCTGCCAGGAGGGGTCGATCGATCGAAGCTTGGGGCTCGATCGATCGATCAAGCAGGTCTGCGAAAAATTCTGCAGAATGCAGTTACGGGTTTCATCACCAAAATTACACCAAATCCATATTTTCAAGTTCCAATCGTCCCAGAATTCTACTACTAACATTATAACAATATACCATATGATTCTAACTTAAGGCATGTACATATTCATCATTTAAACACGGATTTTCAACCTAAAATTATATTCAATTATCAAGAACCCTAGAATTTTCTTAAACAGTTTTCTAACAAATCTTTCTCCAGAATTTCTTTCTTAAGATCATCAAAATTTCGTGGTTTATTTCCTCTACATGGCAAGGGTTTCCAAAATCAACATATAAATCAATACTATATGGATTCTCCTATCATAAATTGGGTTTTCTTCCATAGTTTTCATCACAAATCAATCCTAAACTAATATGAAGATTGCACCAACGAAAATAGCAAGTTAAACACTTGCCTGGGATTTTGGGTATTCTGATTCACGGCTGATTTTGGTATGGCTGCGTTCCTCGTCTCGCGATCTACGCGGTGGTGGTGGCGGCGGTGCAAACCGGTGACTTTTTGGCCTTGAATTGCCTTGGAGCTCTCTCCTCTCTTCTCCAATGGCCGTCAATTGATTTCTGGATATTCTAACCCTAAAAGACTAACATAGTTGGCTGATATAGGTTGCTGAAATTCGTGGGTTTAATTACCCAATTATGTAAAATGACTAAAATGCCCTCCCGGGGTACTAATTAGGCCTAAAAACGCCCCGAGACCCAAACTAAACCCCCGGGTACACTTTTCTGACTATCTTGACCCTAGCGGACGCGTTGGCACACTTAAAACGACCATACGGGTAACTTATAAAATATTCACTTTTTATTTAAAAAAATTAGTCCCGACGTGACACGAGCACGTTCCGATTTAAATTTTCGAAATCGTCATTTAATTCACTCATGACATTCAATATAACCAATATAATATATTACTTTGCTCATTAGTAATATTCAACAAGTTTCCCATAATTACTAACTCTCGTCACGTTAATAATTATAACATAATTAATTTTCGGATTTTTATTAAATAACTAACTCACATTAAATTTAATAAATCCCCAAATTAATATAGCATAAAAATACGGGGTATTACATACTTCTCCCCTAATAACGGAATTTCGTCCCGAAATTCAGAAAATAGGGCATACCTGGTAAAATAACTCTGGATATTTCTCGCGCATATCTGCCTCACGCTCCCAAGTGGATTCCTCCACATTATGATGCTCCCACTGGACCCGCACAAGTGGAACTATCTTCGACCTCAATCTCCTCTCACTATAGTCTAGGATAGCTACCGGTCTCTCCTCGTAAGAGCTATCAGGCTGTAAATCGATCTTATCTGTCGCAATGTGAGAATGGGCAAAATCATCCCGAAGATATCGCCTCAACGACGAGATGTGAAATACATCGTGGATGCGATGTAAATGTTCTGGCAATCCCAACTTGTATGCAACCGGCCCAATCCTCTCGATGATGGGAAATGGTCCCACGTACCTCGGAGCCAACTGTCCCTTCTTCACGAACCTCATCACTCCCTTCATAGGAGATACACGCAATAACACTTGGTCTCCCACATTAAACTCCCGGAAGAACCGTTTCGCATCGGCGTAGCGCTTCTGCCTGTCCTGGGCTACCCGAATACGACTCCTGATTATCTCAATCTTCGCGGAGGTCTCCTGAATCACTTCTGGCCCTAGCAACTTGTTATCCCCCACCTCGAGCCAACAAGTTGGAGAACGACAAGGCCTGCTATACAAAGCCTCAAATGGAGCCATGCCAATCGTGAACTGATAGGAGTTATTATAAGCAAACTCTACCAGTGGAAGATGTGGCTCCCAACCTCCTCCAAAATCGAGAACACACATGCGTAGCATATCTTCCAACATCTGATTAGTACGCTCTGTCTGTCCGTCTGACTGTGGGTGGTAAGCCGAACTCAACCTCAACTTAGTACCCATAGCCTCCTGAAAGCTTTCCCAGAAGCGTGACACAAAAATCTTGTCCCTATCTGACACAATATTCAAGGGCACCCCATGTAATCTGACAATCTCAGCGATGAATAACTGAGCATACTGACCCGTAGTATAATCTGTCCGCACTGGCAGAAAATGAGCCACCTTGGTCAAACGGTCTACAATCACCCAGATAGAATCGTGGCCCCGCTGTGATGTAGGCAACCCTGTAATAAAATCCATGGAAATACTCTCCCACTTCCACGCGGGTACTTTCAATGGCTGAAGCAATCCTGACGGTTTCTGGTGGTCCACCTTTACCAGTTGGCAGGTAGAACACTTGGACACAAACTCAGCAATGTCCTTCTTCATCCCACTCCACCAGTATTGCCTCCTCATATCCTGGTACATTTTATCTCCTCCAGGATGTAATACAAATGGGGACCCATGAGAATGAGTCATCACTGCATGACGTAATTCTGCTCCTTCTGGAACCACCAATCTCCCATTAAACCGCAAACCTCCATCAGAACTAACAGAATAGGACTCAGCACCCTCGGCTAGAAGTCGCACAATCTGCTCCTGGCAAAACGGGTCTGTGGTCTGTGCCTGTATCACCCTCATAAAACTCTCGGGTGTGACTGGCATAACGGATATGAAAGAACGGGCTACTGCGTCCTTGTGACCCAACTCCTTCCACTTTGCTTTCCAGATGTCCGCTACATCGTCTACCGGTCTACGGCTCAACGCATCAGCAACTACGTTTGCCTTCCCCGGATGATACTGTATTTCGAACTGATAGTCTTTCACAAACTCTAACCACCTGTGCTGACGCATATTCAGCTCTCGTTGAGTGAACAGGTACTGTAGTGACTTGTGGTCTGCGAACAAACGAAATTTCTCACCCAATAAGTAGTGCCTCCAAATCCTCAATGCAAAGACGACCGCTGCTAAATCCAGGTCGTGGGTGGGGTAATTCTTCTCATGCGGCTTAAGCTTGCGGGAAGAAAAAGCTATAGCCTTCTCCTCCTGCTGGAGTACCCCTCCAAGTCCCCGTAAAGACGCATCGGTGTAAACCAGGTACTCCACACCCGGTTTTGGTAAAGCAAGGACTGGCGCTGAAGTAAGCTTGTCTTTAAACTCGTCGAAAGCCAACTGACAAGCGTCATCCCAAACGTATGGTACCCCTTTGCGAGTCAGATTCGTCAATGGACCCGCTATTTTAGAGAATCCCCAAATAAATCTCCTGTAGTATCCGGCTAATCCTAAGAAACTTCGCACTTCCGTCGGTGTCGTGGGCTGTCCCCACTCCCTCACCGCTGACACTTTTCTTGGGTCAACTGCAATCCCCTGCTCAGAAACAACATGGCCCAAGAACTGTACTTCTCGCAACCAGAATCCACACTTCTTGTACTTAGCATACAACTGATGCTCTCGTAGAGTCTGAAGAACTTGCCTCAAATGCTAGGCATGTTCCTCCTCGGAGTGTGAATTTATCAAGATGTCATCTATGAAGACGATGACAAACTGATCCAAGAACTCTCTGAATACTCGGTTCATCAAGTCCATGAAAATGGCTGGGGCATTTGTGAGTCCGAACGGCATCACCCTGAACTCATAGGACCCATATCTCGACAAGAAGGCAGTCTTTGAAACATCCTTCTCTCTAATACGTAACTGATGGTACCCCGACCTCAGATCTATCTTCGAAAAGAAAGTTGCTCCCCTCAATTGGTCGAACAGATCATCAATACGAGGCAACAGATACTTATTCCGTATCGTGACCTTGTTCAGCTCCCGGTAGTCCACACACAATCTCAGTGAACCATCCCTCTTCTTCACAAACAAGACTGGAGCGCCCCAAGGTGAGGTACTCCTACGAATGAAGCCCTGACCTAATAGCTGCTCTATATGATCTCGTAGCTCTCGCATCTCTGTCGGAGCCATACGGTACGGTGCGCGTGCTATAGGTCTCGTATCTGGCAATAAATCTATGACAAAGTCTATCTCACGACTAGGCGGTAGGCCTGGTATTTCCTGAAACACATCGGAATACTCCCTGACAACAGGGATCGAATCTAAGAGAATCACAACCTCCTTAGAGGTATCCTCCTCTATGTAATACAAATGAGGGGTCGAACCTCCCTCTGGGCGAGGCATCGCCACTACAAACATCTCTTGCCCCGGAATGGTAGAAATAATGCTTCCACCGAAGCAATCAATCATGGCTCTATAAGCTGCGAGCCAATCCATACCAATAATCACATCATGCTCGTGCATGTCTAAGACTAACATGTCTGCAGGTAAAACCAAGCTACCAATCTCTACCCCACTCCCCGGCATATAAAGAAAATAAGTGACCCACTCCCCAGTGGTGAGTCGACACACGTCACGGTGCTCTCTGCTGTGGCTAGCAACCCTAAGGACTTTGCAAAATGTGTAGCTATAAAATAATTTGTTGCCCCCGTATCAAACAAAATTCTACCCAAAGTACCATGGATACGAAACATACCCTCAATCGCGAGTGGTGCCTGTGGAGCTGCGGCCTGGTGGACGTTGTAGACACGTCCATACTGTAATTGCCCCTGCTGTGCTGGAGCCGCTGGAATGGTTGGTAGGGCTGGCATCTGGGCTGGAGCTGGGAGGGCAGGTGGGAAAAGTGATCTCTGTGGCTCATTTCGGGCTCTCTGCTGCTGTGGGGCCCTATCGCCCTCTGGGAAATCCTGGCGCCTATGGCCATGTTTACCGTACCCAAAGCATCGGCCTTTGAAGTTACCGCCCCTCTGGCGCTGCTGTCCACAGCCCTGCTGGCCGTTACCTCCACGCTACTGGCCCTATTGGCCCTGATGTGCACGATGTTGGCCTTGCTGGCCCTGTGGTCGGTATTGGCCCTGCTGGCCTTGCTATTAGGCTGGCCCTGCCTGAAACCCCCGAATCCCTGCCTAGAATCACCTGAACGGAATCGCTTAGCAGGGTCCCCCTGATGGGAACTCTGCTCGTGCTGACGAGTCTGTCCATGAGTTGGTGCCACACTGGCACTATTACCCCCGGTCCTGCCCTGCTGGCTGGACTCTCCTTCTCTCTTGCTTCCCTGCAGATGGAAGCGGTGATCCTGGCAATGTAGCAATGCGGCATTGAGTACATCAGTGAAAGTACTCAGGGATAGATTTCCAATAAAGTGTTGACGGATCCTCCAAGATAATCCGTCGACAAACAACATAATCTTCTTGCTCTCAGTGGGTGCCTCATCCGGAACAATAGTGAGAAGTCTCATGAACTCCTCCTCATACTGAGCTACAGTAAGGTTCTCCTGCTTCAGATTTAGTAATTTCCGCCTCATCTCAGTCTGCACTGCGGGTGGAAAATACTTGCGGTCAAACCGTTCCCAGAACAACTGAATAGGGATCGTGTCCCTCTCCTCCAAAGTAGTAGTGGACTCCCACCACTGTAATGCGGCGCCCACCAGCTTAAAGGAAGCCAATAACTGATTTTTCACGTCAGTGTACTCATACATACGGAGGTGCCGCTGGATGTCTTTCTTCCATTGGCTAACTGTAACAATATCGGAGCTACCAGAAAACTCAGGGGGATGCGCTTTCTGAAAAGCATCCCGAACCCTCTCCCATGCGGATGGAAGCTGTGCTAGTACTGGCGCCACTGCCTGAACCTGGGGTGGAGCCTGCTGAATCACCGCTATCACGGCATTTACCGCCTGAGCAACAATGGCGGCTACTTAGTTTGCTTTCATTGTGCCTGGTGCCGGAGCTGCTGGCTGCTCGGCTTGGGCACGCCTATCTTTCAGAGCACGTCTAGGAGGCATCTGAAACGTGAACAAGTTTATTAGTCTACATTTATCATCAAATCTCAAATAGCTGAAGACTTTAACGTAAAAGCAGGAATACAACAATCCTAAAAATAGGGCTCTATAGCAATAACGTTAAGCTAAAAGCGAAATAAGCCGTACAGATCCTATGGACACTAGAACCTGATGCTCTGATACCACCTGTGACACCCCGCCTAATTAAATACCGGGCGATCACTCCTTTATTAAATTAAATCAAGGTAAACAGTTGGTTCATTCTCAGCATCACTGTCGATAAAAATAAATTTTCCAATTTAACACCCTAAATAATTAAGCTAAGTGTCAAAACCATTTTCATACATACTTTCCAAATTTTATTTAAAGAAAAACATTTATTTTATTAACAACATTCAATAAGTAAGAATCACACCACATTAAATATCTGCAACATAGTCCAATCAAATTAAAACATTCGTCAATCGAATGTCAACATGCGAAATATAAAGTAACACAATCAAACTGAATAAAACCCATAGTAACAATACTGGAAATAACTGAAATACAAATGTCCCAATAATAATGGAATAATGGAAAGAGCTACACATGCTCAACTAAATAAGAATACTAAGAGTGGATCCGAATGAACGAAGTCGTCTAATCAAGAGACCTGCAACTCCCACCTAAGCTGCAACGCGTTCCTTCCAAGAGATCCTAAGCAAGACGCCCCTGTGGCTGGGCACCTGTAATACATACATATATATACAAGAGAGAGAGAGAAAAGAAAACGAGTCAGAGCCCGAAAGTGTGTTTGATTTAAAATACGTTTAGCAAGTATTTAAATTGATACAGGCCAATGCAACAACATATTAGTGCGTCACTCTCTTGAGAAATACTCACCTCTCTTCTAATGTGCACACCTATCGCACTAACCTTCCCAACGGTTTATCTTATCATATACCGCACTAGTCTTCCCAAATGATTTAACTTATCTTAGATTACTCGTAAGATTTTCAATTCAATGATTCCATTTTAAAAAGGATGTTCCAATTTGAAACCAAAATCCTCTATTTTTAACTTTATAAAAATCAATAAAGTTTTACAGTGATATATTATACTTTCTCAAAACAAGTATTTATAATTTGAGTCAACAGCCATGTCCTACTTATCAAATCCCAGTAGGCAGTTTCAAATTTCATAATTTCATATATATATTAACTACTCGTATAATATATATAAAATAACAGGACCCCTCATAAAACTATGGTGCGTGCATACTCTACTATCCAGAACCCCATATCACTCATATTAAGGGGAATACAATCGGAATCACTCTCGAATTGTATTAACATAAATACACAAATAATATTGAGGCGAAGCATAGATTCCAAGTCTCTAAGAGGATGGCACATACCTGCGTCTCTTAGGACCGTCTGAACTATCACATCGATAGCCTGTACCAAGGATATCTATCTTCTAGGGTACAAGTCAATATCCCCCATAAAGGTCCCATCGAGATAAGACTTGTCCCAGCGCGGTAACCTCATGGATAGCAAGTAGCGTGGGCATGATTTTCGCAAGTATATAATATATGTACACACAATCATATAAATATACCACTTTATCATATTAATATGGGTTCCTCTCGTCACCCATAATTATACCATTTATCCTTAAATTCACATTTATAGAATTACGTATAAAGTTTCATTCCTAACCTTAACTCGAAGGGTTTTCTCACTCATTACCTGACACTCGTGGACTATATCCTCACAAATCTGAAATTCAGTAAGTGTCTTTATTAGGTTCCAACGTAACTCTCTTACGCACCTCACCCTTTAGATTTATAAATTCACCAACCCTAAAGTAAATGTCCCATAAATACCATTCTCGTTGAAGATTAAAGGTCCCAACATTTATTCATATGCCCTACTGGTCCTCAATGTCTCCCAAATCATTTTATCAAGAATGCCCAAGAATTATATCACGACAATTTGAATTTAACTCATTTAAAGAGGGAATTAGGAGTCTGCCAGGAGGGGTCGATCGATCGAAGCTTGGGGCTCGATCGATCGATCAAGCAGGTCTGCGAAAAATTCTGCAGAATGCAGTTACGGGTTTCATCACCAAAATTACACCAAATCCATATTTTCAAGTTCCAATCATCCCAGAATTCTACTACTAACATTATCACAATATACCAGATGATTCTAACATAAGGCATGTACATATTCATCATTTAAACACGGATTTTCAACCTAAAATTATATCCAATTATCAAGAACCCTAGAATTTTCTTAAACAGTTTTCTAACAAATCTTTCTCCAGAATTTATTTCTTAAGATCATCAAAATTTCTTGGTTTATTTCCTCTACATGGCAAGGGTTTCCAGAATCAACATATAAATCAATACTACATGGATTCTCCTATCATAAATTGGGTTTTCTTCCATAGTTTTCATTACAAATCAATCCTAAACTAATATGAAGATTGCACCAATGAAAATAGCAAGTTAAACACTTGCCTGGGATTTTTGGTATTCTAATTCACGGCTGATTTTGGTATGGCTGCGTTCCTCGTCTCGCGATCTACGCGGTGGTGGTGGCGGCGGTGCAAACCGGTGACTTTTTGGCCTTGAATTGCCTTGGAGCTCTCTCCTCTCTTCTCCAATGGCCGTCAATTGATTTCTGGATATTCTAACCCTAAAAGACTAACCTAGTTGGCTGATATAGGTTGCTAAAATTCGTGGGTTTAATTACCCAATTATGTAAAATGACTAAAATGCCCTCCCGGGGTACTAATTAGGCCTAAAAATGCCCCGAGACCCAAACTAAACCCCCGGGTACACTTTTCTGACTATCTCGACCCTAGCGGATGCGTTGGCGCACTCAAAACGACCATACGGGCAACTTATAAAATATTCACTTTTTATTTAACGAAATTAGTCCCGACGTGACACGAGCACGTTCCGACTTAAATTTCCGAAATCGTCATTTAATTCACTCATGACATTCAATATAATCAATATAATATATTACTTTGCTCATTAGTAATATTCAACAAGTTTCCCATAATTACTAACTCTCGTCACGTTAATAATTATAACATAATTAATTTTCGGATTTTTATTAAATAACTAACTCACATTAAATTTAATAAATCCCCAAATTAATATAACATAAAAATACGTGGTATTACAATAGTTTCTCCCATTTGTGTTAATCAATCAATTGCTTAATAATAAAATACTTAAAAAGGATTTTATTTGTTCTTATTGTCAAAAGAAAAGCCATCTTATAGATTTTTGTTATAAGTTGAATCAAGCTCAATATTTTTAAAATTTTATTCCTAAAAAAATCCCAAACGACTAAACTCAAAACTTTTAAATGTGACTAATTATCACAAATTTGGCCATTTGAGGGAGTTTGTTTTTTGATTAAACGAACCTCGCATTTGTATCGTAGTGGGAGTGGTAAGAGTTTAATGAAGAATAATAAATTTCAAAAACTTTTTAATTTGAAGAATTTTGGTCCTAATCCCATTGAAAGAAAATTTTGGGTAAGAATAATCAAACAATTTTTTTGAAAAAGGATTTTAGAAAGAGAGGTAAAGTTAATACAAAATTATTTTAGAATGAGCCTTTGTTATTTGTTCATTTTATATATCTTATGCTAGGCTATGTTCTTTTAATCCTATAAAGGTTTTGTATATCATGTATCACTTTGATGTCTCATAAGTGAATTATTCATCTTATTGATTTGTTCTTGCTTCATATCTTGAATTATTTGGTTATCCCAACAATAGGCTTTTAGGATTATCGCATCAAGTTGATAATTTTATTGAATCATGTATAGTATATTCCTTTACATATTAGAATGTTTTCGTTTGTACCTTGTATTGATATTCTTTATATATGATTATTATCCTTCGTTAGCGTATTTTGTATTTAGGCCTTGAATGCTCTTTTAGTCTTAACCTGTGTGATTTCTCTAAATTAATTATCTTATGAGTTCATTGATTATTTTCATGATTGAATGATCTCGCAGTAACATGTTTATAATTATATCCTTTATACATATTTCGCAATCCTATAACATTCTCTTTTATAGTTGTACACATCTTTTATTGCAAAATTCAACAATTTTTTTTATAGAATCATGTTTATGCATTTTAGATGATATACTCCATGAAATAGTTTGGAATATAAAAGTGTATATTAAAATGGTTAGGAATGTCATGTGTGCTTCATGAGTTATATTCTATTTTCTTTCAAGTCTTATAAAATTTAATAAAAATTGTAATATGGAACTTAGGATCATATCCTGTTACACTTTACATCACAATACACATTGAATATATGTCAATTTATAAGGTTTGACAAATATTTATAGTCTCCTACAAAGTGTTCAAATATTAATAAGACTTGTGAAAGTATGTTTAAACTCCTAAAATGTGATGAAAAAAAGGGTGACTTTATAAGAAGACACCTTTACAAATATGATGAAGAAAAAGAAAAAAATGCATATATGAATAGACCCCTCACTAGTTATTTTGATGATGCATTACTCTAATTGAATGAATGCCTTGAAGATCCATCCCATATAGAACTCTAAAAGATTTTGGCAGATCCATAGCATTATTGAAAGTATAAAAGTCAATAATGAAAACTCCTTGGTTAGCAAGACTGTCAACAACAGTGTTAGTTCCTTTGAAATAATGTATAAAACATGCTTTCACTCTTATACCTTCCTCTTTAATAAGCTTAAAGTTGGAGGTTTGTCAATATTTCCATTTAGAACATCAAAAACAAATTTAGAATTTGATTCTACAATGACATTAGAAAGCTTTAGAGACTTACATTAATTAAAACCTCTAAGGATAGCCATACTTTTAGCCATATTTTTTGTTCCTTCTCCTTCAAAAGCTTGGAATGATTGAATAAGGAAGCCTTGACGATCTATAGTTATGGAACCTGAACTTGCCAAACCTAAATTTCCTTTAGAAGATGGAATCGATGAGGAGGTTTAGACCATTTCACCAATTTGAAAGTCTTGAATTGCCTTTTTCCAAACTTGAGCATTAATCTATGAATAAGGACATAATTTTGAGGACATGGATATTTGAAAGATTTAGTTGAGCATGTGGAAGAGATAAGATGAGTTTTTTTGCTGATGATCAGCTCACAATCATTGGACATCCTTCAAAAAGGAATTAATTTCTCCTGAGACAAATGGCTTATATGATCATACTAGGGATAATCTCAAAGAGGAATTTCAGATAGTCATCTCTAGTCTTTCTCATCCACCAAGACACGACCATAACATTGATAGAGGAGAAGTTAATTTTAACACCAAATAAGTCTGCAAAATATGTCCAGACTTTACTAGAAATTGGAACTTGAATGAGTAGGTGAGACAGGTCTTTTTCAGCATGATCACAACACCCATATGCTTTGAATGTTTTTATTAAAAGGAGCAATATTTTGCAAGCATTTCCATATGAAAATTGCAACTTTATGAGTATACTTAACCTGCCAAATTGATTTGAATAGAAATGAGGAAGGACGATGACACCCGATCACCTGCTGGGCCATTTTAAAGAAAACATTCCATTATTTATGGGACTCCAGAATAAACCTCCATCAATGTCAGTAATGAGGCTGTTAGATTGATCTTTAATCTTCAAACTTATTTTACATGGAGCTGAACCAAAAACTACAGAGTAATTTTCATACCTCTTCATGAAGAATTTGGACCATAGACTATCTTGAATTTTGATGTTCCACCAAGTTTTCATGGTAGCTACTTTGTAAATGTCATGTATATTTTTGAAGCCAAGGCCTCCTTCATCTATAGGATAATAAATTTTATTCCAATTCAACAAATGAATTTTCTTACTAAATTCAGTAGAAGATCCCCAGAGGAAATTGCTAAACACTCCATAAATTTGGTTGATTATTTTGGATGGAGGATGGAAGAAAGCGTGGACATAGATAGGATTTAAAGATAACACTGATTGAATGAGGCTTCTCCTTCCTACAAATGAGAGAAATTTACATTGCCAACCTACTACTTTATGTTTGATTTTGTGAATAATCTCCTCAAAATAAGGATGCTTATGCCTTCTATAAAAAATGGGTAACCAAGATATTCTAGAGGCATATCTTTTGGTTTGAGATTTAATGTATCTGAGATTGACTTTTTCCTCCTACTGCTTAATTTCTCATGAGCTATAAAAATGATTTTTTCAAAGTATATCACTTTCCCAAAGGCTTTCTCATACTTCTTCAAAAAAATTGAGCAAGTTCCTTAAAGACTTGGATCCTCTATCATAGAAGATAATAAAGTCATCATCAAAACTTAAATTGCTTATGAGAGGATAGCCTTGAAGTTGAGAGAAAGGTTTTATAGGGCCTTTAATCATAAGGTTGTGAATTACCCTATTCAAGACTTCTCATACAATGACAAATAAAGCAAGAGAAAGGGGATCCCCTTGTTTCACACCTGTATTAAATTTAAAAACCTTGCACTTTGACCATTGATGATGATTGAAAGCCAATTATTGGATATGCATCTCCATACTCTATCAATCCAAACTTTTGCGAATCCAAATTTTCTTAGAGTTTTGATTAGGAATAACCAATTAACCCTATAATAAGCCTTGGACATATCAAGTTTGATGATGACATTAAAACCATGGATTTTCCTTCCTAACAATCCCATCATTTATTGATAAAGAAGAATATTATCCGAGATCATCCAGCCTTGATAAAATTTATTTGAGATTTACTAACGATATCTGGAAGGATATTTGATAGTCTGGAGGCCAAGATTTTGGTAATAAATTAGAGGTAGTAGTTTCATAAACTAATATGTTTGAATTTAGTATATTTGGAAGGATTCTTGCATTTTGGGATAAAAATAATATTTGTGCTAGTGCAACTTATTGGCAATTCACTTCCTGAAAAGAAGTAGCCAATAACCTCTAAAATATCTTCGTTGATTATGTCCTAAAACTTTTGATAAAACACTCCATGAAATCTATCAGGGCCTGCATTATTATCTACCTCAAGATTGGATATAACATTCCACACTTCAACTTCTAAAGGATCCTCACCACGCATCAATCTTAAGATCTGCCTTAAGATGTGGTGTCTTATTAAATCATAGTTAGTTGGGGATAATTCTGGTTTCACTTATGATGATCTATTGTGGTTATTGAGTATACTAGTGATCTATTAATTAATGGTAGCTATTAGGTGTTAAATGAGTTCATAAAACATATTATGAAAGATAACATCGGTAATGGTGTGGAAAGTTATTAAAAAACTAATCTAAAACCATTGATTTATTATTTATACGCATGATTATTTGTTTTGTTACTTGAGTTGCATAGGTTTTTATCTTGTGATGGTCTTAACCCTTTTCATTATTCCAGGTGCTCTAGTGGCATGTCAGATTTAGCCTTCTCTCCCTTGAGCACCGAGTCATCTTTCCAGTAACCACCAGTCAAAGATATAGATGTTGGATCTTATCTTTCTTGTATTTTTTTTCTAGTGATGTGAGGTTTATACTTTGCCTCATTAGACATTGTATTAAGTTTATTTATGTTGGAGGTTTTAGAGATATAAGTTTTAGCTTGTATGGTTCTGAATTATTATGTCAAATATCGGCACTTCATGTTTTATAGTTAGGGGTGGTGATTGACTCATATTCCATGTTTATGTTTATTGAGGATATTCATGTCAAAATTTATTTTGTTATTCACTATTTCCATTTCATGTTAAGGATGGTATTTAATTATTTTAACAATATGTATAATTCAATAGAGAGACTAGATCAAAATAAATATTAAAATATATGGGGTGTCATAGTTGGTATGAGACCTTGCTCATAGGAAATGTTAGTTCCATAGATCCGTTATAGTCATTCGCATAACGTTCTTTGATACATTCATTTTTATTTTGCATTCTTGTCGTTTGCTCCTTAGTACTAATAAGACATATGTGTCACATTTTATATGGCACCTAAAAGGAAGAACCACATAGCTACATGCGCTGCTCAGATAGTTCCTACAGTACTAGCACCACCAGTGCCAACTATACCTGCAGTCCCAACACCCGATGCTTAAGGAAAATACCATTTCAAGGCTCAACGAATCTCAGATTTAATTTCTAGGACCGTACAAGCATGGTTAGTAATGGGCAGTTGAGAGAGACCGCTTAAGGCACCACAGTCGCTAGCACCAACTCTCACACCGAATTAGGTGAATATTTGATGATAATTTATGAAGAACAATCGAACTATGTTCTCAGATTGTATAGACCCATTGGTGTCATTACAGTGGTTCCAGGATATTGAGCGTTACCTGAGACTTTTGGCATGCCCAGATGTGAAAAAAGAGGTTCTTGTCGCTTTTTGTCTAATAGGAGATGCTCTCCAGTGGTGGGAGAGTATGACTATGATAAAGCAAAGGTAAAAATTGACATATTCAAAGTTCATGATGAGGTTAAATGACAATTACTTTCCCAAGTTTATTCGAGCATAAAAGAAGACTAAGTTTCTTCTAGTCTAGTAGGGGACTCGTATTGTCACAGATAGTGGATGTTGCACTTATACTTTGTCCAGACCGTGCTGAGCATAAGAAGAAGTTTGAGAACCCGGGGGGCCAAGTAAGTGGGCCCAAGATAGAGTGAGGATTCAGTGGAGACAAAAAGGGAGTTGAGGACCAGTAAGGCTAAGGGCCGTGGAAGATATTTTGGCCTGACCAACAGAGGCCCCAGCAGACTTGGCAGAGTAATAATAATGGGGGATACAATGATGAGATTTCCCAGGGCCAGTTTTCAATAGTTTGGTTTAGGTGTGGTGGAACTGGCCAAGTCAAGCCAGTATGGGCCGGGCGAGCTTCATCAGGGCCAATAAGGGCAACATGGCTAATACATACAAGTACAACCAGATTTTAGGCCCAATTATCAGAAGCAACAGAGCTAGTAGCATTTTTTAACTCGTCCAGTCCTGAGGCAGAAAGCACCATCGACACTTCCTGCACCATCAGTTGCAGTGCCTCAGTCTCAGCTATAATATGGTAAGGTATATTATATGGGACCAATGATGATCCAACACCTATTCAGGTTGTTGATGGTATGTTTTATGTTCATAGCTCTTTATCCATGGTTTTGTTTGACACGGGGGCTGCACATTCTTTGTTACACGACACTTCTTGGGTATTTCAGGCATGGTTTCGACTCCGTGTATTTCAGGATGTTTATCAATTAAGTATATCCCACTCATATTATCGAGTCTTTTGGTGGGATATGTATTCGTATTAGTGGGCTACGATTTATAGCTAATTTATTGGTCTTATATACCCATACACATGATGTTATATTGGGGATGAATTTGTTGTGTACTTATCGGGATCAAATTGATTGTGCAGGTAGAGATATAATATTTGCTATATCGGGCCAAGAGATGTATTTAGCCTCTATGCCTAACATGAAGGTTGGACTACTACCCATTTTTATTTTATTAATATGGATACCACAATTTATTTAGATATGATCCCAATAGTTTAGTATTTCTCTGATGTTTTTGATGAAATTTCAGATTTACCACCTTGAAGAGAGATTGACTATGTTGTAAACTTAACACTAGACCCGAAGCTGATAGCTAGAGAATCGTATCGTATCGAACCTCTGTAGATAAAAGATCTTAGAGATGAGATTAAGCAGTTGCTAGAGAAGGGTCTAACTCATTATAACACTTCACCTTGGGGTGCACCAGTTTTGTTTATAAAGAAGAAGGATGGTTCATTGAGGTTATGTGTTAATTATCATGAGATGAATAACTTATAATGAAGAACCATTACCCTCTATCGAGGATAAATTATATTTTTTGATCAGTTAGAGGGAGCATCTTTCTTTTATAATATTGATTTGCGATCCAATTATCATCAGTTATTGGTGCGAGAGGAGGATATGCCGAGGAGATCTTTTTTGACTCATTATGGGTCCTACAAGTTCCGAGTGATGCTGTTTGGTTAACTAATGCCCCAATAGTATTTATGGACTTGATGAAAAGGGTGTTCCGATCTTATTTGGACCATTTTTATCGTAGTCTTCATTGATGATATTTTGATCTACTCACGGGCATATGAGGAGCATTCCAAGCATTTACGTATTGCATTGCAGTAATTGAGTGCACGTAATTTCTATGTGAGGTTATCGAAGTGTGGATTTTGGAAGAGGAAAGTTAAGTTTTTGGGATATTTTGCTTTAGAGAAACGACTATTAGTGGATCCCAATAAGGTGTCAGCCGTATTGGATTAGGGACAACCCACAACACCTACGGAGGTCCATGATTTTTTAGGTTGGATGATTGTTAAAAGATATTGATTCATGGTTCTCAAAGATAAGATGCCCAATGAGTGAGTTGATGAACAAGGGCGTGCCATTATTTTGGAGTGAGGAGTCTCAACAGACGTTTGACACTCTTAAGGAGAAATTGACCTCTGCACCGGTTCTTGGCTTACCTAGGAGTGGAGTAGAGTTCTTAGTTTACACGTATGATTCTCTACAAGAATTAGGTGTGGTGTTGATGTAGGAGGAAAAGCCAATTTCATATGCCTCGCAGAAGTTAAAACCGTATGAGGTTCATTATCTGAATCGTGACTTGGATTTGACGGCTATTTTGTTTTGTCTTGCACACATAGAAAAATTACCTTTTGTGCGAGAAATTTCGGCTCTTTAGTGATCATAATAGTTTGCAATATGTTTTCACAAAGAATGATTTGAAATAAGGCAATGGAGATAGTTCGAGTTTATAAAGGTTTATCAGTTAAGATCCATTACCATCCAAGGAAGGCTAATGTATTAGCAGACACATTGAGCCGATGACCTAGTGGTAGTCTATCAACCTTTCGGTTGGCCGAATGAGGCTCAGTGGTGATGATTGATCAGTTGACCAGAGCCTTTGTGGGGATAGTTACATTGACTTTAGATATTGTGATACAGTTAATCATTATGTAACCTCAAGACAAGGTATGTAAAGAGAAGGTGGAGAACCTCTTCACTACTGGTGTGCCTTTCTTTTTGGGGGGATCCGATGGTGGGATGTGTTATAAGGTTAGATTGGTGGTATCCTCATATGAGGTGTTGAGACGGGAAGTTGTGCAAGAGACACATGGTTCAGAATTTGCAGTACATGCAGGAGGGGACAACATGTACCAAAATATGAAAAGATAGTACTGGTAGGCTTAAATGAAGAGATATGTGGCCAAGTTTGTATCCAGGTTTTCGGGGATCACAAATATTTTAGTGGAACACTGGTGGAGGAAAGATATTCAGAGTCACTTGGGGATGCTAGATTTTACATAGATTCATAGGCATATCTTTCCAATTTTAAGATGGTGGGGGAGGCAATATAGTTGCGGGAGTCTGCCACCACTACCGAGGAGATGACCAACATGGACATCGATGAGTTTTGGAAGAGGTTCAAGGATAATTATTGTCCACTAGAGACTAGATCCATAAAGAAGATAAACTTTTCAACCTTGGTTCAAGGGAGTTGCTTAGTGGTTGAGTACGAGAAGGAGTTCATTAATATCTATCTGTTTGCACCTGAGGATGTGAACACTGAGGATAAACAGATTCATTATTTCATCAGGGTACTAGCTTGGAGGATCAGATATTAACTATTGAGAAATCAAACATATACCACGTATACGCGGGTGGTGAATGTCGCACTTTTGCATTAGGAGTACTCAGACTTTCATAAGTCCAAGAAAGGGAAGGCAACAGATAACGGGAGTTACTCATTTTTAGAGACAAAAGGGTGGGGTGAATGGAGGAAAGCACTTTCATAGCCAAGAGGGCAAGCAATCACAACGTGAAGATCGATAGGGAAACTACCATCCATGGAGAAACATAAAGGGGAAGCAGTAGGTCAGTAGAAAGGGATTCAAATGGTGTCTTTAAAGGACATTATTATGGTTCTAGAAAGTGGGGTCATTCGTCCAAGAGGTTCCCCAAGGCCAATCTAAGGGAGTTTGATAAAGGGTAATAGTTACCTATTGCTTCAGACGATTTTTTTGGCACCATAGTTTCCAGCACTAGATTATGTTCTACTAGCTCAGCCGACACACCAGATTATGTTAAGAACACAAATACACACACATACACATAAAGAAAGGGTGGGTGCCCGCAGCTTCCCATTACATAACAACATCCATGAACCCTAGCTTACCCTACCCATTTTGTTTGTTTTTATATAAACCATATTAATACCTTTAATCGAAACTACGAGCTCGCTTCATCTTATGCGCACCCAATATTGTACCTGTAATAAAGAATTTTAGGGACCCCTATATCTTAAACACGTGATTTTAGGGATCATAAATGCACGATGACTACTAGGATATCATCATAATGGTTGTGAGATCTGAATTAGTAATTAGAATTTAAATATAAGGCTACAAATTTGTCCATTTTATTTTTTTAATAGGATTTATAATGATATAATATTCAAGTAGAAAATCCTTGTGTCCAATGAGGAGAGGATGTGATTTTGCCTTATGATTTGTTTAGTATAGTGGAAAACTAGGGGAGGGAAAGAAACGCTAATGAAATGGATGTTGATTAATATGAAAAGAAAACTGGGAATTTCTTTCTTCTTAATTCACAAAATAGTTTTTGTCAAAAGGATCACTAGAGCTCACAAAGTCTCATAAAGGACCTTAAAATCTGCAAGAATCTTTTACTGTAACTTAAAGTTAAAACAAAGGTGGGTGAAAATAAAAGTTCTTTTTTTATATGTAAATGAAAATGAACGTTGCCCGATATTCCACTTTAACTTTCGAACTTTTTCTAGCTTTTTATACAATAAACTATCATTTTGTTTCTAGGTTATGTCTTTAATAATATAAAATTAAGGTATTGCTAAGGTGGAATTAATTTATATATTTATTAAAGTCAAATAAAGATTATAATTTATTTAATCCCCCCAAAGAAAACACTGGGTTCAAACACAAAATAAACAAAAAAATCCAGCAACATCGACCGCCACCTCTGTTAAAGCCCATACATTCCCACCATTAATCACCATCGTCGTCAAAACTCAACCACCATCATTGCATCACCCTCCATCCCAACCCCCTCGAAAAAAATCAATTCAACCAACAATATGTTTATTGAAATAAATGAAATCAAATTGAAATTAATTAATCAGCCAATTGATCTTTACAAAATGATTCAAGAAAAATTGATCTTGAGAAAGCTAGTGTACCCTAGGGTTTGTACAAAAAACACCACCAGATTTAATTTTCACTATTTTAAAAAAGTTTTCACCGAAACAAACCACAAGTGTTGTGTGAAACAATTTTACCAATTTTAGTCTTTACCTAAGCATGCATCTAGGTGAGAATAAGCAAGAATAAACTAAGAAAACCACAACACGATGATGTACAAGGAAAACCCACAACGGTGAAAATTTTGGACGAACCAACCACACAAGTCCACTATGATATATCTCTATTTACAAGAATAATTGACACTTACTCACAGGCTCGATGCCTTCAACACTTGATGCGCTTCCTCGTTCTTTCTGACCTTCTTCGCAGCCATCGTCAGACGCCTTCCAACATCCACACAACATAAGCGCATTCCTATATCTCAATATTTCTTCGATCTTTCTTATCTCATGACCAGTCCAACCACCGCTTAATAAAAATATGGTATCCATCGCTCGAAACTCTCACAGTATATAGAGAAAATCGATATGGTGCAACACATAAGAGATCTCAAACAAACATATGCATGTAGGATTCTTGGATATCAAACTTGGGTGTAAACCGCAGTTTGGGAGGCATAAGATAAACCTTGGAAATTCATTTTTGCAAAACCCTCTTATAAAAATGATGCCAAACCTGAGTATTTATGAAAAACACGCATTTTTAGGCAGCACGCTTCGTTCTAATGAAAATGATATCTCGTTCAAACCAACTAAAATTTTATTTGAATGAACATCCCATTCTCGTTTGAACCAGCTTCGAACGATATATCTATGATCAACATAAATATCTCGTTTGATGCTTGTTTGAAGGCCGTTCTAATGTCATTCACATCTCATTTGAATAAACTATATAAACTCGTTCGAACGAACTAAATGTAAAACATATATTTTTTTAAATCCATTTTACAAAAAGGCCTTAAATAAATTTTGTAAAATAACACCCAAACGTATCTAGAGATCAAAGACAAATGTATTCATACCTTCATTGACATCCCTCAGATATTGAAGAAGAAAACTTAGCATGCAATCCAATGAAATCTCGATGTAGCTTTATCTTTGTCACATAGTCTTCAATCACACATCATAGGCTTGAAGGATACACAACTCAAGTCGTAACATATGACTCAAAAACAAGTTTTGCCCAAATACAGAATTAAGGCAATACATAAAAATTAACTTGATTCGGAAATTTGTCCTTACGAATCTCCCCTTTCGCCATTCCAGGACAAAACTCGAAATGAAAAACTAGTAGGCCGTCAAGATCACTAAGATTCAATTTCCAACCCCAAAAGAACAAAGTTATTGACGCTTAATCGGCACAAAATTGAGTAGCCTTGATCTTGTATAAACCTTTGCCGCATCGTTGCCAAGCTCCACTCTTAAACACACCTTGAAATGCAAATATAATATAACATATATAAACCTCATATGAAAACCCCTCCTCTTGTCTAATCATCTCCAGTTAAAAAAATACTCCTCCCCCAAGTTAAAGATCTCCCCCACATGAAAGAGTTAGATACTATTTCTCCCCCTTTTTGTTGAGGAATAGATAAAGAACAAGGTAAAAAATAATTAAAACATTTCTCCCCAATAAAACCAAATATCCCTCTAAGTGATGCATGGGTAGTCATAAAGGGAAAAATATCATGAAATGGTGTGAAGCAAGTCATGCAATGATAAATAGATCGGAAACACAAGTACAAATAATCCAAACTATGAACAAATGAAACTATGATGCAAGAATTTAAGTATAAGATACCAACAAGATCATAACACATGCCAATATAAATGAAAGATTAAGCATACGACACACATGAATTGAATGAAAACACAAAGACTCAAGACACACACACACAATATATATATATATATATATATATATAGAGAGAGAGAGAGAGAGAGAGAGAGGCCCCCTCCTGTAAGGACACCTTATGGTGCAGACTCCGGTACATACCATTTTTTTAAATAGTAAAAAAATGAATTTTGTGATGAAACTTCATGGATATGATCTCCACGGTGAGAAGATCATCTCCAATTTTTTTCATCAAAAAATTTAATAATAAAACTGTTGAGATGAGGTGATATGTTAAAAATGGTATATATATACATTTTCGACCGTTGAAATGTTAGCGAAGATCTCACCCACTTTTTGGTTGAATTTTTTGATGAAATTTCATGGATATGATCTTGACAGTGAGAAGATCATATCCACGAAGTTTCATAAAAAAATTCATTCAATAAAGTGGCTGGCGTTGACCCAACATTTAAACGGTTGAAATTGAATATTTATACAATTTTTTTACATATCACTTCATCTCAATGGTTTTTTCATTGAATTTTTTGATGAAAAAATTGGAGATGATCTTATAACCGTGGACATCATATCCATGAAGTTTCATAAAATAATTCATTTTTTTACTATTTTAAAAAAATAGTATATACTGGGGTCTGCACCATAAGGAGTCCTTACAAGAGACTTTCTCTGTGTGTGTGTGTGTGTGTGTGTGTATATATATATATATATATATATATATATACCGATGAAGAACAACGATATATAGGTATAAATGACCACAAAAGGCACAAACACATAAGCTTTACACACTCATATAATATCAATTTGTCTAAACATAGTGGTACTAAGTGAAGGGGCATGAACTAGAAATAAGAGAGAATAACCCAATCACTAAAACATGTCCAAGTAGATCTATTTGACTGCAATAATTTATCAACATTCAATCTAGACTCACATGTCAAATAAAGAACTCAAAAGGACAAACAAACATAATGCACACTAGCCTGGAAATTTTGATGATTCTCGATTCAATAGCGTTAAACGAATTAAGTTTAATTATGACTCATTGTGCAAACCCATTGATATTGAACTAAACACCCTAAAAAGTATGTATCATTTTTTCTGTTACGTTTTCTTTTGAAGATATCTAATTTTTGAAGTTTTAATGTAAAAAAAATTTAGCCTTAACAATTTTTCTGTTTGTATAGCCTCTCAATCTTTTAAGCTCTTGCCAACGGTTGCCTTTCACGCAAATGAGATTCCTCTTTTCGTATGTCTTTCTCATGCATACTCATATTTTATTAAAAAAAATCAAATAAACTCACGGGCAATGGTTTTTACATGCACATATCCCCTTTAGTAAAAAAATTATGAATATGACAAGATTGCTGTGAGAACACCTCACTTATCCCGTGTGACATATGAAGTTACAATCCAAAAAGAGATCGTGAAAATTGTGTGCGAAGGCATATACTAAATGAATCCATCATATAAATAAATTTCAAACTACTTCATATAAACATGATTAAGAACAATCCAAGCATTAAAAATAAAAATTAAATGTCCTAGTCACATGGATACAGGGAAGGAGTGAGATTTAAACACATTGATATGACACACAATATGTGTAAAATTAAAATATACAAAAAAAAAAATCTTTTTGAGTTTTTAAAGAATTTTTTCAAATGATACCAAATTAAAAAAAAAACTCGAAAGGCAAATAAAATCTTTTTATATTTTTCTCATTAAGATCCTCCAAAAAATGGAAAATTAAAATACAAAAGATAAACACGCCATAACACTAGCAATAACATGTAACATGAAGCACCAAACTAGTGTGTGATAAAAATGAAATCACAATCACTTATAACATATAGCATGTGATGAATCATGTATAATCAAGTGAGAGTCAAGAAGACTAACATTTAGCGCCACCAAATCGAATCTCCTAACCTACATAGGTGTAACATGATGAACTCAGGATCGGGGAACCTTGGTGAAACTTGCCTTAATCTTCCTAGGACCTTTTCTAAGATCATTATAGAAATGCCTAAGGTGACCTTTCCTACCACAGTGAATGCAAGTGAAGATACGAGGAATGTTACCTTTAGGTCGACCTTTTATAATGTCTCTAGCTTTGGTTGGCGCTCTCAAAAGCATGGTCTTCGCTTTAAAAGCGGAAGTATCTATATCATTGAAGCCAATTCCACACTTATCATTTTTTATTCGTATAGGGTCTAGAATTTTATCCAACCTCTTCGACCTAGACTCCAAATCAAATTTGACATTACTCGAGTCTCTCAACTTCTTTTCCAACTCCAAAATTCTAGACTCGAGAAAAATGTCTAGATTCTTCAAACTCAAGAAGCTCCTTCTTCAAAGCCTCCATCAAACCATGAAGACTATCTCACTCTCCCTCAACGTACTCGAACTTTTCTTTAAGAGTCCTCTCATGGGCTCTAAGTTCCTTAATCAATTTACTATTATCATCCCTTATGGAAAATTCCTTAACCTTTACTTTTAAACACAACTTGGCCATTTTTTTAACTTCAAAGATTCCTCGTATAACTTCCTAAATGCCACTCAAAGCTCACTTTCCTTCTCGTCCTCCTCTTTTTATTATTCTTCATCACACCCCTCCTCACTATCTTGAGAACCTAAAGACTATACCTCATAACCATCACGTATATGATCATATTTAATGGGAGAAGAAGTGGGGGGATTATCTTCCTCTTTCGACTCACTATCACTAAGGGTGGTATTGTATGCCTTCAGTTTCTTACCCTCCTTCCATAGTCTTGTAGGACACTGATTAGGCATAAATTCTTTCAATTTATCCCTTTAATTTAGAGGATTTTATCACCTCGGGGGATGTAAAATGCGTTGATTTATCTCATATCTGGGATTCTAATATCTTCTAACAAATCCTCGAGTTTTGTGTAGTTTTCATAAATTTTGCAGGTATTTAATGCATGAGAGAAAGAAAGAAACCGAAAGAAAAGAAAAGAAGAAAAAAAGAAAATTTATAAGGGAAAAAGAGTAATTTGCAGCAGGAATCCGAACGAGTACTCAAAATGAAAGTTAAAGACCCCGAGTCTACAAGCACGTAGGAAGAAACGACGTCCAAATCCGAGTCCATGAGCAAAAGTTACGAGCCTTGAAAGATGAGAGATAATCATGAGAAACTGATGAGAAAAATGAACCGATCCGGTCCCCTTGAAGATCACTGTCTAAGTTTAGTGAAGCGGACCGATCCAGATTCCATAAAAAATGAATCGATTCGGACCCTTGAAACTTACTGTCTAACCTTTGTGAAGCGGACCGATCCGGTATACACCGGATTGAGCCAAAATATCAGGCTGGACCGGTCCCGAGGTTGAATTTTATAAGTATCTAGTTTTCTAGCTAGAGTCTTGCATGTCTAAAACTCTTGTAATTTCGTAGGTTATTTATTCAAAATGATTCTCAAAACATGGAAGAGCTTCTTTTTACATAGTTTTAGAGAGAGAAAGTAGAGAATAACCCTAGAAGCTCAAAGCTCACAAATTACAGTTGTTTATTCTCAATTACAATTCCAACTGTAAAGTTGATTTCTTTTTATTCTCTATTATTTGATTTCAATAATTCTTGCATGATTAGTTTATTCCCAGTAGATATTACATCTTTATTCTTCTTTAGAAGTAATGTCATCACGAGTTCAGTTGCATGCACCGTAGAAACCCTAGTTTTTGTTAATTGCACCATGCTAGGCTAGACTTTTAGGGGTTGGGATGCATGAACCCAACCGAATGTGGTTTGCATGTCCGTAAAATTAGTTCCCTGAATTAAGTAAATGATTGAATCATGTTGAGTGGTGATCACAACCGTTGTGGGACTTTTGATCTCGTTTGCCCTAAGTAACCGGGATGCTTAAGAGTGCGACGACGCCCGTGTAGCTACTATGACACCGCTTTATTCTTACTTTTGATTATGTATGGGGCGGGCTAGTACCCTCATATATGTAATGCTTGAGCTTAATAAAGGTTGGATTTAATCAATTATTTAATTCATAACTAGTTTTATAGCCGGTAAACATACTAGGGTCGGGGAATTGCATTTTAACCTATTTTTTCAATTCATACTTAGTAAATCATAATTAGCTTACTCTTTCATGTTTAGTTTCATAATTAGTTTAATTAACTTGCATTTAGTTGATAGAAATTTTCCCACTTCGATAATTTTTTTTGTTTATTTTTAGAGTCAAGTTAGGATTGACTGTCTTATCGTTCATCGTCACGAGTATTCATCCTATTTCCTTGTGGATTCAACCCCGTATTACCGGGTTTATTACTTATGCAACAGGATGTCACTTGAGCCTATATAAGCATGCATTTTAGACACATTTATAGTCGCGTCAGACACTCGTGAGAATAATGACCAAAGCTTTGGCATTCAAAATACATATCCCGATCATCCACCTTCTTAGTACCATATCTATTCTTCCTATCACGGTTAAAAAAGTTCTGAGGTTTCTTTTAAAAACTCTTATAAACTCTTTTCATCTCTAAGCTTAAGAAACTTCTTGAACTTCTTAGCAAACCTAATTATCTCTTCAACATCTATCTCATCGCCACTATCAGAATTTGACAAGTCCACTTTTTAGGATTTCAAAGAAAGGCTATTTTTTCATTTTTCTTTGGAGGAAACATATTCATCTCATAGGTTTGAATATCACCTACAAGTTTTTGGAATGCCATAGCATCAACACCACCTAAGGAATCTAGGATCGTGACTTTTGCGTTAAATCTTTCAGGCAACGACCTTAAGATTTTTCGTACAACTCAAGGCTCACGAATCGAATCACCTAAGTTAAACGAGGAGTTAACAATATCCGACGACTTGGTATTGAACTCATCAAAATACCCTTTCTTACACATCTTAATCATCTCAAATTTCGTCATTAGATTTTATAACTTAGAAACCCTAACATTATTTGTTCCCTCGTGTGTAGATTATAAAATAATCGAAGTATCCTTAATGCTCTCGCAAGTCATAATTCTTATATTCTTTTGAGTGGTCATAGAGTAAAAAATATTGTTCACACCCCTGGAATTAAAAGTTAAGTTATTCTTTTTAGCCTTTATACAGGTGGCATACACTTTCGGAGCACCACCTTCAATGGGAGGAGTTCACCCATACTCAATCGAGTTCCAAATGTTCTCATCTTTCGATTTCAAGAATAATCGCATTTGAGCCTTACAATAAGGATAGTTTGACCTATCAAACAATGGATGTCGACCCATCTAATCCCTAAATAAACACCAAACAGGATCTAGCACAATAAACTAGTGTAACCCGCTCTGATACCAATTCGATAAAGCTAGTGTGACCTAAGGTTTGTATAGAAAAATATCACCAAATTTAATTTTCATAATTTTTAATAAACTTTGCAGCGAAACAAAACCACAAGTGTTGTGTAAAACAATTTCACCAATTTTAGTCTTGATCTAAGCATGCATCTAAGTGAGAGTAAGCAATAATAAAATAAGCAAACCACAACACAACAATGTATGATGAAAATTCACATTAGTAAAAACCTCGAACGACCCAGCCACACAAGTCCACTTTGATATATGTCTATTTACAAGAAAAACTTATACTTACACACAAACTTAACGCCTTCAAGCCTTAATGCACTTTCTTGTTCCTTTTAACCTTCTTCGCATCCACTGTTAGATGCCTTTCAATAGCCACACAATGCAGGTATGTTCCCACATTTCTGTGTCCCACCGATTTTATGTGTCTCATGACCAGTCCATTCACCGCTCAACACAAACACAGTCTCCACCACTCAAAATTGTCACAATGTGTAGATCAAACCTGTATGGTGTAACACATAGGAGATCTCAAACAGACATATGTACGTAGGATTCTTGAATCTCAAACGTGGGTGTAAACTAGGATTTGGGAGGCAAAAGATAAATCTTGAAAAATAATTTTTGTAAAAACCATCCTATGGAAATTGATGTCAAACCTGAAAGTATTTATAGAAAATACAAATTTTGAGCTGGCACATTTTTTGAGGCAACTTGTTCGAACGAAAACACATAATTCGTTCGAACGAAAATGCTATCTCATTCGAACCAACTAAAACCTCGTTTGAATGAATATGTCAATCTCATTCGAACGAGCTTCGAACGATATGTATCTGATCAACAAAAATATCTCGTTTGATGTTCATTTGAAGGTCATTCTAATGACAATCACATCTCGTTCGAATGAACTACGTAAACTCGTTTGAACGAACTAAAACCAAAAAATATTTTTCTTTCAAATATCCATTTTACGAAAAGGCCTCAAACAACTTTTGTAAATAACACTCAAATGTATCCAGGGATCAAACAAAAAATGCATTCGTACCTTTATTGAGACCCGTCGGATGTTAAAAGAAAAAACTTATCACTCAATACAATGTAATCTCGATGTAGCTTTATCTTTACCGCATAGTCTTCAATCACATATTATAGTCTTGAAGAACACACAACTCAAGTCCTAATCAATGACTCAAACAAGTTTTGTCCAAGCACAGAATTAAGCCAACGCATACAAAATGACTTGATTCGAAACATTGTCCTTACAGATATCTCCAAATTGATTTCCACACTATTTTAAAACCAGTAAAATATATTCCAAAATGATTAATCATTACAAAACGATTCAAGAACATAAGGTGGGATGATCTTTGTATTATTTAAGCAAAAATTGTAGGGTCATTTGATAAAAATCCTTCGACACTTTTTTATTTAACGTTTAGTCGAATTATATTTCTTCCAAAAGGAATATAACCATATAAAACAACACAAAACCTCTCTTTTTTCTAAAGACTAATAGCTAAACTCTAACCCCGAAAACTTTAAATCTAACTACAAATGAAAATTTATATAAAACATATTTTTGTGACTTTAATTTATTACTAATTTTTTATTTCATAATTTAATACACATTAATTAATTTTTAAGACATTAGTACATTTTTGTTGTTAAATGTAAAAATTTTGCCACTAAAAGTGATATTTGGTGACATTTGGCTAAGAAGAATATACTAAAGTCTAATAAATTGATTAATTTGTATTAATGTTTTCAAACAAAAAATAGTAATGTATTAAAGTAAAAAAATAAAAAAATAAACTCAGTCACCCCTACCCCCAAAAGAATATAACATGAAAATAAATAAGAAACTTGTTGAAAGATAAAATAATAAGGCGGACTAAATGTAAATATACTTATCTTATAAGGGTTGAGCATGGATTGTCCTAGAATTCTATTTATAGTATTTTGTCTATTTTAGTTGATTAAAAAGATAAAAAAAGAAAAAGTTAATTCTTATTGGTAGAAAATGTCTCTCCCATTTTATTTTATACGAGCGTCAATGGAAAATATTGTTCTTATTTAAATTCCATTAACTAGTCAACCATTAATTGGGTCATACCTTTAAAGTATAGGTCTTTTACTGTTCGGAGTCCAATGGTTCTCACTATTTTCTCATTGGGGTACACCAGTTTTCATATTTACTCGGTTTTCACCTTTAGTGACGATTTATAAGATTTTTAGCGACTATTTTTAAAGATGAAAACTAGTGTACCCCATCAAGAAAATAGTGAGAACTACTGGATCCCAAAACAGTAAAAGTCCCTTTAAATATCTACTTCTAATTGTATAAAAATACCCCCAAACCTAACTCATTTGAATAACTTTTAAAATTTCTCTCTTTCTCTCCATAGCACACTACCCAAACTATGTCTTCGTCTATATCTCACCCACAATGAAACACAACTGACAGTTCCATTGTTACGGTGTGATTTTTCTCAGAAGCTCTCTATTTATGCCTCCATCTCCATATGTATTGGGGTTTTCTTGCTGTTTATTTCAGAGATTTGATTTGATTTCGAGGTAGTGGGATAGGTTGATTGATGGTTGTGAGTGAGCGGTTGGATGATGATGACAAAGGTAAGGGTTATGATTTTAGTGCGTGGGTTTACGATTTTTTTGGTTTAGTGGTGTAGAAAGGCCGGAACAATGTTTTGGTCTTGGTATTCTGTAATGTTATTAAGATAGTAAATATTTACTGTTTGCTCATTTTTCTAGTGGGAAATTGTTATACGGACAATAAATATTTATTGTCTATTTATTTTTATTTGTGATACAAATTGTTACATACAGAAAACAACTATCAAAATAAATGTTTTTTTTGTTTGTTAAGGAGTATTATAGTAAATAATACTTTTCAATTTGATATTTTTCTTCTGTTTTTTCCTTTCTGTTTACTAATAGTAGAGTATATATATATTTTGACAGGTATATATTACTAATAGTGTACATATTTACTATTAGAGATCAATTCATATTCTTTTCATCTCTATTTCTATTTTGTATTATAAAGTGATTTTTTAATGAAAACAAATATTTCACTTGGGTTTTGTTCAAACGGTTAATATTTAAAGTTTGTAGAAACCTCCAGAACACTATGGTTTTGCTCCGACAATAAATATGTACTGTATTTACTGATGTCACAACTCATAAGTGTCAATCTTCTTCTTTATGTTTTGTATTTTCGAAGTAAAATATAGATATTTTGGTTTGTGTATTGTTCTAATAGTAGATATTTACTTTGTATATTAATTCTTATTCTTCTCCGTTTTTTCACATGTGTTCTTTACTAGGATAAATATTTACCGTATAATTGAATGTTTTATGTATCAGTATATTTGTTAACACAATAAATATTTATTGTATGCACAAAATTTTCATTATAATTATATATTATTTACGGATTTTGTTTGATAGATCTCAGTGAGTAGGATTCAAAAACAATAATGTTAAAAAAAGAATTTGTAAATAAAAAGTTATAGAACTTTAGAGCTCGTTTGCTATTCAGAAAATTCGATTTAAATGCTGTTTTAAAGACAATTTTAAATTTAATTTTTTTGTGTTTATAATTATTGTTGCGCATTTGATAAACTTATTTTTAAATACAGTATATTGAAATTTGAATAAAATTGGCAAACATGTATACTTTGTATTATACATATGTGTGTGTGTGTGTGTGCGTGCATGTATATATATCTACATAAAACTTTCATACATATATGATACATGAATGTGTACATGCATGCATACATACATACATACATACACACACACACACACACACACACACACACAGATTAATCATAAATTATATGCATGTACATTTAATATTATGTATTTTTATGTATATTTAATGAGGTATGTTGAGGAGTTTAACACTCTCTCTCTCTCTCTCTCTCTCTCTCTCTCTCTCTATATATATATATATATATATATATATATATATATATATATATATATATATATATATATATATATATATATACATAATATAAATGTAAACGTACATACGTACATAAATGTACATACATATATATGTTTATATATTGATATTGTATGTATAATTCACAATAAAATTATATATATACATGAATTGATAATATTTTTAATACATATATACTATATGTATATTTTATATTATTCCATATATATTAATAATACATGTATAAAACTATATATAAGCAACATGTATCCATTAATAATATTATTTAACATATGAATCTTAGTATATTATATAATTTAGTGATATAAATATACATAATTTTGTGTACATGTACATATATATTTTTTATTTATAAGAATTACACACATATTAATGTATTATGTATGTGTTGATACCAAATTTAGTCTGCTGACATGGTTCAATTAAGTGGAGACACGTGTCAATCTACATGGCACTAACAAAAATTTCTGAACAATACCTTGACTTCGAGGAACTCAATTTTCCCGACCAACTCAAATACTCCGAGTAGTAGATGCTCACCGAGGAACTTTACTGCACCGAGCAACTCATTGATACCGAGATACTTAGGCGATCCGAGAAGCTTAGGCGGTCCGAGCTGCACCTCGATCAGAGCATTTATTATCAGATAATTAAGAGGATTAAATGCGCATTAAATACTGATTACTATCACACGGATGTATACGCTCATTGAACAACTATGTATTACCCATTCACATGCACAACCTCATGGCTATAAATACATTGTATCATCCTCATTGTAAGGGACCGAAATTTCTTGAGATAAATACTACCTCGAGAATTCCCAAACAGTCAATAATAACACAAACAGTGGACGTAGGCCATTCGTTCAAGGCTGAACCACTTTAAAATCTCTTATCTTATTTATTTTTTATCTGTGATTAAACAATTAGAGATAATCTAATTTTTTACATCAACAGATTGGCGCCGTCTGTGGGAAACGATTGTAATTTTCGTTTTTCACCCAAAATAATTTATCACGAATGGCTGACAATCCTGAATTCAGCAATCGAAATGCTGGAAACCCCCCAAATCCATCCGCTCCTCCAAATATGCAAGATCTGGCTGGAATCATGGCCAGTTTGGTTCAAGGCCAGACAGCCATGCAAGAAACTATGTGACAAATCATGCAAACTATCCAAGGTGGGACGTCGACCCATTCAGGACAACGAAGTGTTCAAAGAAATACCCGTCTAGTTTCTTCGCGCATTAGGCAAAGCGATTCGTATCGCACTGAGAAATCTGATGATTTTTCTTATCAACCGGGTCTAACTTCGTCAATACGAGCCACAGATACTGAACAACACATCAATCTCTCTCCAGAAAGGACCAGTGCACTGGAAAGATTAAGTAGGGTCTCTCCTTTTGACCGATTGGGCCCTAGGTAGAATAAAAATCCTCTTAAGGCTGTGTCGAGAAACTTTCGACGACCATTTGATCTAAGAGAGGGTTCTGCCCAATCACAACCAGTTGCCCGACAAGATAGATCCCAGGAAGCTACTTCAACACGATCAATTGCTCGAACCAGTAGACCCGAGGAGGGAAATGATGCTTGGAAAGGCTCTATTAAGAGGTTGGAGGATAGATTAGGGAAAATGGCTAAGGCAAAAAATACTCTACAAAGAACTTTTGTCCAAGGGACACCTTTTGTCCAAGCAATTGTGGATTTTCCCACACCATCAAAGTTCAAAGCACCTGTTGTGACTCCTAAATATGATGGAAAAACCGATCATGTCCCTCATATAGAGCAATACCAAGCTGCTGCCGACATCTATGCTGTGCCAGATGAGATGAGATGCAGGACATTCTTGGGAACTCTTACAGGATTTGCTCAAATATGGTAAAATAATCTTCCTCGGGGTAAGATTTTAACTTTCTTTCAACTGGCCGAGCTCTTCATTGGAAACTTCTGTTTTGGAGCAAAACCGGTTAAACGAGTAGCACACCTGTTAAGTGTTAGACAAAAGGCAGGTGAGAGTACCAGGGATTATATAACTCGTTTCAATAACGAGAAACTTGAAGTTATTGATTATGAGGAAAAGACAGTGATTACTACTCTGGTGAGTGGACTGTTGCCTAACAAGTTGTATTACACTTTGGCCAAAGATCCACCCAGAACCATGTCAGAACTGATGGAAAAAGAGGCCAAGATCATGAATGCCAAGGAGGCTATGGCTGCAAAGAAGAATATGGATACCAAAGAGACCAAGGTGGAGGTTGATAAGGCCAAAAAGAAAGAGCATAAGAATAATGGTGGTGACAAGCACTCAAAAACGAAGCCATCATGGGAAGTATTGAAGAAATTTGAAAATTATACTCCTTTGAAGGTAGACATCAACCACGTTCTAGAAGAAATCAAGAACAGTGAAGAGTTAAATTGGCCAGAGAAAATGAAGTCAGAACCTGACAAGAGGAATAAGGCCAAATATTGCGAGTTCCACAAAGATCATGGCCACACGACCAAAAATTGCATAGCTCTTCAGAATGAGATCGAAGCACTCATTAGACGAGGAAAACTGGAAAAGTATGTTGATCGTAGAAATGAAAGAAGAAACAACGATCGAGGAAAAGATAGGTCTAGATCTCCTCATCGAGTAGAGGATAACAAGAAAAGAGACCATGAAGATGATCCAGAAGATGAACCCGATCTTCCCAAAAAACCCAGGCAGCCAGAACGTGAGGTAATTTCAATACATTTTGGATCATTTGATTGTAATGTTATTACAGGTGGAGATGCAGGAGGTGGAGACCTTACTGCAGAAAGAAAAGCTTACCTCAATGAGGCTCAAGCCTGTTTATATATTCAATGAATAAACTTGACTGAAGATGATTGCCCGAGGAAGGTTAACAAAGACAAACTGGTCATCGGTTTCTCCAAGAACGACCTCACAGGTGTGCTGTATCCTCATGATGACCCATTGGTGATCAAAATGAGAATGAAGGAAGTAATGATCTCGAGAGTACTGGTTGACAATGGTAGCTCGACTGATATTATGTTCTACTCGTACTTCACCAGCTTAAATCTAAAGTTGTCTCAATTGGAGCCTTATCATAGGCCCCTCCTCGATTTTACTGGCGAGAAAGTTTTTCCACTTGGGACGATCAAGTTGGATATGTTCATTGGTACATGACCTGCTTGTCGAACAGAAAGAGTACGCTTCTTCGTGATGGATAAGAATGTTCAATCAGCCTACAATATCATTATGGGAAGAGTAGGACTGAAGAAGTTCGAAGCAATACCATCTACAGTACATTAATGCCTAAAATTTCCAACCAATATTGGAGTAGGAGTTATGAAGGGTGATCAAAAGGTAGCTCGGAAATGTTACTATTCATTTGCCGAGCAGGAGGAACTGGAGGAATCTAGGAAAAATACTACTACCTATCATGTGGATGAAGGTGCATAAATTGAAACATTGGATCCTAGAGACGAGTCGCAACTCGTGAAAGGTCAGGTGGTGGAAGCTACTGAAAGCATCATTCTGGACGACGGGCACCCTGAACGAACAACTCAGATAGGTTCGTCGTTAGATGCCTCACTAAAACAGGAATTGATAGTTTTCTTAAAAAGCAGAAAACAAACTTTTGCTTGGAGTCACGAGGATATGCCCGGAATAGACCCAAATTTCTTATGTCACGAGCTCAATGTGAATAAGGAGATCAAGCCAGTGAAGCAAAGAAGAAGAGTGTTCAGCCCCGAGAAGAACCAAGCTATACAGAAGGAGGTCGAGAAGCTCCAGAAAGCTTTCTTTATTGAAGATGTTAAATATCCAGACTGGTTAGCAAATGTAGTGATGGTGAAAAAGAAGAACAACAAATGGAGGATGTGTGTAGACTTCACCGACCTCAACAAGGCATGTCCAAAGGATCATTTTCCCTTACCCCGAATTGATCAATTAGTGGATGCTACCTCGGGACACGAGCTGTTGAGCTTCATAGATGCTTATTCCGGATATAACTAGATCAAAATGAAACCTGAAGACAGGGAGAGTACCTCTTTCATTACCCCTAGGGGAACTTATTGTTATAATGTTATGCCTTTTGGTTTGAAAAATGCAGGTGCAACATATCAGCGGCTGATGAACAAGGTGTTTGCAGAGAAAATCAGTTGCAATATGGAAGTTTATGTTGATGATATGCTGAAAAGAGCAAGAGAGTTACTGATCATCTAGTTGACTTAGGCCAGACCTTTGATCAATTAGATAAATATCAAATGAAGTTGAACCCGACCAAGTGCATATTTGGAGTACGAGAAGGCATGTTCCTCGAGTATATTGTCAATCAACGAGGCATTGAAGCAAACCCTGAAAAGATCAAAGCTCTATTGGGACTACGATCTCCAACGACGAAGAAAGAAGTGCAAAGTCTTACAGGGCGAGTAGCAGTACTTAACAGATTTGTATCGCGAGCAACTGATAGATTTCTCCCATTCTTCAAAACGCTCCGAAAGACTTTTGAATGGAATGAAGAATGCGAGAAAGCTTTTTAAGAATTGAAGAAATATTTGGGAGCACCTCCACTGTTGTCCAGACCAGTGATGGGAGAAAGGCTGTACTTGTATCTGGTAGTTTCGAAAAATGCAGTTAGCTCTGCATTAATAAGGGTAGAGGATGGAGTCCAAAAACTAATTTATTACACTAGTAAGGCCTTCCGAGGAGCATAGATCAGATATCCAAAACTGGAAAAGCGGGCACTGGCGCTGATCGAAGCGAGTAGAAGAATGAAGCCATACTTCCAGGCTCATAACATAGTCGTATATACCGATATGCCGTTGAGGCAAGCTCTTCATAAACCAAAAAAATTAGGGAGATTGATGTATTGGCCAATAGAACTCGGTGAATATGATATAATTTATGAGCCTAGATCGTCACTAAAAGGGCAAGCAGTAGCATATTTTATAGCAGAGTTCACTTATCCTGATACCCCCGAGGAGCAAAAGCTGAGCACCGACCAACCTGTGGATGTTACAGGATCATCAAATTTAAACCCCGATCAACTTAAGTTGGTCGGAGAGCAAGAGGAGAAGGTCGATGAGCAACGAGGTGTGGTAGAAATGGAGATAAAGGAGCAACAAATATTCCATAGAGGAACTTTGTCCAATAAGAAGTTTGAGGACGAAATACCTGTTTGGAACCTATATGTGGATGGTTCATCATGCACCTCAGGTAGTGGAGTTGGGATTGTATTGAAAAGTCCAGATGAGGTCGATATAGAATATGCTCTGCGCTTTCAATTCCAAGCTTCTAATAATGAGGCCAAATATGAAGCGATGATTGTAGGTCTTAGTCTAGACAAAACCATGAAGGCAGATCAGGTAATCGTATGCAGTAACTCACAGTTGATTGTAAACCAAATGCTTGGTGTATATACAGCAAAAGGAGAGTTGATGATTAAGTACCATACAAAGGCGATGGAATTTGTTACTGTTCAATTAGTCAAAATACCAAGAATGGAGAATGCAAGAGCAGAGGCCTTAGCTCGATTAGCATCGGCTACTCGTACCAAGATACGAAGAACAATCCCAATTAAAGTTCTAGCTGGTCGGAGCATAGATGAAGATCTGACGACGAACTTTATTACCCTTGATTTAGGGCCATCTTGGATGGATCCCATAAGGTCATATATTGAGGAGGGAGAATTACCGATTGACAAACTCGCAGCCAAGAAATTGAAGTTTAAAGATGCTCGTTATGTACTGACTAATGGTGTTCTATATAGACGAGGAATCATAGCTGGCTTACAGAGATGTGTACATCCCACAGGGGTGAAAGACTTGATTGAAGAAGTCCATGAAGGGTCTTGTGGAGCCCATGTAGCAGGTCGGACACTTCTGCAAAGGATAATGACGCAGGGATACTACTGGCCAACGATGAGGGCTGATTGTATAGCCTATGCCAATAAATGTGACAAGTGTTAACGTTTCTCCACTATCCGAAGAACTCCCCAAGCATTGTTGACACCCATTACTTCCCCTTGGCCATTTGCCATGTGGGGAATTGACTTGGTTGGGTCATTTCCATGTGACAACCCGCGATTCGAGATAAGGGGTGGCCAGCCCGATACTCAAACGTGACAGGAATCATAGATGGATATCATCCTCAGCATCAATAAAATAAACTAAGTATACGGGAAAACCACCCAATAAATCAGAAAACGGGTTGCCAAAATGTGTAAAATTTTTAAATATGCAGTTAAGAAATTTAAATTAAAACAACCCCATCTGATAAGCAAGTGGAATTTCCAAAAGAGTATATATAATACAACTAAGACGAATGTATACAAAAGGACCGAATAAGCTGTCGATCCACAACAACAAACAACGAGATACAACCATTTAAATATTTTTACATAATACATTCATTAATCAAATATAAAAGTTTGGGCCACACGCCCGAGTAAAAAGACCCGATCATATCTTGAACACAAAGATGAAAGCATCTAATTCAACATCCTGTAATAACCCGCAAAATCTTACAGCTCGTCGAAAGCAGAGGAATGGGAACATCAAAACTGGCGTCCTTGCGGGGGAGCACCTGAGCGGATACAATCATATACACAACAAGGAAAGTAAACCGATCAGGGCCGGGTTCTATATGATCACCGGACGAATATAAAAAGCATGATAGAAATGAACAGTTATGTATGAATGATAAGGATGATAAATTTACATTACAATTTAACTAAATGATGAAATGAAATGTCATTTACATAAAAGAAAGAAAAGTAATAACTTAAATTTAGAACCTTTCCTCATTTATCAAATTTCCATTACCTTGTATTCCTTAATAGGAATAAAATCATTTATTAACTTCCATAGTTAATTATCTTACCGTTTCATCTTTCCATTCCTTAATAGGAATACCATTAATATCAAGTGCTCTTTATGGCACATATCTCATTAATCTCATTCCCGTGCTCTTTATGGCACGTATCATGCTCTTTATGGCATATATCCATCAAGTCCCACTTGATGTAGAAAAGTTATATACATATACATATAACGATTCTAAGACCGCCCCTCCGAGTTTCCCCACTGGGCGCGCCCCTAAATGACCATCATCTTCCAGGGCCTATCTATACAAGACAACCTGGGATCATAACGCAACGTCGGGAAGCGGCCATATGCTTGCGGGAAAGTCAGGACCACACCCGGAATCCCCTAACCAGCGCAAAAAACATATAAAAACCCTGCATATGACCTAGGACTATATCCACCCTGCATTCACTAGCCAGGGGGAATCACCAAGCGCGCGAACTTCCCTTATGATGTCATTTAGAGAGGTGTGTAATCAGTAAATTAACATTTACCATTTTAATCTCATTTCCATTTTCAATTACCATTACAAAATTCCATTTCAAATATCCATGTGTTTGGTTCTTTTTATTCAAACATATCATCATTAAACAACTGGGTTCATTTATTTGAACCAATCATCATTAACACAGTTTGGGTTCATTTTAGTTGGAACTATCATCTTTAAACAATTTGGGTTCATTTTATTCGAACTTATTTCCCCTCAAATATTTTAATTAATATTCCTCAATATACCAGTTCCAACAACTCTCCAAATGATCATTATATCCTACAATTCCCCAAAGTTCATATAATTTTTATAATCCCTTAAGTCTCCAAACATGGGCCTACAACCCCTATCCTCCTATTAAGAAGTAACCAAAAGAGTGGTGCCTAAACATCACTTTGGAACACCCCCCCCCCTTTTCTATGGAGCTTAACCCCAAGTGAAATCCATTTCACTCTAGGGTGACAACCAGACTCAACTAGGACTCTAAAAGCCAAAGTTTACTTCATTCAAGAAGGTTCCTAAGTTCCTATAAAAAGAAAAAGACTTAAAATCAAAAGTAATATTTTGGGAAGAAAACAGGGGACCGGTCGACCGGCCCCAAGACCGCGGTCGACCGCGTCTCAAGTTTTTGCCTAAGGAGAAAAGCAGAAACCTCACTTCGGCAGGTCCGGTCGACCGGTAAGGGGGAGCGGTCGACCGCACCTCAACATTTATGCCTTTGAAAGAAAGCAGTGTGCCCTCTCCCGAAGGCCCGGTCGATCGGTCTGAGAAACGCGGTAGACCGGTCGTTGCAGACCTAGACCCATCTTTCCTATATTCAAGATAATCCCAAAGCCAAATTTCAACCAAACCAACCTCCTTTATTGCTACCAAGTGATCATAAATTCCAGCCCACACATCATAAATATACCTATCTACCATCATCAACAACATTTATCATCCAAATCAATTTCCAAGGGTTAATACCCAAAAATCTAACAAAACTCTAAAATGAATCAACACAACTAATTCACAACTATCACAACTAATTACTCTCCTTAATCATGTAATAGCAAGTAGATAACTTGCCTTGGTGTAGAAAAAATCAGATTTGAGGAAGATGCAAGCAAGATCCAAGCTCCAATCTCTCTCTTTTCTCCAAAGTTCTCTTCTTTCTCCTTTATCTCTCTCTTTCTCTCTCGAGGGCTCAATTGTGTAAAATGGAAGAATAGAAATGGGGTTGGGGACTTAAACGTGGCTTAAATCTGAAAAGACCACTTAAGTGGCTAATACGCGATAAAATGGTACGCACTACACATTTAAGCTATAACCAGTCAAAAATGCCCGGAATGCCAAAATACAATATGGCACTTATTTTGACTGTCTCGCACCTACCGGGACTAACTACACCCTCCAAATTATCATTTGGAAATTTTTACAACTCGTTTTAAGTTTCGATTTCTCATTAAACCAAAATGTCATTTAATTCTTATGACACAATAAATCACAACATGGATATTTTTACCTACTCATCAGGTAATCATACAACATTTCAGTAAATATTAACCTTTTTCATATTAAATTAATATTTACTCAACATCCATCATTTTATAATTAATTACTACACATAGTAAATAAATATAAAATATGATATCAAACGTGAGGGTTGTTACATTCCAACGATCAGAGGAAGATTTAAATATCTCGTCGTCGCAGTGGATTACTTTACTAAGTGGGTTGAAGCCGAGCTTCTTGTCGACATGACATACGAAAAGGTGTACCAATTTATTGTAACACCCCGCCCGTCCGGGGAGAGCGAACGAAGCGCTAATACGATAAAATAAATCCAAATCCATAAGTGACAAGGTATAGAGCATCTAAATCTCATAACAACAATAGAGGAAACCACTAATCTCAAATCTCTTCAAATAAAATACGACCAAAATTCTCTTGAAATAAATACAACATCCAACTCGAATAAAAATACAAATCTCCAAAGCTCTATACATCAAAATAATACAAATATTTCCCAAACAATCCTCGCTAAAATTATTCTCCATAGCACCCCAAAATCCGCGCTAACCTGCCACAAAAAGAAAATATGGGAAAGTACATAATACGACAGGAAAGATGATCAACAAATATAAGTTAACGATGAATAAAAGGTAACAACACGAGTATGAATATTCAAATCAAAATACAAATCTCAATAGCATTTCATCATTATAATTTCTCAACAACACTTTAACCGGGTCACCAGGCCTCACCACATCCGTATATGCTTTATCAAGCCATAGCCCGAGAAACAGGAATTTTGGCGGGTGCCCAACATCCGTGCCATATTAAAATCTCATGACAACGTGCTCATCAACAATATAATGATACCACATGAATCAAAATAATTTCAACAATTATTTTCCAGATTTCAATGAATTTATCAATTCAAATATGAGTTCAATTAAACAAGAATTCAAAGAGAATGACACTCGCGAGATTTAAGGAGCATATTGCGTAAAACCCCATACCTCAAACCATGATGAGAAACCAATGATCACATCCTCAAGATCAACACAAAAGATCTACAAAAGCTCCTCCAAGAACCTCCAACAAAATAGCCTAAAGAACACCTCTAATATAAGGTTGGAACTCACAAATCTCAAGGGCCAATGTGTATATAAAAAGAAGAGGAATATAAAATATATTTGCTGCCAAAATTTGTGCCAAAAGTATGTTAAAAAGCTTGCCCACGACTTCCTTTTATAATGCAAAGAAATGAAAAGTTGGAAGCCAAAAGACTCCTCTAAATAAGGCAAAGAAATGAAGAGTTGGAAGTCAAAACAACTCTTGAAAATTACTTAATATTCGCCGACTTAGAATTCCAAGAGTTAAAAACATTTAAAAATCATTTTAAAATCCGTTTTAACTCCGATTTCGAAACCGTTTGAAATTCTCGCCTTTAAAAATAATAACCAACATGTTTGAGCAATAAAAATAATTTTATCAAAAACTTTATTTTCCTCCATTTTTCATAAATTAATTAAAATAGCCCAAAATTACGCAGGTTGTTACATTTATTTTGAAAAATATCATTTGTAGATATGTTCTTCCCCATGCATTCATCACCGACCATGGAACACAATTTGACAACGAGGAGTTCGCTGCTTATTGTCATCAGTCAAATATCTTGAAAATCCACTCGGCACCAGGCCATCCCCAAAGCAATGGACAAACTGGAGTAACAAACAGAACACTGCTAAATGGTTTGAAGAAAAGACTGAATGACGCGAAAGCAAACTGGATCAACGAGCTACATTCAGTACTATGGGCTTATCGTACTACTCCCCGAGCAGCAACTGGAGAATCTCCATATATGCTGGCATTTGGAAGTGAATATGTTATACCTGCCGAGTTGGGCCTCCCAACACACCGAGTGCTGAACTTCAACTCCCCTGTCAACGATTTAATGAGAAGGTTAGACTTGGACATGCTCGAGGAAGTTAGAGAAGAAGCAGCCATCAGGAATGCTGCTTACCAGGAACGAACAACTTTGTTCTACAACAAGAGAGTGAAGAAGTGCGACCTGAAAGAAGGAGACTATGTGCTAAAGAAAGTGATTCAAAAGCAAAACAAACTGGAAGCGAACCGGCATGGACCTTACCGAGTTACAGAAGTTGTTCGACCACGAACCTACAGAATAGAAACTTTAGAAGGGAATGCAGAGCAACTGCACAAATATTATCAGTAATGTAAACCCTCATGTAATGCAGTTTCATCAGTATGAATAAACTGTGAATATTCTACCCAATTCTCTCCTTTTGTTGAAATTTTTTCGTGAAATACTAGTGCTACACACTACTCAGCAAAATCCACCAACTCCAGTTGGTCGGGAATAAAATCCACCAACTCAGGTTGGTCGGGAACAAAAATATTTCCTAGAAATACCAACTCCGGTTAGTTGGGAAGAAAAAATATTTCCCAAAAATACCAACTCCGGTTGGTTGGGAAGAAAATCCACCAACTCCGGTTGGTCGGGAATAAAAAATATTTCCCAGAAATACCAACTCCGGTTGGTTGGGAAGAAAAAATATTTCCCAAAAATACCAACTCAGGTTGGTCGGGAAGAAAATCCACCAACTCAGGTTGGTCGGGAATAAAAAATATTTCCCAAAAATACCAACTCCGGTTGGTTGGGAAGAAAAAACACCAACTCTCTTTGGTCGGAAATAGTTGGTTAAGCAAATAATGGTTTAGAATTAAAAAGTGGTCAAGCAAAATTTTAATAGTTGAAAATTTTCACCAAGTTGGTCGAGAAACAAAATATCATCAACTCTGATTGGTCGACAAATGACTATTATCAATTTAAGATAGTCAATAAAAAGTTACCAACTTTAGTTGGTCGGCAAATAACACAATGTTGTTATCTTTTTAACAGATATACATGCACATTAATTAGTAAATAAGTAAAATGTTTACAAGATAATGGCAGTCAAGATTGCAAAGAAAAATATAAGTTCTTCATTAAATCCAAAACAAAATACATTGAGAATAGAATACATAAAATTTTACATCAGGAATCCTATTCTATGGGTTTCTTCCCCTATGCCTTTGAAACAGGTTCTTCACCAGCAGGAGGATCGTCTAAGGCATAGGGGGAGTTTATGAAGTTCAAATCTTTAAGCATCCCGACGTTCATAACTGATGGTCGATCAAGAAGGTGCTCTGGGCGAGATATCTCAAAATTGGAGTGAAGACTGTAGTCGCCGAGATACTTTGAAATTAGGCATTGTGGAATGGCCCGAGCAGGAATCCAACTCATATCAAGCTTGAAAGGAGGCACTGGTAGGTCAAGCAACCCAGGATTGTGGTAATCCCACAAGTAATGACCTTGTTCCAACTGCAGCACGCCCAAAGCATTTAGCCATCCTTGCTTGTAACCCACATTATTTGCATTCTGGAATCGATCATCTAGATGGTAGAGGGCTTCGTTATAACCAAACATCCAAAACTCCTCGGACTGCTTGTGGAATTGATAGGTTAGCCTCTTCAATTGCTCGAGGAGTTTCTTCACTAAAAGTTCTTTACTCTCCAAAGCAAACTTTTGAGCAGAAAGCTGCTCGTCCAGATTCATGATTTTCTTAGACATCTCAGCCAATGCCTGGTTCTTTGCCATCAATTGGAATGCTTGGTTCTCCAGAGACGATTGAGTTCTTTGTTCTTCAATAGTAATCCGAGCAGCCCTTGCTCGTCCCCGAGTAGAGGTAGAAGGCCCAATCCTCTTCAAGGTTTCTAAATCGTCTCTCAGATTGACATTTTCGACCTCCAAAAAAGAGAATCCCTCGTCATTCACAGGGACCAAAGCGTTTGAGGTAGAGGCTGCAGACCTCAGCTGGGATACCTCTCCTCGCAGGTTATTATTTTCCTGCTCCAACAACTTGGCTATCTGCCTGTGCTCCGACCTCGGTTTTCAAAGTTCTCTCCCTCACATCATAAGCAGCAAACAGCTTATCATATCCCTTATTAGAATTCAGTTGCTGATACTTCTTCTCATATCCTTGGTGCAAGAGGGTTGTAGATTCCTTGTATTGTTGTTGAAGCTCCTCGAGAGTGCCCTGGAGGTCTTCAATCATCTCATAATATGCTACATTATTAGCCACTGCCCGGTCGAGTAGACACTTTAAATACTGGTAGGCTTCAACTACTTGCTCTGAAGCATCTTGACTAAGGATATCAACGATTTGATCTTCAGTCATTTCTGTATGACTAGCTTTGAAGTACTCATTGCATTGTCTCAACAATTTTATATCATGAGCAGATAATAACTCCATCCGGGCCATAAACTAGTGGTAAGAAGAGATAGCAAGAATCAATAAGGAGCAAGAGGAAGAGAATCAACAGTACGCATAATCAAAATTTCAAATTTTATTACATCATAAAGCAGAAGTACATAGTTCAGAGTTACACTTGATAAAGAAAATAAAATAGAAATAAAAGTCCAAACAACTTTACACCTTCTCCTTGTCTCCCAAAACTTTATCGGGAGGCTGGGACGAAGAGGAAGGTTGCTCGGTGGGTGCTGTAAGCTACTCGGCTGGAATGTTTGTTAACTGGATCTGCTCGGTAGGAGTAATAGTTGGTTGGGGTTATTCATAGCAAAGTTTAATAGTAGGTACTTGATCCCCAACCATCATAGAAGATTCCTCGGGGGAAGCTTCGTCCTCTTCTTCTTCCTCGGTAGTAGGAGGGGGGCCAGGAATGTGTCGCTGAAATAGGTCGGAGTTCTCATCAACCCTCATCTCTGTCAGAGCAGCCACCCAACCATCCCTAAAGTATTTGAGGCTGCCATACTCCATTTGTGAGACCATGGCAGCCAAACCCTTATTCCAACCTTTGTCCCAGCCAGCACTGAAGGACTTTTTTACAGCCAACTTCCTTTTCACCTTCTCCGAGGAAAGCTTCTCGGATAGAAGTTCCTCGGCATCTTTTAATTTCTTTTCTGCCTCCTCCTTCTGACGACCAACATCACAAAGTCTACCCAGCTCTTCCTCAGCAGACTTGAGCTTACCTTCAAGCTCTCCAGCATTTTGGAGATTCCCTTCAAGCTCTTTATTCTTACCTTCCAATTCTTTTATTTTTTTCTCCAATCCCTTGGAGACCTCAACAACCTGATCCCTCTCCTGCTTGGTGGAATTAAGCTTCTTCTCCCAAGAAGCTTTATCATCAACATACTTCTGACGAGAATCCTTCAGAGACTGCGTCAGACCCACCAAAGGTTCCTCTACACCTGACGAGGAACTTGAAGCTTTAATAGCTTCATCCTTCTTCAAAATTGTATTGAAACGGGTTACCAACTGGTAAAAGAAAATAATAGCAAGTCAGTGCAAAAATATAACAGTGGAAAAATGAAAGTTCAGGACAATAATACTTACAGAAGCAATATGACGAGCAACCAATGTGGTAATCATATCCCGAGAAAGATTTTCTTCAATACCTTGGATCTCGAGGATGATCCAAGATTTCACCGAGCTCATGGCAGAGCTCGGAGCAACGAAAGTGGGAACACCACTTCCAGTAGTTGGAGGCTGAGAGATGGATTCAGCCAAATTGATCGAGGAGCTCTTCTTCAGCCTCCTCGGAGGAGCATCAACGGTCTCGACCAAGGATGTAGTCTTAGTTGGGGATATGACTATAACCTCGCTTGGAGCAGCGACCTTGCTCGGAACCACTGGGAGCTTCTCGGCAACCTTCACAGTAGCAGCCGGAGGAGGTGCATCGATGTTTCTTGTCCTTTCTTCTGGGACATCATGTTTGCTTTTCTTTGACTCTCCAGCAATAGGGGAAGATTTCTCCAAGAGGGCGGGAGCTCTTCTTCGCTTCATTCTTTCACTCAGAGGAATATGTGACTCAGGTGAAGAACTTGCAGAAGATGGTACTGGTTCTACGTCACTTATCACCGGACGAGCAATAAAAGATGAGGTGTAACTCTTATACTACAACAAATATGAACCTGATCTGATATGCTCGTCGGCAACATTCTGATGCAAACCCCAGATAAGTTTCAGATGTTTTAAGTTAACTTCTGTCTCTTTTGGAGACCTTCTTTTGCTGTCAACTGCAAATAAATGAAAATTAAAATACCAGTGACACATTTTATCAAACACAAAGAAAGTATAATTTCAAAAATAAAGTAAAGTAAAAATAACCTATCCCATTACCATAGGGAGGGCATATGGGACCCTGATACACATCATTTCCAGTTAGTGGAGCATGTTGCCAATTTTTCATAACAACACCATGCTCGAAATAATCCCTATTGGCATCTGGGAGATTGACCACTAAAGCTCTATTTAAAAACCTAGTTTTTAAGTAAAAAGTACTGTCGTCGACAACCCATCTATAGCAAAACATAATTTCTGGAATTCCTATACGAGTTCTATGAATCTGATTTAATCTATGAACTCCATTAACTATTCTCTATGTATTGGGGGCTATTTTTACAGGAACGACGTCAAAATATTGACATAATTCCAGACACAAAGGGTTTGGGGGAAACGAAAAGCCACATTCAGCCACAAAGAGACTGGGGAACCAATGTCCCTCAGCCAAACGGAAATAATCTGAAGGTTCAGAAAGTTCCTCCAGAACAACCCATGAAGGAATAGAGAAATCAGAACGAAACTTATCAAGCGACTCAACAAGGTAAACCATGATGAATAAAGGAAATAAAAGAGAAAGAAGAAGATCTTACAGGAAAAGGATGGATCTGTTGACAACGAACGATGAAAGGGATGAACGCACAAGAGAGAGAGAAAATGGAAAACTCAAAGATACAGATTTGAAAAAGTAGAAGACGATATGATTTTTTGCAACGCTTAAATACCTTACCTTGGGAAAAGGTAAAAATAATGATTATAAAGGGAGACGTTTACGCTACGGGCGTCTAAAAGGACAAAAAGGGCGCGGAGATCGAAGCAGTTAGAAAAATTTGAAAAGTCTGATTCTATGAATTCGAAAAGAAAAATAAATGCAAAGAAAATGCTCCTAAAATTCAGGATGACCATTTAATCCCGCCATATTTCGAGAAGAATGTTCCACACTCCTCAGTCTCGAACTGTGAAACATTGGGGGCTTCTGTTGATACCAAATTTAGTCTGCTGACATGTCTCAATTAAGTGGAGACATGTGTCGATCTACATGGCACTAACAAAAATTTCTGAACAATACCTTGACTTCGAGGAACTCAATTTCCCCGACCAACTCAAATACTCCGGGCAGTAGATGCTCACCGAGGAACTTTACTGCACCGAGTAACTCATTGATACCGAGATACTTAGGCGGTCCGAGCAGCTTAGGCGGTCCGAGCTGTACCTCGATCAGAGCATTTATTATCAGACAATTAAGACGATTAAATGCGCATTAAATGCTGATTATTATCACACGAATGTATACGCTTATTGAACAGCTATGTATTACCCATTCACATGCACAACCTCATGGCTATAAATACATTGTATCATCCTCATTGTAAGGGACCGAAATTTCTTGAGATAAATCCTACCTCGAGAATTCCCAAACAGTCAATAATAACACAAACAGTGGACGTAGGCCATTCGTTCAAGGCTGAACCACTTTAAAATCTCTTGTCTTATTTATTTTTTATCTGTGATTAAACAATTAGAGATAATCTAATTTTTTACATCAACAGTATGTATATTATATATTAAGGTATAAATGCATTAAAATATTAAGAATGAATGATTATGAGTTGAATAATAAAAAAACAGAAGTTATAAAATACCCTTTTCCTATTTTCTAAAAAACTTAATTATAACACATAAATATTATAATCCAGTGTTTAAAAACAGGTTGCCAAACGCAAATTTTTATCAAAATTATATTTAAACACAGAAAATAGAATTATAGTTGCAAACCAAATAGACGCTTATAGTTTAAAAGAAAAAAAGAAGAAAAAAATTCAATCGCTTGATATTTCCTTCCAATGAATACGATGCGTGGCTAAAAAGGGGTAGATTTGTTAAAAAAAACCTCGAGATCAGAAATAAGACCTAATTAATGGTTGCATAGTCAATTAGACTAGTTTATGAAAGATCTTTTCCTTTTTTTTAAGCTTTTAAGTGATCCCCATTGATGTTAAACACTTACCTCAGTCGTAAAATATGTTTAATGAGAACCTCATCGATATTTTTCTGGACATATGTGTCCCTGGTCATTCTTTTGTCTTTTTATGTAAAACTTTAAAATTAAATATCATTCAAAATATAAGTCCGTTTGAGACAAAAATTTTATATTTAAAAAGGTCTCGACGAGATCTATCAAAAGAGACACATGAAGGATATTTAATTTTGAAATTTGAAATTTCATTGGAGCATCAATAGAGTCACCTATATATCGTCGGGTATTCACCAGTCACTAGGGTGTCGCCTGAGCGTCACCAGAGTTCCCCTGAGCATCGTCGGAGTTCACGGGGTGTCACCAGAGAGACAAAGTGAGTTAAGCTAGAGAGAAAATAATTAATAGTGAGTTAGTTATGGTAAGAATATTTTAGTTTTATTTTAAAAGAGGAGGGTTCTCACTAAACATATATTGCTCTGGCCCCGTTCGATACGTGATAAAGTTGGGTGGAATATGTGTGACACCCGCCCAATTAAATATCAGGTGATCAGTCCTTTATAAAATTTATTCAGTCAGCATCACTGTCGAAAACATAAATCCAATTAATTACCTAACATTTAATTAAGCTAGTGTCAAAACATTATCCAATTAAACTTGAAACCATTCGATTTAATAAATTTCTCAACATGTAATTATAAACCATACACAAGAATTTAATGCTGACTAAATAAATTACTCAATAATTAAGAGTGGATAAAACCTTCAATTCAAAGTCACAAACCAAACCATAATAAATACTCAATCCAACTGAAAAGAACTACAAAGGAACTGAGTACAACTCCACTAATGAGAATGGACGACACATGCCCGAACTGAGATATCTGAACTAGGAACATAATGAACTGAGAGAAGTGTCTAATCTCAATGACCCACAACTTCCACAACAGTTGCATCTCAGCAAACCATCCAAGATTTATTAGCAAGTATTTAAAACTGCATTAAAGCAAGTATCATATGCGTGTTAGTTCGAACTCTCACATGAGATTCTCACCTCTCGACTAGTGTGCACGCCTAACGTACGTCTAATCCAACCTAGCCATTTAACACACTCTTAACTAGGAAAAGGCTTATCCTACTAGTTACCCCTCGTAGTAGTGTCCCGTATTTGATCTCGACATTTATCATTTTAAGTAAGTGTTACCATACTAAAGTCAAGTATTTACTATTTACGTTACTGAAGATTTCACTATCTTAATAATTTGATATTATCTCATTTTAGGTATACCAAAAGCATAAATATATATCTTTCACTATTATATATGTATTAACCCAATCTTAATAGCTTACAAATATCACATTGCAGGTATAACACAAGTATATATAAGTATACACCACTATTATATATATACTAACACAGCACCCCAAGGATATACTTGTAGTGCATTGCATACTCTGCTATCATGTCCCGGTACATCTCGTACTAAAACAAGGACTATCGGTTCAGAAATCTCCCACGAACCATATAAACAAATCACACGTATTGGCGGCGAACATAGTTCACATTCCTATGGTTCACGCACATACCTACGCTCCTACAGTCAGCGACTTATCAACTCAAAAATAAGTCTTCACAGTCCTATGTTCTGAGATATAAGTCAAATATCCCCCCGAAGGTCACTCAGGATAAGACCGTCTCTACACAACCCCCCGCGATAGCAAGCAGCTAGGTATGTCATACACATAATATCAAATTTAGGTATACACACAACCCATCAAATCAAATGATATACACTCAACCAAATGTCATATTCTATACGTAGTATTACCATCACTAAATACTATCAACGTATTTTTAAATCACGATATACTCCCTCTCGTAATATATATAAGGATAATATGTCACCCGAAAATCCTTAATACATAATCATAAGAAGTCCCAAAAGTAACCACTAATTTTTATTCTTATAAATTCCATATCGTTAAAACTAATATCGTAAGTATTTATCACTTAATACTCTCGACGCAATTACAATTACGATTGTCTCTCTCTCGCAATCTTCAAGGTAAATTCACCGTTTCAAATATTTGAATCATTATACCTAAACAACTTCCAATAATTCTGCACTATTTTAGGTTCATCGAACACTAATTTTTCTCACTCAAATTGATTGTTTATGCAATTAGGGTCAAAATAAAAAATTCTCTGAAAATTAGGAATCTCGCTCGAACCAGAAAGCTAAGTTGTTTGAACGACTTACACATGTCGCTCAAACCAGTCTTCGCGCGACTTCGTGCGACATCTCTATGTCGCTCGATCCACTTCTCGCGAGATTCAATCTCGTTTGAATGACTACTTCGCGGGACTTCGCGCGACATCGCGCGAGATGGTGCTGTTTCGTCTTCAACCTTTGATAGCTCTGTTTTTCATCACTTTTACTCCTAAAAACCTCTAAAGATCAAGCCCAAACTTCCAATAATCAATACCAAACATTATTCTGACATATATATGTGATTTCCCATAGCCTAACACCATTAAATCATCAGCAACCATCTATATAATTCGAAATCCCCAATTTATTATCAAGAACCCTAGTTCTTACATTGATATGCATAATTCTAAATTAAACCCAAATTTGTTCATAGAAATCATCATAAATTCGTAGGCATCATCCTATCTACATATGGGATTCAAATTCTTACCAAATCATCCCTAGATTATAATATAGTTCTCCAATTTCTCCCAAATTAACTTTCATAACAAGCTTTATTAACCTACACTAACATGAACATAATTATAGTTAAAGAAAGCAAACAATAAACACTTGCCTCGATTTCGAAGGTCTGATCCGTTGGTGTTGTTGGTATGGATGCGTTCCTCGCGTTCCGATCTACACGATGGTGGTGGTGGTTGTGCAAGGTGGTGAACATAGTTTCTCCTCCTTTGGAATTTGTTCTCCTCACCCGCTGTGGCTCTATCTTGATTTTGGTGTAACCTAACCCTAATTGTCCCCAATTAGCTGATATATTATTTCTTCAATTTTCGTCCATTTAATTCCTTCAAAAATCCAAATTATAGAACTACCCCTACTGGGTGCCGGCTTGGCCTAAAAATATCCCGGAGTCCAAATAAAATACCCGGGTAGAGTTTTCTGACTATTTTGACCCCTCCGGACTCAACGGCGCACTCGAAATGATCATACGAGTTACTTAAAATAATTTACCTTTTTATTCCACTTAATTAGTCCTGACACGACTCACACGCGCGTTCCCGACTTAATATACCAAACTGTCGTATTTCTCTCTCACGACAAGTTATTTAAGATCGTCATTCCATATTACTTATTCTCACAGTAATATTAATAATTACTAACTTCTCGTCTTGCTAGTAAATATTCAAATTTAATCCGAATTAATAATAAATTTTCACATTTTAATTTAATTAATCCATCAATAATAAATCACATAATTATTTAAATCTTCGAAAATACGGGGTATTACAATATGATTCCTTTCAAACAATCTTAGAAAAATAGAAAACTAGTTCGTTTAGTATGAAGTTCAGTTCCATAGGAATGTGTGGCCCGGTAAAATCAGATTGCCACCTTGGTGGAAAAGTGAGTGAAATCGAAATTCATTTAATATATTTGGGATTCTTACTTTCCTATAAAAATCCATACAAATTATTTTTTTGAAGATAAAAAATGCCCATAAAAATATTAAATTATAAAAAGTTCCGTTAAAATCTAAATATTTATTTTGTGAAGACAAATTGATTATTTGAATTCTATTAAATTTAGACTTGTACAAAATTTATTTATGCCTTTTTTTCTAATCATACAATAATTTGATTAACTTGCTCTACTATATACACATATCTACAATAAATTACTGTACTTATTTTATATATATATATATATATATATATATATATATATATATATATATATATATATATATATATATATATATATATATTAAAGTAATAAAATTTAAAGGGTATTATGAGTATATATATTATACATTCATATATCATTTTTCATGTATGAACTAAATATCAGGTTTTGATTCTTAATAAAAATCTATTGATTAATCTTGGGACGAAATGATTCAAAACTTTAGTAAAAGATTTTATGACAATCCATTTTTCATAATCACAATCCACCTAAAATAATGCTGCATTAGATTTTTCATTTCCAATAATTGACACAAAAAAATTGTGTAATCACCTCTTTTTATTTATTTTATTTCATTTATCTCACGCGGCATTGATGAGCCTGCAAAACAAAATGTGTAAATCTGCAAATTTACCACCTGAGACTAAACGGCATGGGTTTGGCCAAGTCGAGGTATAAACCTTCACAAGTGTACTTATTTAATTAGATTTAATTGTCAATATTTTCTCAAACTTAACACCTTATTTTATTCACATAATTTAGGTACAAGTTCCCATTTATTCTAACTCTGTGTCTACGAAAATATATTTTTCTAATGTGTTAACTATGGATTGGACCCCCCCGGCTGGACATTAGGTCAACGAGAGTGAAAGGATGGAAATAAAGAATCTTTTTGTTTTTTTCTTGAAGCGGAGAAAATGACCCCTGCACCTATTATATTATAAAAATATATAGAATGATTATAGTAAAAATAAAAATAATTAAAAACAAATTTCTTTGGATGAATTATGCTCAAACTCCGGTATTAAGTTAGTGTCAGTTGCATTACACTCCAAATCCGTCAATTCTTCATTTAAAACGTTTGTCGACATGAATTTTATTTAGTTGACTGAGTTTTTAATCAATTTTATATATTGAAAAGTTGAAAAGAAAAAGAAAAGAAACGGAAAATAGAAAAATTTGCCTATGGATGTACCCTAAAATTGATTGGAGCGACACATATTTATATTTAGATGGGGATTTTCACAAATATATTCTTTATAATTTAGGATTTTCACAAATTTAACACTTATATCTCTATCTCTATCTCTACTACTTAAAAAGAGGAAAGTTCCTTTTTAAATCTTAAAGTACTAAACTATCCTCATTAAATTAACATTTCCTATCATACCCTTAATATTAGTCTCACATATTTATTAAATTAAAATAATTACATGAATCTTAACTTGATACGTTCTCTCTCCTAATACATTCATCTAACAAAACTTTCAAATACATTCATCTTGAAACCCTAAAAATCAAAAGTCAGCTGCCAAAATTTCTTCATTTTCCCATCAGATTCATATTTGCCATAAAAAATATGCATTTGTTAATTTCAAAGCAAATACATCATTTTTGTAATTATATCTATCTCATTCATGAATGTTGTCTCTCTTTTGTACTCAAATTTTGTATTTTCAATTCTATTCATGTTTTATAATAATTCTAAATTCAATGTTAATTTCAGAAAAATTATATATATATTTTCTTAAGTTAAGGAATTACCATTGCTGATGTAAAAAATTAGATTACTCTAATAATTCAATCACAGATAAATAAATGAGACAAAATATTTTAAAGTGGTTCAGCCTTATATGAATGGCCTACTTCCACTGTTATGTTATTCCTGAGTTTTTGGGAATTCTCGATTACAAGTACTATCAAGAAATTTCGATCCCCCTGAATGAGGGTAATACAATGTAATTATAGCCTTGAGGCTATAATCTGAAAGGGTGATACATTAAATGATATACATATGAAAGGGTAATTCATTTAATGCTCTTCAAGCGTGTGCGCCAAGATGATAAGCATTCAATGAATAGTTGAACTGTTGATTATCTGGCAATCAATGCTGTGGTCGAGATGCAGCTCGAACCGCCCTAGTTGCTCGCCGTTCAAGAGTTCCGCGGAGCGTTGGAGTTCCTCGGAGTATACTTGTTGCTTGGAGTGAGTCTGACTTGGTCGGGGAAATAGACTTCCTCGTTGCTATTGTGCCACGTAGATCGACACGTGTCTTCTTGTGATTCGTCTATATCAGCATACTAATTTTGGTATCAACAACCATGTTCACACCTTATTAGATTACTGTTTTTATGCATTCATATGTATTTCCCAGGTAGAGATGTTTGTATTCATGTTTATTTATTAAAGATTCTAAAAATTCTTAAAACACTCTAATAGTTACTATTTTGGAACTACTGACTTTTTAATTTTATAAAACAAATTTTGTAACTATTAGAATTTGTGTAACAATTTTCTTTAAACACTCCCATGCTTATATTTTACTTGAAACAATTTTTTTAAATAAAATCTTTAGGCACTTAAAAAATTGTTTAAACTGTTTTTTTGTACATTTTATTTTAAATATTTTATAATACTACATATACATATCGCTGACGCGTACCAACATACTAAAAAAATGGTAACATCTTTTTAAATAAAAAAAGTTTTTAAAACTATCATAACAATTTTGATAAAAAATGGTTATTCTTTAATTTAAAAAAATAAAATAAAAATAGTTTAAAATACTATTCTTTATTGAAAAAAAAATTAACAAATAAAAAAGTATTAGCCGAATATATATTTTTTTAACCTAAAATTTTCAAACTATTTTCATTATGTCATAATTGTTGGATTCATATATATGGGAGACTAGATAGATACGTATATAGAGAGAGAATGAGGGTGGGTATGGCATTGATTTTATAGGTTGCGACCTAAATTGTTGAGTATAATGAAGATGGTGGCACATATTGTCCCATTTATTTAGTCTTGAAAATTTAGCACTTGGCAAAATACTATCGTCTTTCGCCTACATCGGAGAGAAGATTTTTTTCCCACATGATTAGTGTCGGGTACATCTGATTGGTAAGTTATAAAAATGGTGAATAACATTTTAATTTTTTATGGTAGTAAGAAAAAAAGACAAGTGGTTAGGTACCCAATTAATAAAGTCAATTATGAGAAATCTATTTATTTGGTACGGTAGAAAAGTAGACCAATATCAAGTCGAAAGCGTTAGAACATAATCCACCAACTTAACGAAAAATAATGTGACCGGTGGTTTCGACTGTAACATTTGCCTAGACATGGTTCAAGACCCTGTAACTACCTCTATTGTTTCCCCTGTATTTACAAATGGATTCATTACCCAAGTGTATCTGCTGAAATCCAAGATCACCAACAATCTCAATACCCTGTGTGCAAGCCTGAAATTACAGAATAAACCTTAATACCACTCTACGGCCACAGTCAAACCAAAAAAAGCATCCCAAGATAAAGTCTCACACGGGGATTTAGTCATACCACAAAGTCCTTCGAGTCCTAAGTAGGATTTAGTCATCAGCCGATATCGTCCACATGCATGACACACTAGCACAGCAACAGCTGCTGCTGTTACTTACAAATACCTGTCAGTTGGCTGCTACGGGGAGTAAGCACGGATGAATGACTAAGCAAGAATAAGAATATCTTATATAGTTTACAGTTGAATGGAGGTTTGGTTTTGGAGGTAATGATTGATGCTTCGTACTAGGTACTTTATGTTATATTCTAACAAAACAGATTCTACATAATATGTTGCAAGTATTTTTATTACTTTGTCCTTCACAGATTTGCAGTGAAAGATTAATATATGAAAACGGTCACACATGCAACGCACATGCGCACAACTAGTATTACAAAAAATCATGAATACATAATAAATTTCACGTACAAATTATAATTTTTTTTAGAAAAAGTACAAATTCTTGTACACCCTACTAAATTTAATGTGTACATCACTCAAAAATTAGTTATATATTAATAGTGTCGTTAACAAAAAAAATTGTCCAAGGAGTTTAGCCAAAAAAATAATTCATATTTTTTCAAAATACAAGGGGAGGAGTGGAAATTTTCTACCTTTAGTACTACGAATATGGAAATTCATCTCTTGAACTAATATGTTTAATTAATTTTATATGTTTAAATACATAGGTTCTCAATTGAATCTTGTATGGTTTTAGGTGACACTTTTATGAATAGAAATATATAAAAGTGATATTTCATATTTGTTTTTTTTATAATAAATTTTAACTTAATTTAAAGGAAAAAATAGGGATATTGTGCCATTACACAACCCCTCAAAAACATAGAAAAATTTAAAATCTACTTAATTTTACACCAGGATTCTTTTCATATTCATTTCAACCACATATTTTAAACATAATTAACATTGGTTTTTTTGTTTATTTAAGAATATTAGAAACTTTTGCTATGAAAAGGAAACTACATATCTTTTTGATAGCATATGAAAAGGAAACTACATATTGATTGTCATTGACAACTGTACTGACTTGGAGCCTTAGAAATTGCATAGTGCATCAGTTCCTAATCCAAGGACAATACTGTGAGCATCTTCATCTTCAAGAATAAAAAAAAGATTGATTGTTGACATAGGTTCGGATATTTTCACCAAAATTTTTTCTCAAAAATATCCGGTGTTTCTTTTATTTTGTTTGGTAAGGTATTTTTCATCTCACGAGGTGTCCGGATCAATGTACGCGCACCTCGACTAATTTTCGCTCGCGATTCGTCGCTTTCGCTGACCAATCATTATTTTGACACTGTCAGGAATCAAACTGGGGACCAAACCCAATTTATCCCCAAACAATGTCTCAGTGCCAACCTTATACCACTGGACCAAGAGACTTGGTTCAGTGTTTTCTTTTATAAAACACCGTATAAATACATAATATTTATATCAAATATCAAATAAACACAATATCATATTAGTATTGTCCCATATAAAAAAAATAAATAATTAAATCTCACTTTTTTTATTTCCTTTCTCTAACTTTCCTCCCAAACCTCTCTCTCAACCTTACGAACTCAATTATAGACCCATTTAACAAATCCTATCACAGTAATATATTAAATAAAAAAGGAAATGAACAAACTATGGTTTTAAAAAAAATAAAAAATAATTCTACGAACTCTGACCCTACGGTTGAACGTCGTCGTAGGGGTTAGTCTAACTCGTCCAAGTTCACCGTATGTGGGTTTATTTCGATCGCATCCCACCGTGATTTTTATTTGTTTTGGTTGCTTTCCATTGTAGTATACTTACCACGGCCACTTGCTACCGTAACAATTGTTTTTACGGCCAATTTCAACCGTGGAAAAATATGTTACGATTACACTTCACTGGAACTACTCATCACTTATGGCGACGGGGGCCGTAAGTACATCAAACCTAGTTTTTTTTAATCCGATCTTTTTTTTATAAATAATTTTAAACATTATATACTTTGTAGAGGTGTTTTGAGAACTATTGCAATGTATTTTTAAGGTTGGGGACAAATGAATAAGGCTTTCGCCGGCCAAGCATTATTTTGACAACACCAGGAATCGAATTGGAGACCAAACCCAATTTACCTCCAACATTATTCCAGTGACAACCTTATACTACTGCGCCAAGAGATTTAGTTGATATACATGATTTCAATAGTATAAGAATGTGTGAGATGATTGTCAAAAGTTTTAACAATAAAAAATGAGTGTGGGTATCCCCACACCCTAAAATGCCTCCCCCACATCCTTTTAACAAATCCAACATATAAGGACCAAAATATCCTCTCCTCTTGCATTAAAACATAACATCATTTTAAGTATTTAAATATAATAAAATTTAAAAATATAAATATATTATTTTTATTGAACAAAAAATAGTTTTAAAAAATAACGATAAAAAAACCCAATAATGACAAAAAAACAGCTTTTTAATGAACAAAAAATAGTTTTTAACAAAATAAAAACAGTTTTAAAGAAAAACTTTTTTTTTAACAAAATAAAAACTATATAAAAAAAAAAGTAAAAAAAAAAATAATTTCTAACAAAACCAAACAGTTTTTAACAAAATAAAAACACTTCGGTGAAGAAAAAGAGCTTTTAACAAAAAATCATTTTTAAAAGAATAAAAATAGTTTTTCAAAAAAAAATTATAATATAAAAAACAATATTAATGCTAAAAACTTTATGTAGAGAAGTTTTCATATTTAGCAATGAAAATATGTAAAAGTATAATAAACTAAACAATTTGTAATAAATTAAAAAAAAATAGTAACAAAATATGTAAAAGTATAATAAACTGAAAACAATAAGTGTTTCGTTTTTTTTAACAAAATAAAAACTGTTTTTTTTATATATTTAAATAAAAGCTGTTTTTTTAAACTGTTTTTTAAACAAAATAAACTGACTAATTTGTAATATAAACTATTTTTTTAAACAAAATAAAAACTGCTTTTTAACAAATTGTAATAAAAACTGTTTTTTTAACAAAATAAAAACTGTTTATAACCAAAAAAAAAACAGTTTAAAAAATTCTAACAAAACAAAACTGTTTTTATTTTGTTAAAAACTATTTTGTTTTGCTAGAATTTTTTAAACTGTTTTTTTTGTTATAAACAGATTTTATTTTGTTAAAAAAAACAGTTTTTATTACAATTTGTTAAAAACAGTTTTTATTGCAGTTTTTTATTTTATTAATTTTTTTTTGAAAAAATATTTTTATTCTTTTAAAAATGATTTTTTCTTAAAAACTTTTTTTCTCACCGAAGTGTTTTTATTTTTCTAAAAACTGTTTTTTTTTCATATTTTTGTTCTTTAAAAACTGATTTTTTTTAAAGATATTGTTTGTTTGTTATAAAATGATTTTATTTTGTTAAAAACCGTTTTGTTTTGTTAAAAATTGATTTTTTTCCTTTTCTTTTTATATAGTTTTTATTTTGTTAATTTTTTTTTCTTCGTTAAAACGGTTTTTAATTTGTTAAAAACTATTTTTTGTTCATTAAAAAGACTTTTTTTTTGTCATTATCAGTTTTTTTGTCATTATTTTTAAAAACTATTTTTTGTTCATTAAAAATTATTTATTTATGTTTTAAAATTTATTATATTTAAATACTTTAAATGATGTTATGTTTTAATGAAGGAGGAGAGGGTATTTTGGTCCTTATATATTGGATTTGTTAAAAGGGTGTGGGGGAGGCATTGTATCCCCACACCCTAAAAAGTACAAGTATTTATTAACATTGCATTTCACCACATTTACGAAGAGTTGTATAACCATTTATTGAAAATATGATCTTCTCACTATAAAGATCATTTTTACAAGATTTATTTCAAAAATTAATTCATTTACTAATTTAAAAAATAATTCATTTTATAGGCCCATTCTACAAAATGTTAATGTTTTTTTTACTATGAAAAAAGGTTTATGGGGGTGTAAAATACACACACACACAGACGTAGCCTCGTTGTGCGAATTATCCAAAGAGATCATTTTTCAAAAAGTAAAACCTTGAAAATTTCATATGTTTAAATACATATAGGTTCTCTATTGAATCTTGTATAGTTCTAGGTGACAATAATGTGAATTGAAATGTATGAAATTGATATTTCATATTTTTTTTTTTTTTTATAATAAGTTTTAACTTAATTTAAAGGAATAAATAGGGATATTGTGCCATTACACAACCCCGCAAAAAACATAGAAAACTTTAAAATATACGTAATTTTTACACTAAGATTCTTTTGATATTCATTTCAACCACATATTTTAAACATGATTAACAATGATTTTTTTTGTTTATTTAAGAATATTAGAAACTTTCGCTATGAAAAGGAAACTACATTTTGATTGTGATTGACAAGTCTACTGACTTGGAGCATTAGAAATTGCATAGTGCAGTTCCTAATCCCAAGGACAATACTGTGAGCATCTTCATCTTCAAGAACAAAAAAAAAAAAGGTTGAGTGTTGATGTAGGTTCTGATATTTTCACCAATTTTTTTTCTCAAAAATATATATATTTTTTTAATAAAACACCATGTAGATACATAATATTTTATAAACACAACATCATATTAGTATTGTCCCATATAAAGATTTAAATTTTTTTAAATTTCACTTTTTTTTTATTTTCTGTTTCTGTAACTTTCTTCCCAAATCTCTCTCTCAACCTTATAAACCAAAAAATAGACCCATTTAACAAATCATATTATGATAATATATTGAATAAAAGAGAAAATGAACAAAGTAGGGTTTTGAAACAAAATAAAAAATAATTCTGCGAATCCTAAACTTACGATTGCACGTCGTCGTAGGTGTTGATTTAACTCGGTCCAAGTTTATACTGTATGTGGGTTTATTTCAATTTCATCCCACTATGGTTTTTGTTTATTTTGGTTGTTTTTCACTGTAATGCACTTTCCACGGCTATGGTTTTTGTTTATTTTGGTTGTTTTTCACTGTAATGCACTTTCCACGGCCACTTGCTACTATAAAAACTATTTTTACGACCACTTTCAACCATAGAAACATATGTTACGATTATTAACACCTGCTCAATCTAGTAGCTACCACATGCAGGCAGCTACCAAACCTTAAGTCGTGGGATGCATGATACGAGGAGAAAACATGTAACTAGACAACAATTCCATAATTCAATAAAACGTGGAAGTTAAAATGTAGTGCTTTAGTGAAGCAAAAGAGAGAGTGTTTTGGTTTTTGAGAGAGAAAAGAGTTTTGAGGTCTGATATAAGTGTCGAACCATTGATGGCCAAATGCTTTGTTGAATTTGCCATGAAGATGGTTGTTGTGTTTCACAACTTCAGATAGACACAAACAAACATATAATGAGGAGAGAAAATAAAAGAGAGTCGAGAGAGTGGTGAGGGAGGTGATAAGGGCCTTGAAGTCCAACCGGAGGCTTTTGAAGACGTGAAAATAAATTCCGCCGAGGAGAGTGGGTGGCCCGCTGCACTAAGTTCATCTGAAATGGCCTTGGCTTTGTGAGAGCAAATGAGCATGCTCACAATTAGTTTATCTTGTTGGATCCATGTAGCAGCTAATGAGCGAGCTGTAGGGCAGGGGTAGCTGCCATCAACATATTGAAAAAGGTTTTGACCATATAAAATTGGCTCCATCTGTTTTTCAATGAAGATAATTTTTGTTGTCCAGTTTGAGAGAGACAAAGTGAGTTGAGTTTGAGAAATTGATAAGTGGGGAGGGGGGGGGGGGGGGGAGAAAATTTAGTGCTCGAATTTGGAGAGAGATTGGACCCGACATTTGCCATGTATGGCTCTAATTACAGGCCAGTTGTGAAGATAACAAAAGAGATGAAGTTGAGAGAGGCAAATAAGAATTTCCCAATGAAACTAAAAAATTGTTGTGGCCTAACATAAAGCCAACAATAACTGACAATTTACTTCAACTAATAAGAAAATAAATAACAAGAAAAATTCAACACGGAGAAAAAAACATGTAACTACACAACAGTTCCAGAATTCAACAAAGCATATAAGTTAAAATGTAGTGCTTTAGTGGAGATCAACAGTTATAACCTTTGTATAGCAGTTTATAAGTTGTAGAATGTCTTGTATAAAATAAACAAGCCTAACAACACTCTGCGTGCAATAATAATCAAGAAGAATAGAAACCTTTTTGTTGTTCTCTTTTATCTCTATGTTGCAGCACTGTTATTATTACAGAACCATCCTGCTTTACTGTTGCGAATAAAGACCCTTAATGGCGCCATGCTATGTCGACTGAAATCAACGCCCTTCTTCAAAATAAGACATAATGGCGCTATGCTATGTCGACTGAAATCAACGCCCTTCTTCAAAATAAGACATGGACACTCGTTCCTCCTTCGTCCAATATGAACATCATTGGAGGCAAATGGGTTCATCGTGTCAAACGTAAATCTGACGGGTCCCTCGAACGATATAAAGTCCGATTAGTAGCTACAGGCTTTCACCAAGAATACATCCTTAATTTTCATGAAACCTTTAGTCCCGTTGTAAAATCTACAATGATTCACACCGTCCTCTCAATAGCTGTCTCCAATAATTGGTCTATCTCTCAATTAGATGTCAATAATGTATTCCTCCATGGGTTTCTAACTGAGAGCGTTTTTATGGAACAACCACCTGGCTTTAAGGATCTCACTCGACCCCAACATGTGTGTAAACTATCTAGGTCTCTTTACGGTCTCAAAGAAGCACCTCGTGTTTGGTTTCATTGGTTTACACAATATCTCCTCACTCAAAATTTTTTTGGCTCCAAAATCGACTCCTCACTCTTCATTTACAAAGATGGCGCTAACCTTGTCTTTCTTCTCATCTATTTGGATGATATCCTAATCACCGAAAATAATTCCAACATCATTCAATCTCTTATTAATTCACTCGGCACTGAATTTTCTATTAAAAACCTTGGTTCTCTTAATTGCTTCCTTGGCATTGAAGCCACCCCCACCCCCTCTGGCCTCCACCTCTCTCAACATCACTATATACGTGATCTCTTAGACAAACAAGACATGTCAAACTCCAAACCCATCACCACTCCCATCTCCACTACCTCTTTCTTAACCAAATCCAATGGCACACCTTTACCCAATCCCACCCCCTGCCGCCAAATTGTTGGAGCTCCTCAATACGCCACCCTTACCCGACCTGATATCACCTTCGCCATCAACAAAGCTTTCCAATTTATGCACTAACCCACAGACATTCATTTGACTCTTGTCAAAATAATTCTTCGGTACCTCAATGCTACACCTTCTCATGGTCTTCAACTCACCAAATCTTCCTCTCTCTAACTTCAGGCTTTCACTAACTCAGATTGGGCTGGTTGTATTGATGATAGAAAATATACCAGGGGCTTTGCTATTTATTTGGTCTCTAATCTCATATCATGGAAATAAAATAAACACAAAACGATGTCTCTCTCCTCTACGGAAGTCGAATACAAATCTATGGTTGATTTCACGGCTGAACTCATATGGCTCAAATCACTTTGCTAAGAACTTGGATTCTCCCTTAACAAACCTGCCATCTTATGGTGTGATAATCTTGGTGCCAAATACTTGTCTGTCAACTCAATTTTTCATGCTCTAACATGTTGAAATAGACTTTCATTTCTTTCAGGATCAAGTTGCTAATACAAATATACAAGTTCAAGTTATCTCTACCCATGCTCAGATCGCATACATTTTTACAAAAGGTCTTACTACGTCCAAATTTGCCTTTCTTCGTGACAAGTTGAATATTGGTCCTCAACCACCATCCACTTATGGGGGAGTATTAACACCTACTCAATCTAGTAGCTGCCACATGCAGGCAATAACCAAACATGTAACTACACAGCCGTTCCAGAATTCAACAAAACGTGGAAGTTAAAATTTAGTGCTTTAGTGGAGATCAACACTTATAACCTTTGTATAGCAGTTTATAAGTTGTAAAATGTCTTATATAAAATAAACATGCCTAACAGCACTCTGCGTGCCATATTAATCAAGAAGAATAGAAACCTTTTTGTTGTTCTCTTTTATCTATATACTACAGCACTGTTATTATTACAAAACCAACCTATTTTACTGTTGCAAATAAAGAACCTCAATGGCCCCATACTATGTCGATTGAAATCAACGCCCTTCTTCAAAATAAGACATTGACACTCGTTCCTCCTTCGTCCAATATGAACATCATTCGATACAAATGGGTTCATCGTGTCAAACGTATATCTAAT